>CM073475.1:10377500-10930000 GCA_037074535.1 Gleditsia sinensis | reverse complement strand
ACATATGTATACATATGTATCTATGTATATATATACGTACATATGTATATGTACATATGTATGTATATGTATATGTATACATTTTAGAGCCGAAAAATTTTATCTCTACATTCTATCTCGAAAAATAATTTAAGTATTATTTCAAAAATTAGATATGAAATTAGAGATGAAAAATTTATATACACAATTTTTACATTTTATTATTTTGAAAAGTAGAGATGGATTGTTTAAAATCTAATTTTTCTTCTCTAATTTTATATCTAAATATACTATTTTTATAATTAGTGACGAAAAATAAAAAATAAAAGAAATTTTGTCTCTAAATCCGTCTCAAAAAAGTTTTCAACACTGTTCACGCAAGTAGAGACGGATATTTAGAGATGGCAATTTTTCGTCTCTAACTTCAAAATTTACATTCCGTCTCTAAATCTTCACATTCGTCTCTATTAGAGATGAAAATTATTCTGTCTCTAATTTTCGTCTCTAAATCATCATTTTCTAGTAGTGTTTGATCTCTCTATTTTATGAAATGCATCAATTTATTTCCTAACAATTCACAAAATGTAGCAAAATGACCCCTTTGTTGAGTAGGCAGTCCACGTGGCCCTCCTTAAATCCTATGTTAACTCCTCTTCAACCCCATTAGCATCCTACACAGCCACTTTAAATCCTATATGGCCATATGAAAAAAACCAACTAAAATCCTCACAATGAAAATTTACCTTAATTAAACCAAATTAGGGTAAAATTTAATATTTTTACTACAAGAAAATAGGTTTTTAGTGGTGACAAAAGTTGCCATTGAAAGTCTAAAAGTTGCCACTAAAGGTTTTTAGCGATGACTTTTAGTTGTCACCACATCGTTGCTGATAAACGCTTCATTGAATGTTTTTTGTGACGACTTTTGTAACATCCCTAATTTTCATTTATTAATAAGGCAAATAAAATATTAAATTAAGGGAACAAATAAAAGTATCAAGACTCACCAAGAAAAATTCTAGAGGAATATTTAATAGAATGTACATTAGAAATTCTCAATGTGTAAGTATAGGAAATTTTTATAACACTAGGGAAAAAGGAAAAGAAAGAACCTAAGAGGAAAAAATTAAAAATCATGGCTTAGTGAGGGACAAAATTCTTGGGCAATAAAAATAAATTTTAGAAGTTGGATGGAGGTTTTGGAATTTCAAGAAGTTGAATTATAGGAATTTTCTTAATTCAAAGCTAAATTTTCTAAACTTAACACCTAACCCTATACTAATTGACTTCCACCAAGGATGCCACCTCATGGACACCTCATCCAAAATTTGCCACCTCACATTAGTATATGGCAAGCCACAGGGATGGCCAATAAAGAGACACATCAAGAATGAGGACTAGGTCAAAGGGAATGTGTCAAAAACCTAAGTCACATACATATGAAGGCAAGTTTCCCACTCTTAGGTGGAATTTCAGCCAAGCATGAAGGGAGAAGGGGAGAGCCAAAAATATAAGGAAGGAAATGGAGCCTCACATGGGGAAATAGCATACTAGAATAATGATCAATCATAACCTTCTTTTGAGTGCAAAACAAGTAAGCCTATGGAGTGTGCTATAAGTAAAACTAATGAGTAGCAAACAATGAAAATGATCACATGAATTTGAGGCAAAATTTCCCACCCATGACACATGTGTTTCGACCAAGCTAGAGAGGGGAGAAGAGCTAAAAATTCTGCCAAGAAATGGCGCCACTTATGGTGATTTAATGAGCTCTAATAATGTCCCATTGAGTGAGCCACAAGTAAAGAAATGAATCACATGCTTTAAGGGAGTTTAGCCACTTGTCTCAAGCCTACCTCATCACAAAATTTCAAGCATTTTATTTCCCATTTAAGGAGCCCATTTCAGCTGAAGGAAAAGGAGGGAGAAACATAAGAAAGTCATTTAACAAGAAACATTAAAGTATGCCATGATGATGTACTAAAAAGGGTGCTCCATAAGTAAAGAAAATGACATCATGATTGTAGACCTTTGATCCTAAAAAAAATTTAGACTTTGGCTACTCTATTGAGGAGCATTTCAGCCAAGAGGAAGCAGAGAGAAGGTTGAAGCTAAGGAAAGGAAAGGGATGAGAGGAAAGGAAGGAAGAAGAGAATAAGGTGTAGGAAAAACTACGAGCTCAAAGTAAGGTAGTATAATCACCACCCCAATCCTTTCTTTCTTTTCATCTCTAGGGTTTAGAACTTACACTTTTCCTTTCACATATGTTGTTAGAATAGCAAGGGTAAGGGGAAAAATCTTGCCACTTGAAGGAGAAAGCAAGAGGAAAACACTAGCTAAGTAAGTTTAGGAAGAACTATAGGTAGGTTTAACAATATTTTTTTCTAAAAAAACTTTGAAATTTTGTAACATTTATATGGGACTTTGATCTTAGGACTTTGATAAAATTCGTAATATTTTCTACTCTTGATGTTTGGACAAGATGTTTTTATATCTTGCTACGTGTAAATCTTGCATGTGATGGCTATATGTTTGCTTGAGTTGGTTTAATTTTCTGCATGGCCTAGCTATGAGAGGCAAAATTTTAGGGCTACCATATTAACTTCTTTAAGTTTTTTGGCTATGTTAAATTTGATGAAAGAAGGATATGATGGTGAAATAAGTGAAGGCTTAAAATCTGGGGAAAAACCTTGTGATTTTTAGTTGATGAAACATGCTTGATGTTGCTTGCTAAAGATTATGATTTTTGGAAGAAATAGATGATGGAATATGTCATAATAAATGCAAAGAATTTATTTAAAATGTTGGAATGAGCAACCATAGGCTAGGTGGAATTTTAAGAAACAAAAATGTGAGAAAGCTTAACAAAAAAGTGAAATAAGTGAAGGATTAAAATATGGGGAAAAACCTTGTGATTTTCAGTTGATGAAACATGCTTATGTTGCTTGCTAAAGATTATGATTTTTGGAAGAAGTGGATGATGGAATATGTCATAATAAATGTAATAACCATAAAATTTACCGAAATTCTAATTAAAAAAATTTGGAATACAAGAGAGAATTTTGAAAATGGAGATAAGAACCGATGTAACTAAGGTTATTTATTACATGGATTAAAGAATTATAAAAGGAATATGAGAATTTATATTTTTGGGTCAAAATGCAATTTCTTAAAAGATTCAGGGTTAAAATGTAAATAAAGAAAATTTGTAAGGACCTCCCTCTAAAAATGAATTTTTGTAGAAAGGTCCCTCGAGATATTTTAAGGGCCTTAGCCACTCAAGAAACTGATCATTTTCAGATTTTTCCATTTCTCTTCAGAAATTTTCCTCCCGAAACCCTCTAACTTCTCTCTAAGATTTCTCCGCATCCGGACCTCGGATTTTGACATCACCACCGCCAATGGATTCAGAATGAAGAGTTCTACAAATCTATCTAATTGGTTTTTGGAGAATTAGCCAGGGATTGGCCAAAAAATTGAAGGAAAAATTGCCTAAAAAAGTAATATCTGAAACTCCTATTGTGAGTCTCAAACGCAAAAACTAACACCATAGATCAATCCAGAAGGTACCGAAACGTTTGGATCTCAAATTTCAGGTCTAGAATCCCTTGCACGCGCCGAATCTTCCCCGGAGAGTGAAGCCCACACGCAGCCTTCCCTAGTGGTGCGTGTAGCACGTGTAACTAGACACTGTTGCGTTAACTTGCGTTGACCGAGCTCCGGGAGGCCAAATTTTGTAAATCCAAAATCATTTTTAAGGTTTTTAGACGTTTTGGACTCGATTTTGAGGTTTATTTTGCTAAATTTGGATTAGAAACATGGATTTTGGGGTTGTCTAACTCGGTACCTTAATGTTGTGAGTAGATGATTCTTTCTATGGCTTGTTTTTACTCTTCTTGAACTTTATATTGATAAATGAGCATGATTACAAGTTATTTATACTTTTATATATTCCTGAAATGGTTTAGAATATCTGAAATGGTTGCAATATGATATCTAGTTCAAGAAGAGTATGACTTTTGAAATGAATTTTAAAATACATTGAACATGTGATTTTTACATGTATTTTTCATGATATGGCAAAGGAAATATGTTATGCAGTGAAATGTTTGCCTCGGATATAGGCATGTATATGTGATTTCCCTGATTGGAAAGTTTTGACAGAGGAATATACTGAAAATGAAAATGGTGCATTAAAGAGTACCTCTGTTTTGATTAATATGTAATATATGAGATTATGGATTTTATGGAGGAGTCCTATTGGAAACACTGTCTGCTAACGACAGGTTATGTTAGCCCTGGTGCACTTTGATTGCCTCAACTAGCAGGTGGTGGTGCTAGCCTCGTGTGAGGGCTAACACACAGGAGATGATATGTGATGGAGAGTGGAATGCCTCTTATATGGGCGAGATGCCAGTTATATGAGATGTGATTTGCCTTCCCTTGCTGTGTGCTTGGAAAATACACATATAGAGTCCCTTCGCGTGTCCTCTTGAATGGTAGTAGGGCAAACCTCAGCGGAATGCTGAGTTTAGGCAAATCCTATACCACCAAAGTACGGAAGGGGTTGAACTCTGATATGGTGATTTTGATATGAGATCCTCCAAATGTTTTCATAAGAATTATATTGATGCATAAGATGATGTTATTACCATTCTTACAGCATTAATTATGAACTGAATATGCATATGAATTTGAACAGAGTTTATTTGAAATGCAGGTTCTATATGAATGTACCTCCGAATTGTGAATTTTAATGTGACAATGTTTAAAATAAAGAGTACATTCATATGTTGACCTAAGAGGTCATAGGAGGTGTTATCTATTCACTGAGTTGTAAAACTCACTATACGTGGTTTATATGTTTCTCAAATAAAGACCTGGAGTTTGGTCCTGCGGCTTCTTGAACGATTAGGTGTTATACTTCAGTGGTGAGTCTAAATTGTTCTGGGCTCTCAGTGTATAAAATTGTAATATATTTGTACTCTAGAGTTGCTCTAAATGCTACAGGTAGGATCTTTGCTTCTGTTGTAAAATTGATAAATGTAGACATGGCATGTATAATTAGTTCTATTGAAAACTTGCGAACGTATGATATTATCCTAATATGCCATAATATGACGTTGATTACAAATAAATAAAGATAAAGTTATCGGAAAGTAGTGTTATTCGCGTTCTTAAAATTAAGGGCGTGACAAGTTGGTATCAAAGTATTAGGTTTCCCTATGGCTATTAGAGCAAAGGATTCGTTAGTAGACCCTTTGGTATCGATATGAGCTGGACATATTTATACTTCAGGTGCTGCTGAAGGATTCTATAAGATATTCACTTCTTTCCTATTCCAAGTGTGCTTAAATTCCTAGTGTAAGGTTTGAATACATATTATAGTATTTTAAAGAGGTGTTTTATTCTGTATAGTAAATGATGCTGCCAAGAACTAGAGCAGTCACTAGAGAAGAATCAGTAGATCGTGCACCCTCTACTGAAGAGTCTGCACAATCTACAATTCCAATGCAAAGAGGCCGTGGTAGAGGCTGACCTAGAGGAAGAGGTACAGGTAGAGGGCGTGCACGGGGTCTGAGAACCCCAAAACAAGATGAACAGACCCATGTATCTGATAGAGTTCCTAAGGAAAGAGTAGAACTTCCTCAAGAGCCACATGATAGAACCACTGAGATGATTGTTGGTATACATAGGAGTTTAGAGACATTGGCTGGGTTTATAGTGGAACAAGGCAGAAGGGAAGACCAGCCACCAAAAAATGCTCCTGAAGTGCAAGAATTAGGAAGAACAGCTGAGCAAGAAGATAAGCTTAGAAGGATTAAGGTGTCATTACCGCAATTTCTTAAGTTGAAATCGCCGACTTTTTTTAGGTCAGATGTTTAGGAAGACCCACAGATATTTATTGATGTTGTGGAACGAGTCCTAAGAGCTTTGGGGTGCTCTAGTAGAAGATCTCTTGAACTGGTGTCTTTTCAGCTATCTGATGTGGCTCAAGTATGGTTTGAGACACATGTACAAGGATGAGCAGTTACTTTACCACCAATGGAGTGGGAAGAGTTTAAGGAAGCATTTATGAACCGCTTTCTGCCAATGAGTGAAAGAGACAAGAGGGCCAAAGAATTTGAAGAATTAAGACATACACCGAACATGACAATTTCTGAATATGACATCCGTTTTACCCAGTTGTCCAGATATGCACCATATCTGGTCTCTACTGAAAAAAATAGAATTAAGAGGTTTGTCTCGGGATTAATACACCCGTTGTTTAAATCGGTGCACCCTCAGATGAATCATTTTGCAACTTATTCAGCAGCTGTGGACTGTGCTAGAATGATGGAAACACGAGAGCAAGCAGATATTGAAGGTTTAAAAAGAAGAAAAAGAGAGCGAGATAATAATGCTCAAACAAGTTCTAATCTTAACTTCACAGGATCAAGATTTCAAAATCCACAGCACTTCACTCACACAGGAACTGGTAGCTCTAATCAGACATCAGTAAATATCAACAAGCAAAGAATGAATCAAAGAGATATAAGACCTATTAGCCAACAAGATTCAAGATCAATTCCACCATGTCCTATTTGTGGCAGGTCTCATACCGAACAGTGTCGCAGAGAAACTGGTGCATGTTTTAAGTGTGGACAAATGGGTCATTTAATGAGGAATTGTCCACAACTGTGAAGTTTTAGTCAAGTATCAGTACAACCAGCTTCACCTCATGCATCTATGCCAACACGACCAAATAGAGCAGCTTCAGTTCAAGCAAGTAGTGGTGGTACTGGTAGAGGATCAAGAAGTCGAGGTCGAGAACCAGTTTGAGTTTTTTGCTTTGACACGACAAGATGCTCAGGCTTCAAATGCAGTCATGACAGGTACATTAGCCGTATGTTCCCATAGAGCATATGCCCTGTTCAATCCTGGTTCTACTCATTCTTATATATCACCATGCTTTGCTAAGAAATTGGATAGAGATCTTGCTAGTTTACATTGTTCTTTCATGGGTGCTACTCCAATGGGAGAATTATTATTAGTAAATGATGTGTATAAATCATGTGAGATTTCGATAGAAGGCAAAGAGACTCTTGTAGATTTGATAGTTCTAGATATGGTAGACTTTGATGTGATTCTAGGAATGGATTAGTTGTCATCATGTCATGCCATTCTAGACTATAACCATAAGGTGATTAAGTTTAATGTCCCTAAAGAATCTCCCTTTATGATACAAGGAGATCGTAGTAAAGAGTCTAGTAATTTGATTTCAGCTTTAACAGCTCATAAGCTGTTACAAAAAAGATGTTAGGGGTATTTAGCAATAGTCAAAGATGTTGATATGAAGTATACCAGTGTAGAGCAGGTTTCAGTGGTTAGAGAATTCCTTGATGTGTTTCCTGAAGAATTGCCAGGATTACCACCAGACCGAGAGATTGAGTTTGGTATTGACCTCCTCCCTGAAACACAACCAATATCCATACCTACTTATAGGATGGCACCTGCAAAACTTAAGGAATTAAAGGAGCAACTGCAAGATTTACTAGATAAAGATTTTATTCGACTCAGTACATCTCCCTGGGTTGCTCCTATTCTCTTTGTGAAGAAAAAGGATGGATCCCCATGCCTATGTATTGACTATAGACAGTTGAACAAAGTGACTATACGAAACAAATATCCTTTACCCAGAATAGATGATTTGTTTGACCAGTTACAAGGTGCCTGATGTTTTCAAAAATTGATCTGAGATCTGGGTATCATCAATTGAGGATAAAGAAGGAGGATATTCTGAAAACTGCTTTTAGAACTCGGTATGCACACTACGAGTTCCTAGTAATGCCTTTTGGTTTAACAAATGCTCCAATTGCATTTATGGATTTAATGAATAGGGTGTTCAAACCTTTTCTAAATCAATTCGTCATTGTATTTATAGATGATATCTTGGTATATTCAAGAAGTTTAGAAGAGCATAAGCGGCATTTAAGAATAGCATTGCAAACCCTGAGGGAACATCAGTTGTATGCTAAGTTTTCAAAATGTGAATTTTAACTTAGTAGTGTTACCTTCCTAGGGGATGTGGTTACTAAGGATGGTATTCAGGTTGATCCTAAAAAGATAGAAGCAGTGCAGAAATGGCCACGCCCTACGACAGTTACAGAGATTCGCAGTTTCCTTAGCTTAGCAGGCTATTACCATAGATTTGTTAAGGATTTTTCAAAGATAACTGCTCCCTTAACAAGGTTGACAAGAAAAGGAATAAAGTTTGACTGGAAAGATGAATGTGAAAGAAGTTTCTAGAAACTTAAAGAATGCTTGACTACGGCACCAGTATTGGCTATTCCTTCAAGTACTGGAGGATACATAGTATACTATCGAGAATCGGATTAGGATATGTATTAATGCAAAATGTTCAAGTCATTGCATATGCATCTAGACAGCTTAAACCACATGAGCAAAACTATGTGACTTATGATTTGAAAATGGCGGCAGTAGTTTTTGCCCTTAAAATTTGGAGGCATTATTTGTACGGTGAGACATGCGAAATTTATACAGATCATAAAAGTCTCAAGTATATTTTTCAACAAAAAGATCTTAACTTGAGACAAAGACAATGGATGGAATTACTTAAAGATTATGATTGCACAATATTGTACCATCCAAGTAAGGCCAATGTTGTGGCTGATGCATTAAGTAGGAAGTCTAACAGTAGTTTAGCTCATATCACAATGGTAAGAAGGCCGTTAGTTAAAGAGATGCATAAGCTAGAAAGTGATGGGGTAGTAATGGAAGTAAAGGAGCTGGGAATATTGTTAGCTCATATGCAGTTTCAATCATCTTTGATCGAGCAGGTGAAAAAGACACAGAAAGAGGATGCCTATTTGTACAAGAAAATGGAAGAAGTGAAGAATGGTGGTGAAGTTGAATTTACTATAGACTCTGAAGGCATTCTGAGATTTGGAAAGCGGATATGTGTACCTGATAAAGAAGAACTTAAGTAAGAAATTTTAGAGGAAGCCCATAGATCCATGTATACGATTCATCCTGGAATAACTAAAATGTATAAGGATCTAAAAGAAATTTATTGGTGAGAAGGTATGAAGAAAGACATAGTGGATTACGTGTCTTGATGTTTAACTTGTCAGTAGGTGAAAGCGAAACATCAAAGGCCTGCAGGACTACATCAGTAGATAGAGATACTTGAATGGAAATGGGAAAGAATAACTATGGATTTTGTTACGGGGTTACCGAGAACACCAAAAGGTTTTGATTCAATATGGGTGATCATTGATAGGTTGACTAAGTCAGCACATTTTCTACCAATGAAAGCCACATACAATGTAGCTCAGTATGCAAGATTATATTTGAATGAAATAGTGAAGCTTCATGGCGTGCTAATATCAATTATTTCTTATCGAGGACCACAATTCACAGCTCGTTTCTGGAGAGTTTTCCAAGAAGTTTTGGGCACAAAGTTGAATCTCAGTACTGCATTCCATCCTTAAATAGATGGGCAATTTGAGCGAACCATTCAAATATTGGAAGACATGCTTCGGGCTTGTGTTTTAGATTTTCAGGGTAGTTGGGAAAGATTTCTACCTTTAGCTGAATTTGCTTATAACAATAGCTATCAAGCCAGTATACAAATTGCTCCTTTTGAGGCATTATATGGTAGGCGTTGCCATTCCCCGATTGGATGGTTTGAGATGGGCGAAGCGAAGGTTTTAGGGCCTGATATGGTACATGATGCACTGGTTAAGGTAAAAATAATTAAGGAAAGGTTATTAGCAGCTCAGAGTAGACAGAAGGCCTATGTTGATAATAGACATCGCCCATTGGAATTTGCTGTAGGTGAACATGTTTTTCTGAAAATATCTCCTATGAAGGGAGTAGTAAGATTTGGGAGAAAAGGGAAATTAAATCCACGGTATATAGGACCATTTGAAATTCTTAATAGGATCGGTCTGGTAGCTTATCGTTTGGCTTTACCTCCTGATTTGGGTAATGTCCATCTAGTTTTTCATGTGTCTATGCTACGAAAATATTTACCAGATCCTACACATGTTATACAGTGTCCACAGATTCAATTACAGGAATATTTAACCTATGAGGAACAACCAGTAGCAATAGTTGACAGACAAGTAAAGAAGTTGTGGTCAAAGGAAATATCTACAGTGAAAGTGATATGGAAAAATCACTCTTCTAAATAAGCTACTTGGGAAAGAGAGGAGGATATACACACCAGATATCCGCATTTGTTTGAACAATGAGGTTAGTTTTTATCTGCAATTATGGTGATGAAATTCGGGGACCGAATTTCTTTAAGGGGGGAGGAATGTAATAACTGTAAAATTTAACGAAATTCTAATTAAAGAAAATTTGGAATAAAAGAGAGAATTTTGAAAATTGAGATAAGAACCGGTGTAACTAAGGTTATTTATTACATGGATTAAAGAATTACACAAGGAATATGAGAATTTATATTTTTGGGTCAAAATGCAATTTCTTAAAAGTTTCGGGGTTAAAATGTAAATAAAGAAAATTTGCAAGGACCTCCCTTTAAAAGTGAATTTTTGTTGAAAGGTACCCCGGGATATTTTAAGGGCCTTAGCCACTCAAGAAGCTGATCATTTCCAGATTTTTTCATCTTTCTTCAGAAATTTTCCTCCCGAAACCCTCTAACTTCTCTCTAAGATTTCTCTGCATCCGGACCTTGGATTTTGACACCACCACTACCAACGAATTTAGAATGAAGAGTTCTACAAATTCATCTGATTGGTTTCTTTAGAATTGATTGGAGATTGGCTAGAAAATTGAAGGAAAATTTGCCTATAAAGGTAATATCCGAAACTCCTATTGTGGGTCTCAAACGCAAAAACTAACACCGTAGATCGATCCAGAAGGTACCGAAACCTTTGATTCTCAAATTTCAGTTCTAGAATCCCATGCACGCGCCGAATCTTACCCGGAGAGTGAAGCCCACGTGCAGCCTTCCTTGGTGGCGTGTGTAACCGGACCCTGTTGCGTTGACCGAGCTCCCGGAGGCCAAATTTTGCAAATCCGAAGTCGTTTTTAAGGTTTTTGAACATTTTGAATTCGATTTTGGGGGTTTATTTTGCTAAATTCGGACCAAAAATGTGGATTTTGGGGTTTTCCAACTTGATACCTTAATTTTGTGAGTAGATGATTCTTTTTATGGCTTGTTTTTACTCTTCTTGAACTTTACATTGATAAATGAGCATGATTACAAGTTATTTATACTTTTATATATTCCTAAAATGGTTTAGAATATCTGAAATGGTTACAATATGATATCTAGTTCAAGAAGAGTATGACTTTTGAAATGAATTTTGAAATACATTGAACATGTGATTTTTACATGTATTTTTCATGATATGGCAAAGGAATATGTTATGCATATGATATTGATTTATACAGTGAAATGTTTGCCTCGGATATAGGCATGTATATGTGATTCCCCTGATTGGAAAGTTTTGACAGAGGAATATACTGAAAATGAAAATGCTGCATTAAAGAGTACCTCTGTTTTGATTAATATGTAATATATGAGATTCTGGATTTTATGGAGGAGTCTTATTGGAAACATTGTCTGCTAACAGCAGGTTATGTTAGCCCTGGTGCACCTTGATTGCCTCAGTTAGCAGGGAGTGTTACCAGCCTCGTGTGAGGGCCAACACATGGGAGATGATATGTGATGGAGAGCAGAATGCCTTCTATATAGGCGAGATGCTAGTTATATGATATGTGATTTGCCTTCCTTTGCTGTGTGCTGGGGAAATACCTATATAGAGTCCCTTCTTGTGTCCTCTTGAATGGTAGTAGGGCAAACCTCAGCGGGATGCTGAGTCTAGAAAAATCCTATACCACCAAAGTATGGAACGGGTTGAACTCTGATATGGGATCCTCCAAATGTTTTCATAAGAATTATGTTGATGCATAACATGATGTTATTACCGTTCTTACAGCATTAATTATGAATTGAATATGCATATGAATTTGAACAGAGTTTATTTGAAATGCGGGTCCCATATGAATGTACCTCCGAATTGTGAATTTTAATGTGACAATTTTTAAAATAAAGAGTACATTCATATGTTGACCTAAGAGGTCATAGGAGGTGTTATCTGCTCATTGACTTGTAAAACTCACTACACATGGTTTATATGTTTTTCAGATAAACACCCAGAGTTTGGTCCTGTGGCTTCTTGAACGACTATGTGTCATACTTCAGTGGTGAGACTAAATTGTTCTGGGCTCTCAGTGTTTAAAATTGTAATATATTTGTACTCTAGAGTTGCTCTGAACGCCACAGGCAGGATCTTTGCTTCCGTTGTAAATCTGATAAATGTAGACTTGGCATGTATAATTAGTTCTATTGAAAACTTGCGAACGTATGATATGATCCTGATATGCCATAATATGACGTTGATTGCAAATAAATAAAGATGAAGTTATCAAAAAGTAGTGTTTTTCGCGTTCTTAAAATTAAGGGCGTGACAATAAATGCAAAGCATTTATTTAAAATGTTGGAATGACCAACCATAATCTAGGTGGAATTTTAAGAAACAAAAATGTGAGAAAGCTTAACAAGAGATGGAGACTAGAACCCTAGGATCTTGCTAAGGAAATTTTTTGGTTTTGGGGACTTATAATTTTGCTTGCTTGAAAATATGGTTAATGGTGATTAAAGGATAGTTAAGTATGCCATAATAAGTAAATAAAAGTAATTAAAGAAATTAAAAATAGCTGGAACATCAAGACTTAACTTAGGGAAAAATTTAAGGTGATGACCATAATAATTGTTAATGAGGCAACATTGACTAGTCTGGTAGGGATAGTGAGGATGAGCTTCTATTTTTGATTTTTTGAGAAAATTTCGTTCTGAATCTAAAGAAATTTGTAACAGCCCCAATTTACGTTACATAAAATAAACATTTTATTATTATTATTTTCGCAATCAGATATTTCCCAGAAAGATAGATAATTCAATTCTTTATCATGGGAACAAATCCATATAGGATCTCTCATGTATACATAATATACAGACCAAGTCTATAAACATCAGAGTACAGCAGAAACGGGGATCCTACCTGTAGCATTCAGAGCACTCTAGAATATAAACACAGTATAATTCAAAGACCATGAGTCTTGGAAGCAACGTAAACTCACCCAGAGAATATATCACATATTTGCCGAATCAGACTCTAATATTCTTATCTAAAAGATGTGGAAATATCGTGTAGTGAGTTTGACAACTCAGTGAGCAAAAAAGTATATATTTGTGTCTCACAGTTTTATGGATATTAGAATCACTCAATTTGGAGCCTAACTGAGGGAGATATGGCCCAATTAGTAAACAAATGTCAAAACCCTCCTGAGGAGTAATAACAATAAGTTTGAGGACATTATCACACCTATATTTCATAGGTGTTTGCTAAAATTTTTAACATACTAGTTGTAGATTTCTGTCTTAACTTTCCATAAGTTCTATAATTATCTAATTTGGAGTCCAAATGAGAGATATATGGCCTAAACAGTGACGAAAGTCTGGACCCCTGAAATCAAAAATGTCTTTTGAGCTTTAATACTTGAATAAGTGGAAATTTCTAATAAAAATAAATATTTTTTTTAAAGAGTTGATAGAAAAGATCATATGGAGTATAAATGATATTATAAGTAAAAAGGTTGTCAAAGAAATTGTAGAAATAAAATAATATAAGTGACATTAAGAAAAAAGAAGAATCATAAAAAAATAAGGTAACTTCTCTATGAGATAATTAAAGGATTTTTGGGTAAATCTTAAATTATGCCCTAACCATTACCATTGTATGAATTCTTTACCATCCCATACATTTTCTTTTCTTTGGTATAACTATGTTTTATAAATGAAGATGATTTGATATTTGTGGCATGTGAGAATATTGGACATACTTTGTTATTGAAATCATATCTTCGCTATTAATACGAAAAGAAAAGAAAATGGCATGGTCACATGGCTTCCATGTGCGGTGTACCATATAGGAGATGCCTTATTCATGGTTTTGATTATGAGAAAAGAAAAAGAATTGTGCTATGTCAGACAGATCAAGAGAATCATGTATCGAATGAGTAGAGAATATTTGCCCTGATGGAGATAACCAGATCTGATATGAATATTTAATAGCCATTATATGATAAAGTTGTGATCTTGACATGCCATGATATTTTGAAAACAATTGATTATGCCAATGATAAATATTTATTAAATGATTATTCATGCCCCATCTATATTATTGCTGCATGATTTTTATGTGCATAGATACAATGCATTCTTATGGCCTGAGAAATCCGCTGTAATTTATATATTTGAACATGACATCATGATTTATATTGATGATAATTATGATTTATTGTTGAAACTATTGGAATATAATTCTCACTATATTTTCATGTTATGTTAAGATAAGTAATTATGCAAATTTTCTCTATGATTCTGGTTTTTAGCGTACGTTAGATCGAGTTACCCTATTTTGGGCAAATAAATGATGTGTTGGTAGTGGATTTGATCGATATCTCGGTACAGGTGCCACCACTCGCACTAGTGTCCCCGAACGATGTTGTTATGGTTGACTAAGGCATAGACATATACATGATTAACTTTTGTAAACGGGTATTCTTTTGACTAACTATACTTGGATGTTGATTGTATTCTTTTGGACATAGTGTTCAAGTATTCTCCTGCTTTTGGATAAATATATGTTTCAGGTAACACACTGGGACACTGTGATGTATGTACGTAGACTCTTGGCAACATTGATGTTTAATGATAAATTATGCCCATCATTGGATAAAAAAAAGGAGTCATTACAACTTTTGGAGTCGCCACTAAAAATCCACTTTGAGTGTCGACTAAAGTCGTCATTGAAGATTATAAAAGTCACCACTGAACATCTACTTTTAATGGCGACTTTACTTGGTTGCCACTAAAATCCTACTTTCAATGGTGACTATTGTCACCACTGAATCTACTTTTGAGGGTGATTTTGCATGATTGCTATAGAAAGTTGACTATTAGCGGTGACTTTAATCGCCACTAAAATTTCAAATTATACATTATTTGACACTTTCCTTGGCGACTTTAGTCATCACCAAAAATCTAACGTGCAATTTTTTTGGTAGTAATTTCTTTATTATTAAAATGTATCAATATTAATTGCTACAAACGAACTAATAAAAAAATGTAATTGACAAATTATTTATCTTTTTAAAATCATAATAAAAAGAATAGAGATTTTTATTTAAACTTACATTCAACTATAATTAGTTCAAATACAAATATTCAAAGTATTGTAACTAATTACATTTAAGAAAAACAAAGATAATAACTACTTATAAATGAAATTAGTTAATCTAACATAATGAAAATGCACCATAAGTGCTTTTATCACTAGCTATAAGAATTTATCAGAAGAATTAAGTTTGTGACTTTGGTTAAGATTAATGTATATTTGAGTTTTTCTTGCCGTATTCTTAGCCATACTTAGCAATAGATATCAAGTCATCAACACCCCTATCATATATGTATGCTATGATTTTCATCTTACAGAAGATGCCTCATATTAATCCAACATAAAAAAATATGTATCAATGCAAGTTATAGAAAGTTCAACCTAGCTTCAAAGTATATGAATTGGACCAAACTGCAACCAAAAAAACCCTATAAATCTTGATTTTAAGAATGAGAAATGCAAAAGAGGTTACAATATTTAATACTTGCTTTAGGAGGCAACACCAGGAACGACACTCAAAAGTCCATGAGATCAGTATGACCAAAGCACTAATGGAGAACGTACTAGAGAAAGAAAACACAGCACTATGGCAATATTCTTTTAACAAAAGCTTCTCCCTTAGAACTTTGCAATGCTCTTGGATCAAGTGGGATACTCCCCACCTTTAATAACCCAAAAGACTCAACATATCCATTGACGTTGACTTGCATTGAGCCTACTGTGAAAACATCAATTGGTTCTTTATTCGCAACAGAAACAGAAGATGATTTAGTCTCAGCCTATTTTGGAGTAATAGGAACTGAACCAATCTACAACATAGAAGAAATATCAACATTTTCAACTACAATTTTCTCAACCTTTTCATCCACAAAATTTAAGTTGGTAACATTAGGATTATTAACAGTATGCTCAGGCTTGACATTTGAAGTTTGTTTTTAGCTATATGAATCATCATTTAGCCTAAAAGTCTTTTCATCTTTGCTTGGAGGTGTCTCAACAAAAAAATTTAACTTCCGAGGTAATTCCAATGGTATGACTAATGAACTTTCAAAACTTTTGATAAGAAATTTGGCCTTCTTTATCTGCATGATCTTATGATGATTTTCATAATATAAGAAGTCATTAAGCAAAGATGTCTTCAATGTATGGTTTTTGAATATCTTCAGCATTTCCAAACCTTTCTTATACATTATCTGGATATAAACAAAGACATTTAATAGTCAAAGTTAAAAGTTATAACTGAAAACGAGTACACCTAATAAAAATATCTAACATCTATTAAATCCAAAAAAAAAATTGTCCTTAGCCTAAAATTTAAAACAAGATACAACAGGAGTTCTAGGATAAAGTTATGTTTGGGTACAACCACTCTGATAAATAGAACATAAGGTCACAAATTGAAGCCATGTATGGGAACTCTGGCTTTTCATTAGTATTAGTACTATAGGTTCTATGATAAAGCTAATGTAGAAATTAGGAATGATAATAGAACAAATTAAAAATTGAACATTTTTTCCATACTGCATTTTTCTTACAACCATAGCGACTTTGAAAAGCTAGCGTAGAAATGTTCTGAATATTGTCTAGCATGAAAAAGTGTTTGATCAAGATAACTAAAAGCATGCAAACAAAATGTCATAAAGTGAAATGTATGACATAGATATTGTTATCAATTAGGAATGAATGATAGCAATAATTAAAAGTTGAATTTTTTTTCTATACTACATTTTTCTTACTGCCATAGTGAATTTGAAAAGCTAGTATAGCAAGGATGTTATGAATATTGCCTGGTATGAAAAAGCATTTGATCAAGATAAGTAAAAGCATGTAAAAAAATGTCATAAAGTGACATGTATACCATATATATTGTTATAAATTAGGAATGAATGATAGCATGAAATAAAATTTGAATTTTTTTTTTCATACTGCATTTTTCTTATAGCCATAGTGACTTTAAAAAGCATCCCCTGATGATTTGTGGCATAAAAAGAACTAGAAGAGTCATTTTGAAAAAAATTAACCAAGCACAAATTTATGGCTTTTACAATTAAAAATCACTAGATTACAAAAAGCACCCTGTAGCATATTAGGGTAGGACCAAGAAAATTAAGCCAAAAAGTAACAAGTACATTATGAGAGCCTTAACCTTCATACATAATGTTTTGCTCTAGTTTTCAAGTACTCATGCATTTTAATTCTTCCAAAGTCACAAATATGCTAATGTATATAGAGTTATAGAAAAGATTTAATAGTCAACACATTCAAGCCAATTTTCATTAGTTCAATCAAACAATTGAATCTTTTAAGAATTCTACGATTAATACAACAACAGAACAAGACAAGTCTAAAATTTGTTTAGCAATAAATTTATTGAGGAAAGTACTAAAAATATTAACAAGCTAGAAAGATTTATAGTGCAAGGCAAATGCCCTTAAAAGTTATAAAAGATTTAAAAAGAAAAAGAAGAAGAAAATAAAATAATATATATATATATATAGAGAGAGAGAGAGAGAGAGAGAGAATGTAACAAGATGGAAACCCTTAATAAGTATTAACAAATGCCAACCAAGAATTGAAACTAAAGGGCAAGAGATTTATTTATTTATAAAAAGGAAAAGTGATATGAAAAGGAGAATTTGAAGAACTCCTTATTCAAAATAATGCAATGGAGTTTCATTGAAGAAACCTCAATAGGCAGATTAAAACATAGTCTAACACCATCATGAACAGTAGTAAGTTTTTTAAGAGAATTTTTAGGTACCTGTAGGTTTTATAAACCAAAAAATAAATAAGCAATAGATCAAGTATTCAAGTGACAGAAATTATGATTCGTATCATATGATTGCCACATTACAGTAGCAGGTACACCACATTAAAAAATTGCAACAATCTTTACATACAACAAACAAGAGAACAGATGGATATAAGTTCAACAAACCTACTACACAGACATCAATGTTGAATATAAATGAAATTTCCAATTGCACATTATTTTATAAAAGAAACTGCTGACTAAAAAGAATATGCACCTCTTGTGTGTCTATGCTATTAGTCACTGGCTTGTTCTCATTGTTTTCTAGTATGATGCGCCTAAAACTTGCATTTGGCACAACTTTAATGATGTTCCACTTTACAGGGAAGATCCCACTTCATTTATCTTACTGCCAAAAGTCCATATCTTTATTAAAGTCAACTAGAACTACTATCTTTATGACACCACATAATTTTCCACTTGATAATTTTGGATTGCATAAATACCCACTTCAAGTATTGTTCATCCACTGTTCACCAAAAAACATATCACACTATTTAGACACTAAATCATATTATTTTGACTTGAAATTCGTCATACATATAACACAATATGTTATGAACAAAACCTCTAACTTAATAGTTCAAAAAAAACCAAAAATTGAAAGATTTTTGAAATTTACCTAGGTTGGCCATGAAATTATTGTAGCTTTAGTTTGTTATTGTTTTCTTGCGATTTTGTTGCCATAAATCCTCCAATTTTCATGTATGTACTTGGTTAAGGTTCCTTGATGTTTGGTCGTTAAGAATTGAAGGCATGGAATGGAATTACAAAGGATTTAGGGCTGGAAAATGAAGAAGACCCTTCCAATATCTTCCTATGCGGTCAAAGGGAAAGGAAAGAAAAGGGAAAAATTTTCATTTTCCTCCTTCTATTTTTTTTTTCATTTTTTAACTTTCTGTAGCAACTATTGAGACACCACTAAAAGTCTTAAGCAATATATGTTTACCAATTTTTCAATGATAATTTCAATTAAGTCACTGCTAAAAGTTGATTTTTCAATGACGACTCATTCAAGTCACCGCTAAAAAAGAACTTTTCAATGAGGACCATAAAGGGTTACTGCTAAAAAGTTATCTTTGGAAAACTATTTTTTTTTCTAGTGTTTTATAGTGCATAGGCGCTGTGAAGAAACCCAGAGGCTAAGCTACTCAAATAGCAAAGGAGATAGCTGAGCTTATAGAATGATGAAATGCTTGAAAGACGATGGAAAGTTTTAAATAGGCCAATAATTAATGATTAACGCAAATAAATGATAGAAATAAAGCTAAAACAAAGTTTGGGTACAAAGAAAATATAGGAACAAACAATTAGAAAAGAACTTACCTTATATGAAATCTAACTTCGAGTAATTAACCAGCTCCAAAGAAACTAAACAAACGGTGATGAGTTTGTGGTTTTAGCTTATCCTATTTTTCAGCTCTAAACCAAACATTACAAAGCAGAATTGTCCAAAATCAAGAACTTCTCGTTGACCTAACAAATCCATTAATGACGAAAATCCCTTGAATGCCGCTGATGAAATTCCTCTGCAAAAAAATGGTAGTTGCTTCATGTGGAGAAGCTCAACAATGAAGTACAGAGTAACTTTAGTGAGAAAATTTGGAAGAAACAAAAGGTTGGTGCAAAAAAGGACCAAATGTCCATGATTATTCAACAAAAAAATGGAAAGTATCGGATACGGGAAAATTTTCATATTTTTTGCCCTAATTCATAAGAATTAAAGCAAAAATCTAATTGGAAGTAGAAACATTTACATTTTCTCTCTCTCATATATATATATATATATATATATATATATATATATATATATATATATATATATATATATGTATCTTTATATCTATCTTCTTCTAATTTCATTTGACTTTTCCTTTAAGTTTGTAATGCATAATGATGGAAGATAAAACCCAAGAAATTTATTAGCATGTACAATATTTTGATTCTGTGTAAGCTAATGTGGTAGAATATTGTCCACCTAGACTTACTAACTCTTCCTATATATAAAGAGTTAGTTACTTGTATTTCAGTAACAAAATGAATGAATACAACTCTTTCCAGTTTATTTTATTTTCTCATCATGGTATTAGAGCAGGAAAATTTTGCTTGCTGCGTTTGTTTTTCTTGGGCGCCAAACACATTGAATTTCTAATAATTTTTCTTCAATTGCAATGTCGTATTCTGAAATATTGAATAACCAAAGGAAAGTAGCAGCATCGACTGCAAGACAGGAAGATAATCCAGCTAGTCTGTATTACTTGCATCCAAATGAGAATCTGTCTTTGGTTTTGGTGTCACCGATTCTTTCTAGCTCAAATTATCACTCCTGGAAAATATCTTTGCGAATGGCCTTACTATCAAAGAATAAGTTGAAGTTTATTATTCAAGCACCTGAAAAACATGATGCTATGTTTCCAGCGTGGGAGAGGTGTAATACAATGGTGTACTCTTGGCTAGTAAGATCTTTGTCAGATTCAATTGCGAAGAGTATTTTATGAATTGATGATGCAGTTGAAGTATGGAAGGATCTTCATGATCGTTTTTCTCAAGCAGATGCCATTCGAATCTCAGATTTACAGGAAGAAATTTATTCTTTCGAGCAGAATAGTTTATCAGTGACAGAGTACTTTACACAGCTTAAGATCCTCTGGTATGAAGCTCTGAAGACAATTAAAAATTCACAGCAAACTTATTATGCGATTCGCTTTTAAAAAGGATTGAATAAAAAAATTTCTATGATTAGATCACAGATATTATTAATGGAACCACTTCCAAATATTAATAAATTGTTTTCATTGGTATTACAACATGAAAGGAAATTTACTTTTTCATTACCTGTAAATAAAGAACCTACAGCTTTTGTTAGTCAAGGATCATTCAGAGCTTCATCCAATAAACGGTTTTCTAATGGACTTGATATACAATCTTTTCAGAGGTTTAATAATTCTTCGAGAAGATATTTTATTGGTGTTGGACAGAAACCAGTTTGCAGCTATTGTAATTACACTGGACACACAGTGGATACATATTATAAGAAACATGGTTATCTTATAGGATTCAAAGGACGAGGAAAATTTAATCATGCTCAGGCAAATCAAGTCAGCCTTAATGGTTCTGGTGAAGAAAGTTATGTTGATGCATCTTTTCCAACTTCTGAGATAGTGATGAATGATCAAAAATTTGCTACTGATGCATGTCATTCTGTACAAGCTCCAGCATTCAATTCTGTGATTCAAGAATCTTCATTCACTATTTAGCTGTCTATTACTCCAGATCAATATAAGCAACTCATGCATTTACTGCAACAAGCAAATATCATAGACAATTCTTCTGCTGCTCATGTTAATCAGCTTACTTCAAATTTTGCTCCACTAGACATTGATCAAGGTACTCTGAGTCTTTCCTACATTGATAAAAATATGCCTCAACGTGTTTCATGGATTTTAGATACAGGAGCCACTCATCACATTACTTGTTCACTTGATTTTTTCTTATCTTATAAACCCGTTTCCAATACCTTTGTTCATCTGCCCAACAAACAAGAAGTCCTTGTCACTCACGTAGGGGTTGTTCAACTCACACATCACTTAATCCTTCATCATGTTTTATATGTTCCACATTTTTCATTTAATTTAGTTTCCATCATTAAACTCACTTCAGCCTATTCTTACTCTCTTATTTTCCATCTTTCCTTATGTCTCATTCAGGATCTTCAGAGCTGGAAGACAGTTGGATTAGCTAAAAAGTTAAATGGGCTCTATCAATTTTTTCTAGATTCTTCATTTTCTTCTGCTTTTGTTGTTTCTCCTTTTCCTACTGTATGTAATGTTAATAAAGAGACTTCTAATGATATTTGGCATTTTTGGTTGGGACATTTATCCTCTCCTAGATTATCGTTGTTGCAACAATTTAATACTTCTATTACTCTTCCTTCTTTTACTCATTGTAATACATGCCATTTTGCTAAACAGAAATGCATACCCTTTCCTATAAGCACTTCTGTATCACAGTCTTGTTTTGATTTGGTGCATATCAATATTTGAGGGCCTTCTCATACCATTTCTTTGTATGGTCATTGTTTCTTTCTCACTTTAGTTGATGATAAAAGCCATTATACATGGATTTTTCTTATGAAGTCAAAATCTGAAACTCAGCAATTGTTGCAGAATTTCTGTCATTATGTTAAAACTCAATTTTATATTTCCATCAAATGCTTTCGATCTGACAATGGAGCTGAATTTTGCATGCCTCACTTTTATGCTTCCTATGTAACATCCCTAATTGTATTTCATGTATTAATAAAAGTACAAGAGTATTCAAAGTAACATCCCTAATTTCATTTCTTTTATTGATAAAGGTACATAAATATTTAATTAAGGAAATAAAATTTATTAGACAATTTTTAGATATCTAAGGAAATATAATCCTTAGAAATTCTTCACCTTATGTGTATGTATAGAAATGTTCTAATATTAATGGAATAGGTAAAGAAAGAAAACCTAAGAGAAAATATTAGAAATAAGCATGCTAAAGAAATGTGAAATTCTTAGGCAAGGAAGATAAATTTTTGTGAAGTAAGTAAAGGTCTTAAAATTTCAAGAAGATTGGATTAGAGTAATTTTTCTTAATTTAAGAGCAAAAGTTACTAAGTTTAGTATCTCCATCCATAAATTGGGCTTTCACCTATGGACACTTCATATAGAGTTTTTTTACTTCACATGAATTTTTAGCAAGCCAATAGGATAGCCCAATGAAGAAATAAAACATAAACTTGGACTAGGATATAGGAATTGGACTGGTAGCCCAAAAATCATGAAAATGTGACCAAACTCATTATGAAAGGTAAAATTTTAATCAAAGTAAAGAAAATGGGCAAGAATGAGCCCAAACCCAAGAGGAAAAATACAAATAAAATAAAAGTAAAGTGATGAAATAATGGTGTAATCAAGATTAGGTGACATGGCATTAAGACAAAAAAATTAGCAAGTGGTGTGATATCCTACATTCATAATTTTAGCAAGTGATATGATAATACAAGGCTTTAGGACAAAATATCTATATCCTACACTCATAATTTTAGCAAGTGGTATTATAATACATGGCATTAGGACAAAACATTCCTATCCCACACAAATAATTTCAACCAAATAATGGAGATTCAAGGGCTAAAAATTTGCCACCTAAAAAGGCAAACCTATCATACTTGATTAAGACAAAAGAAAAAGGAAATGAATCCCTAAATCAAAGGGACCTTGTCCCTTATCTTAGAAACATATTATCATAATTTTCAAAATACAAATCTCCTTTTGCTATGCATATCTTGACTAAGGAAGAGGAAGACAAGAACATAAGTTGTTTGTTTTCCAAAAATTCAACCAAGTGTATCCTAATTGTGATAAGGTAAACCCATGATCATGAAAGGTGAATTATTTGATGGTCTATTTAAGCAAAACCCACCCTTACAACATTAGAATTTTCGTCCAAGTGAGGGAGAGGAAAAATAGAAGCAAGGTAGAGTGAGGAAAGGAGAGGAAGAAAGGAATAAAGAGGAAGGAGAAGTCTAGAGGAATAAGTGCTCCAGGTAAGTTTAACAATATTTCTTTTTGAAGAAAAGTTTTGAAACTTGTAATATTTATATTAGATTTTGATCTTAGAACTTTAATGATTGGTCATGGATGTTGCTATATCATGTTACATATTATGTATGTTTGAATACTTAGGTTAGTGTAGATAGTTCTGCATAGGTATGGCTATGGGTGGCAAACTTTTATGCTTTTGTTTTTAAAATTCTGGGAAGAATTCGTAAGGAATTAAAACAGATGGTTAACAAGAAAAATGTAGACATATCTCTCACGGATTATTATCCACTGAAATCACTCAATTTGGAGTCCATATGAGGTAGATATAGTCCGATTAGTAAGCCAATGTCAAAAAAAGGTTAATCAGGGAAGAATATGTTAGGATGGCTTCTGTGTTTTAATTTCTGGGAACATTCTAAAGGGAATTAAAATAAATTATTAACATAAGAATTATAGTTATATGTGTCACAGATTTTTATCCACTGAAATCACTCAATTTAGAGTTTAGATGAGGTAGATATGGTCCGATTAGTAAGCAATTGTCAGAAAATGGTTAATCAGGGAAGAATATGTTAGGATAGCTTCTGTGTTTTAATTTTTGGGAACATTTTGTAGGTAATTAAAATAAATGGTTAACATAAGAATTATAGCTATATGTGTCACGGATTTTTAACCACTGGAATCACTCAATTTGAAGTATATATGAGGTAGATATGATCCGATTAGTAAGCAATGGTCAGAAAATGGTTAATCAGGGAAGAATATGTTAAGGTAGCTTCTGTGTTTTAATTTTTGGGAATAGTCTGTAGGAAATTAAAATAAATAGTTAACATAAGAATTATAGCTATATGTGTCACGGATTTTTAGTCATTGGAATTACTTAATTTGGAATTATTATGATCGAGATATGGATAGATTAGTAGGTAGAGGTCAGAACCTATCCGAGAAGAAATAACATGTTCTTTGAGGGAGTAATATCACCATGATTTCTTAATATTACGTTCAACAGTTCAACATAAAAATTTTAGATAATTGTTTTGTCTTTAAATTGATATTAAGATCACCTAAATCGGAGTTAAATTGAAGGAGTTATTCTCTGATTAGTAAGAGAAGATCAGATAGGATGAAAACCTGCATCAAGAAAATAAAGAAATGAAATTAATACTTAAAAAAAAGAATCTTATAAATGAAAATAATAAATGGCTAGTATATGCCATAGCCATTGCCATTGCATGAACTTATTACTATCTTAAATGTGAAATTTTGACATGGAAATATTTTATAAAGTGATATTTGAAATGGTTATGTTCATGGCATGGTTACCAATGATTTTTGGTAATAATTATATTTTAATAAACATTCTTGTTATTGAAAGCATATTTTTTGCTATTATTGTGAAAAGAAAAGAAATGAGCACGGTCATATGGCAAATCCGTATGGTGCACCAGTAAGGGACGCTCTACCAACAGTTATGATCATGTTAATGAGAAAAGAAAGAGAAAGTGGGCCATGTCGGACGGAGCAAGAAAAGCCCGTACCGGAGAGTATAAAATACTCACCCTGACCGGGGTAGCTTGATATGAGAATAAATTGATAGTCATCATATGATATTCTGGAAATAGTTAATCCTGTCATACATGTCATTATTGTACGATTCTCATGTGCATAGATATAGTGCATTCATGTGACCAAAGATATTTGCTGTAGTTTATACAGCTGAACATAACGTGATGAGCTATATTGATGATGATTTATTGTTGAACTTACTGGATTTAATTCTCACTATATTTCCATATCATGTTCAGAAAATTAGTTATGTAGATTTTTCTATGGCTCTGGCTTTTAGTGCACGATGGATCGAGTACTTTATGTTGGGCAGATCCCAGAAGCAAATAAAATATTTGTGGTCAAGTTGGCTTATATCCCTGTGAAGGTGCAACCATTCGCACCTGTATCTCTAGAATTGGTCAACCAGAATAAATAAGATGTAGATTTTTATGTGTTTGATATGTTGTACGTATGTTTTGATTAATGACATATATGTAAACTCTATATTGTATAATAATAAAAAATAAAAAATTTGTTACATCCAAAGGCATCATTCACCAAACTTCTTGTGTTTATACTCCTCAGCAGAACTCAGTTGTTGAAAGCAAGCATCAACACATTCTTAACGTTGCTCGGTCCCTCAAATTTCATGCCCATCTTCCTCTCACTTTCTAGGCCGATTGTGTTGCTCATGCAGTATATCTTATTAATCAAACTCCATCTCCCATTATTCATAATAACACTCATTTTCAGATTCTATTTGGAAATCCTCCTTCCTTTTCTCGTATCTGTGTCTTTGGTTGTTTATGCTGTGCTTCCATTGTCAAATCTCATAGGACAAAATTTGACAGTCGAGCTCATGAATGCATTTTTCTTGGTTATCCTCCTACCACTAAGGGTTATTGGGTTTATTCTCTTCACTCATCTATAGTTTTTGTTTCTCATGATGTGTATTTTTACGAATCTTCCTTTCCTTTTCAACTTGGCTTTCAACCTCACTCTTTTACTCAATCTTCTAACTTTGTTCTCCATACTTCCATACCTATTCTTCCAGCTGATCCTTCCTTGTCCTCATCTATTTTTCCTTCTTCCTCTATTCCTCTTTCTTTTGACCCTTCTTCTTCTTCTTTTTTTGCTCCTTCTTCCCCTCCCTCCTCTTCCTCTCCTTGTCTTTGCCGATCTCACTAAATTCATAAACCTCCTTCTTATCTTTATAACTATCATTGTGCATTACTTCCTCCTTCGGCCTTTTCTGTCACTTCTCCTCATCCAATTTTTGTTGCTCACCCTTCATCTCCTTCCACCCCTCAAACTTACAATGAGGCTATCAAATATCAATGTTGGCAAGATGCTATGATTACTGAGCTTCGTGCCTTGGAGCAAAACCACACGTGGGTTCTGACTGATTTGCCTCCTAGCAAACAACCCATAGGCTGCAAATGGGTTTATCGAATCAAATATCTTCCTGATGGTTATGTTGAACATTTCAAGGCCCGTCTTGTCGCGAAAGGATACACCTAGTAGAATGGTTTGGATTATTTGCACACCTTTTCTCTAGTTTCCAAGCTCACTACCATCTGAACTTTGCTTCCTCTAGCTGCTCATCATGGTTGGCATCTTCATCAGCTTGATATTGATAATTCTTTTCTTCATGGTGATCTTCATGAAGATGTTTATATGAAGTTACCACCGGGCTGTCATTCTTCTGATCCTCGTCAAGTCTGCAAACTTACCAAATCATTATATTGGTTAAAGCAAGCCAGCCGCCAATAGAATGAGAAACTTACTACATCTTTACTCTCTCAAGGGGTTACTCAAGCCTCATCTGATCCTTCCTTATTCATTAAGGTGCAGGGTTCTACTTTTCTCTTCTTTCTTGTCTATGTTGACGACATCCTTCTTGCTGGCAATGATACTGGTCTTATTACTGATCTCAAAACTTTTTTGCATTCCACCTTCAAGATCAAAGATCTTGGTTCACTGACCTACTTTCTCGATTTTGAGGTTAATCGTTCCACTGATGGCATTCATATATGCCAATGCAAATACACCTTAGACCTTCTGCATGATACTGGTTTTCAACACTGCAAACTTGTTTCTACTCCCATGATTTCTCACTTTACACCACCTCCCACCAGTCCAGTTTTGCCTGATGCAACTTCCTATCATAGTTTAATTGGAAAATTATTATATCTCCGTAATACTCGTCTTGATATTAGTTTTTCCACTCAATAGTTGTCACAATTCATGGATTCACCCACTGAGTTTCACCTTCAAGCTTTGCATCGTGTTCTTCTTTATTTAAAAGCCAATCCTACCCAGGGTCTCTTCTTTTCTGATTCTTCTCTGTTAACTGTCACTGCATACTCAGATTCAGACTGGGCTACATGTCCTCTCACTCGCAAATCAGTGACTGGATTTTGTATTTTTCTTGGTTCTAGCCTTATATCTTGGAAATCCAAAAAGCAGCCAACCATTTTTTGTTCTTCTTTTGAAGCAGAATATCGTGCTCTAGCTTCCACCACTTGTGAGATTCAGTGGTTGCTTTACTTGTTGCGTGATCTTCACATTCTATATACCTCTCCTGTCACTATTTTCTGCGACAGCCAGTCTACCATCCATATTGCACAGAACCCTGTCTTTCATGAACGCACCAAGCACATTGACATTGATTGTCATGTTATTCGTGAAAAGCTGCAGTCAGGCCTTGTTCATTTGCTCCTTGTTTCCTCTCATAGTTAGTTGGCTGATTGCTTCACCAAACCACTTGCCCTGGATAATTTTTGTGATTCCATTTCCAAGTTGGGCATTCAAACCATGCATGTTCTAGCTTGAAAGGGGGTATTAGCGTGTACAATATTTTGATTATGTGTAAGCTGATGTGGTAGAATATTGTCCAACTAGACTTACTAACTCTTCCTATATTAAAAGAGTTAGTTACTTGTATTTCAGTAACAAAATGAATGAATAAAACTTTTTCTAGTTTATTTTATTTTCTCATCAAAAAATTTTGGAAAAAATGATTGAAAATTTGGGAAAATTAAAAAAGGCTAATTCTTTTTTTTCTTTTTCTTCTTCCATAGTCAAGTTGGATGCTGATGAGATTAAAGAGGAAATAGAGTGTCGAGATTTAGAGAGAGAGAGAGAGAACACGCTATTTCTTTCGAGGGTTGGTCTACTAAATTTTCTTTTATTAGTGGAACTTCATGGTAAAGGAAAATAAAGATTAAAAAAGGCAAGGGAAGGGAAAAATCATGGATCAATGATTGTGGAAATGGATTGTCGATAGTTAGAAAAAAGAAAAAGAAAGAAAGACATATATTGTCAGGAATTGACACATAACCTACCATGTTAAAGAGAACAGGGGATGATTAACGAAGTTGGGCTAGATGACAAGTTTGACATTAGAAAAGTTAAGAGATCAATTTTCGCGTGAAACAAAATGTTTAGGAACCAAAATGAAAATTGAAATACAATTTAGGAGTGAAAATTTTAGTTTAGCCTCTAAATAAAGAAGGAATGAATAAATTAATATATAGGAAAAAAATGAACTTTTTGTCCCTTAAATTTCAACCAAGTTCCATATTTTTTCCAAAAGCATATTTTGTTCTAATTTATCCTAAATGTCGAATTATAGTTCTAAAGGTTTTCCAACCTTTAGATATGCTAACTTCTCCTTTAACTCATGCACATATAGAGCCCATGTGGCTTAAGTTGACCATCTGTGCTGAAAAGTCAAACTAGTTGAACCTATAACTGCTAGATCAACTAACACGTGCCAATAACTATTAAGCCACGCACTTAGATAATAAATAAAAGTAAGAATAAGGAGGGATAAAATAAAATTACATCAAAAATCAAATAGAAAGGGAAAGGACGAATAGGGGAATATGAAGACGCAAAAGGAAAAACCAAACAGATTGATTTCGAGTCTCAGGTTGGCATTGGGGCTCCATCCCTAGTGTCCCCTTTCTCAATCAAGCAACAAATAAAATAAAATAAAAACTTAAGTAAATTCCTTTAAATATTTTCCATGAGCTTCTCTAATAAGAACATGACAAGTGGAAGATATTGCTTTAAAAGGGTCAATCATGTAATACTAATTTTACACAAATATTCACATATCATTTTTTTAATTATAAAATATGATAGCAAATACTTAAAAACTATAAATTTTCTCCTACAAACAAATGTTTGGTCTTGTTGATGCTAGGGTTTATCATTTAGGAGTTTCCTGAAGTAGTACTATACATAAACAAAGGATGTTGCTACCATGTAAAGGTTGAGTTGAAATTGAAGCAAAGGAAAGATAGAGAGTACTTGTAATATCCCGTAATTTTTATTTTTAAATAATAGTGTTTTGCCATAAACAAATATATTTTTATTTGTTTAAAAATGATTATATTTTGCTAAAATAAAATATATTTTTAATTAAAATAATTATTGTTTTGCTTAAAATAATTATATTGACCTCTAATAAATTTTTGTTTTATTTTTAAAAATATTCTTTCTTTTATTATACATAAAGATATTTATTTTGTGATTTGTTTTATTAAAATTTTATCTAGAAAAATCAAAATTTGATATTGCAATTAAAGTTTTGCAATAATGTAAAATTTTAGAAATTTTTGGGCTTCAATCTAGAGCCCTTACCCTGTGAGTAGATAATTCTTTTTATAACTTATCATATACTCTTTTTGAATTTTAATTGGATAATTGATTATGATTACAAGTTATTTATAATTTTTATATGTCTCTGAAATGGATTTAATTATTTGAATTGTTTACAATCTAGTATATAGTTCAAGAAAAGTATGGTTTTGAAAATAAATTTTTGAACTCATTGAATATGTGATTTTAAATGTATTTCTCATCGTATGGTAAAGGAAATATATTGTGCATGTTGCATTGATTTGTAAAGTTATATGATTGCCTTGAAAAAGGGCATGTATATGTGATAAACTCTGATTGGGAAATTTTTTATAGAGGAATTGTACTGAAATTGAAAATTATGAATTTATATTGAAACCTCTGTTTTGAACGATATGGCATATGTGCAAATATCATATTTGTGGAGGAGTCTTATTGAAATCACTGTATGCTAACAGCAGGGAATGTCAACCTTGGTGCACCTTGACACCTCAACTAGTAGGGATGGTGCTAGCCTCGTGTGACGACCAACACACGAGAGTTATTGTTATTGGGGAGAGCGAGATGCCTCCTATTATTGTTATCGGGGAGAGCGGGATGCCTTCTATTATTGATATGTGTTTTATCCTCCCTTGCTATGTGCTTGGGATTATTTATTGGTTCTAATATGGAAACCTCCTAAAGCATGTGAAGTCTTTTATTGCATAACATTTGTTTTATAATCACATTGTACTGTATTTGGTTTTAAATATTGGGCTATATTATGAAATGAGGATATTTGAAATACGAGTCTCATCTGGATGTACTTCTGAACTGTACTTTCTATGTGATAAATTTTAAGTATGCGTTTATCCATATGGTGACCTAAGAAGTCATATGAGGTATTATCTGCTCATTGAGTTGTCAAACTCACTACATGATGTTTATATGTTTTTCAGATAAGGATATAGAGTTTGGTTCTTTTCCTTCAGATAGTTGACCAGTAAGACGACTTGAACTCTGGGTGAGCCTACTTTGTTTCCATGGCTCATAGATTTTGATTTATATTGTATTTGTACTTTAGAGTATACTCTGAACGCCACAGGCAGGATCCTTTCTTCTGCTGTACTTTGATGTTTATAGATTTGGTATATATATGGAAATACATATATGTAAAAGAGTGTATTATACATGTTATGAAAAATATATGATCGTAAAGTATGTATTTCACGTGCTCTAAAATTTAAGGCGTGACAAGTTGGTATCAGAGCATTAGGTTTTCCTATGGCTATCAGAGCAAGGGATTCTTTAGTAGGACCTTTAGTATGGATATAAGCCGAACATATTTATACTTCAGGTGCTACTGAGGGATTCTATAGGGTTTCAAATTCGTCTCTATTCCAAGTTGATAAAATTTCTAGTATAAGATAGATTGAATATTGTGGCATCTAAAAAAAATTATTTATGGGTCAATTTCTGAATTGGGACAGATACTGGAAATGGGACAGATACCAAATATGATTATTTCTTAATGTTACATCCATTTTATCCGATTGTCTAGAAATGGTAGACTTTGATGTGATACTGGAAATGGATTGATTGGTATCATGCCATGCCATTTTGAAATATCATTTTAAGGTTATTAAATTCAATATTTCTAGAGAATTTTCTTTCTTGACACAAGGAGATTGTAGTGAGATACCTAGTAATCTAATCTCTGCTTTAACATTCCATAAGTGATTACAAAAAGGTGCCAAGAATATTTGGCAGTGGTGAGAGATGTTGATATAAAGTATACCAGTGTAAATCAAGTTCTAATGGTTAGAGAACTTTCTAATGTATTTCCTTAGGAATTTTCAGAATTATTTCGAAACGATAAATAGAATTTGGTATTGATTTACTTCTTGGAATCTAACCAGTGTTTACATTTCCATATAGAATGACACCCACTGAACTTAAGGAACTAAAAAAGAATTAGTTACAAGACGTGTAAGACAAGGGATTCAAATGCCCTAGTACTTTTTCTTGGAGTGCCGTAGTTTTATCTGTAAAAAAGAAAGATGTATCGTTGTGATTTTGCATAGATTATAGACAGTTGAATGAAGTGACAGTGTGAAATAAATATTCATTACCTCATATAGATGATTTGTTTGACCAGCTATAGGGTGCTCAACATTTTTCAAAAAAAAAATTCTTTTATGATTCGACATGGACACTATGAGTTTTTAGTGATGTCATTTGAATTGACAAATGCCCCAGCTGCATTCATAGATTTAATGAATAATAATTAAGTCATCCCTGAATCAATTTGTTATTATATTTATTAACGATATACTAGAATATTCCAAGAGTTCAGAGGATTATAAGCAACATTTAAAGATAGTTTTACAAACTCTAAGGGAGTATCAGCTATATGTTAAATTTTCAAAATAAAAATTTTGACTTAATAATATTACTTTCTTAAGGTATGTGACTAGCAAGATGGTATCTAAATTGACTCTGAAAAAGTAAAAGTGGTACAGCAATGTCCACATCTTGCTACAGTTACAGATGAAGATCCAAGTCCAATTTGCGCTTTCTATTGTTGTCTGTTGTCCATTCTATTTGAGCCGTAATTGGATCAGGTACATGAACATATGCTTGTAAAGCATCAATCAACTCCTCATCATTTGAAACCAAGATGAGAATTCGTTGTGTTGAGTGTGAGATAAACCTTTGTTCCACAGCATGATCAAGAAAAGACAACAGACCATCAAAAAAATGGTTAACATTTAACAAACCTATCGGTTTGTGATGTATATTTAGTTTTTCCCAAGAGACTATTTGGAAAATCTATTCTAAAATACCAAAAGCCCCTGGTAAGGCAATGAAGGCATCAGCATTGTTCATCATTCTAACCATGCGCTCATGCATGGAAGCTACCCTAAATTCTTCTGTAGTTGTCTTTTCTATGATGTTGGATGCAGATAAAGCTGTAGGAATAATACCTATAACTTGACATCCTCCTACATGTACAGCTGTAGACACACACCCCATTAACCCACGGTTACCTCCACCATAGATTAAATGAAATTTTCTCCTGCCCAATACCATACCCAAGTTTTGTGCTGCTTTCATATAATCTCCATTTTTTCCAAGACTGGAATCACAAAAGACACAAATATTTCGAAACTGACGGAATGCGATTCCCTCCATAGCTGCACACACTTTAACTTTGAGTATGAAAGTAAAGATATTAACGTGTGCATTTATAAAATTTAGAAAAGGGAATACTTATGATAGATATGTGAATAGGCCAGGAATAATTAGAACAGCTATGTGAGTGATTGGTGGATATAAGCTAAATTGAAGGTGAAATTTTCAAAAATGACAGTAAGCATGTATATGTACAGTAGTTGTGATAGTCGCTCATATTAGGCATATAAAGAAAATAAGGTTAAGATATCACCAGAATTTTATCTTTTCCTTGTTGTCCTTGATGAAGCATTGATGTCTTAATTCTTGTAGGGAAGTTGTAGGTGATAGGCGTAATTGTAAAAAAAAATAGTGAAAATGCAAACAAGTTAGTTGTTGAAGAGGGACAATCAAAGGATTTATTTTATTTTCCCAATGTTTTTGTCAGTCAACTATCGGTATTATTAAGTCGACTAGCTATTTTGAGAAATTTAAATTTGGACTGGTTATTTTATAGTTGATTGATTATATCTATTTTGAAGCAATCAACTGCGTCCTATCAGTTAACTACGTGATCTTTATTTTTCACATACTTTTATAAGTTCAAAAATATTTCTTTTTCATGTGTTATTTTTCCACCAAATACCAACAGTTTTAAAGTAGATTTTGGCGCATATATTCAAATCTTGCGGCCACCAATTTTTGCCAAAATAACAGCTAGATTTTGTTTACAGATTTTCAAGAATTACGGCCACCGATTTTAACTTTCTCCAATACTTTGTCCAAAGTTTTGACTTTTTATTGTAGCACCATTCTCTATTATGTTTTTTGTCTGTTCTACTACATTCTCCTTTATTAATGTAATGCAAAGTTCTTTTCCTTCCTTACAAGAAAAGTTAATTTATTTTTTTTGAAACTCAATTATTATGGTGTCCAAATTGTTATTAGGTTAAAGTAATGAAAAGTTTGAAAGGAATGGATGGATGATGGCGTTATGGTGTTTTGACGAATGTAATCAAGAGAATTATTGGTGTTGAAGTTCTTAAGGAATAAAATATGGGAAGTAGGATTTAAATTAATCTTTAAACTCTTAATTTGGAAATATGGAGAATATACTGAGAATCATGTCCGAAAATAATGTAAGTGATCAAGATATTTGTGTTAAAAGTTTATACTATTCTATATTGAGTCTAGTCTCTAAGATGTGAATTATGTTGAAATTGGAAATTCATGTATGAATAGTTGTTGGGAAAAATCTTTTTGAAATGATTGGATGAATTAAATGGGATTGATATAAGCTAGAATGAGGTGCTTTTAGTTATGATAGAAGAAAGGCTTGATATTTTTTATAATGAATTTATTGGTTTTAATAAGAGCGTATAGAGTTACTGTGATGAGGAAAGTTGGAATTGTTAGACATGTGTCAATAGTACATAAACGTTATAAAATGTTTGGTGGATTTATTGCTACATATGTTTAACATATTGATTAATGGATTTTAAGATAAAAATAGATGATAGATTAAGATGATGATATTCATGGGATGATGTTGATATGTGAGAATCAAAGATGACTTGATAGAAGTCTGGAATAAGACAAGATAGTTACCCAATATGGATGTGAATATGTTCTTTTATGTGTATGTTTCCTAATATCGACTTATAAATATATGCATGCGAGCTTGAGGATATAAAGGAATGAGATATACAATGGTTTAAGAGTTTCTTACATGTATATATATAATTTGTTGAGTAATTTGTATAAAGTGAAATTGATTAGAAAAGAAATATAAAAAATTCAACACGGGCCAAAAGTCTATAAGGACCATGAATATTGAACACTAGAAATTATCAGTTGGTGACCACATATTCTTAAATGACTCACCAATGAAAGAGGTAATGAGGTTAGAAAGAAGAAAAAAGTTAAGCTCTAGTAGATAGAATTTTTTTGAAAACTTGAACAAAGTAGGCATAGTAGTACATTGCCTAGCCTTGCTATCAGGATTAAGTAACGTGAATACAGACTTTCTTGCATCAATGCTGTAACAACTCCATTTATGTAAATGTAACAAATTTTTTTTTATATATTTGTAAAATTCCATGAAGTTATTACTGCTTTAATTCCAACCACTTAACTCGTAATAATAATCACTTTAACCAAGCATAATTGTTATTAACAGTGATACAATACTGAGTTTCCATACATACCATTATCTTACAAACTACACACCATTATTTTACAAATATTTGTACAAAGATACATATTAGCTCTAATCATCTACGTCGACTACTTTCAGGGACACTGGTGCGGGTGGCGGCACCTCCACCAGAATCTCAGTCATATCTACTACAGATATATTTGATATAACTGGTAGTTGCCCAAGGTAGGGCACCTCGATCCAACGTACGGAAATAATAAGTGTCATGGAGAAAATTTGCATAATTATTCTTCTGAACATGATATGGAAATATAGTGAGAATTAAATCATAGTAGGTTCAACAATAAATCATAATTTACCATCAATATAGTTCATCATGTCATGTCCATCTGTATAAACTACAGAAAATATCTTTAGGTCACATGAATGCACTTTATCCATGCACATGAAAATTGTACAATTATGACATGTATGGCATAAATACTATTTTTCAGGATATCATATGATGACTATCAATTTATTCTCATATCAATCTACCCCGGTTAGGGTGAGTATTTTCTACTCTTCGGTATGGGCTTTTCTCACTCCGTCCGACATGGCATACTTTCTATTTCTTTTCTTATTAACATAATCATAACTGTTGGTAGGGCGTCCCCTACTGGTGCACCACACAGATTCCCATGTGACCGTGCTCATTTCATTTCTTTTCACAATGATAGCCAAAAATATGCTTTCAATAACATGTATGTTCATCAAAATATAACTATTACCAAAAATCATTGGTAATCATACCATGAATATAACCATTTCAAATATCAATTTATAAAATATTTTCATATCAAAATTTCACACTTAAGATGATAAGAAGTTCATACAATGGCAATGGCTATGGCTATACTAGTCATTTATTATTTTCATTTATAAGATTCATCTTCTTTTTTAAATATTAATTTTATTTTTTTATTTTCTTAATGCAGGTTTTCATCCTATCTAACCTTCTCTTACTAATCAGAGCATAACTCCCTCAATTTAACTCCGATGTAGGTGATCTTGGTTTCAATTTCAAGATAAAACTATTATTTAAAACTATTATGTTGAATAGTGTAGCGAAATATTAAGAAATCAAGGTGATATTACTCCCTTAATTTACAGGTTATTTCTTCTCGGGTAGTTTCTGACCTCTACCTACTAATCTGTCCATATCTCTCTCATAAAAATTCTAAATTAAGTGATTTCAGTGGCTAAAAATCCGTGACACATATATATCTATAATTCGTATGTTAAGGAGTTATTCTAATTTCCTACAGAATGTTTCCAGAAATTCAAAAACAGAAGCTCTCATAGCATGTTCTTTCCTGATTAACCATTTTCTGAACACTGCTTACTAATCAGACCATATCTACCTCATATGGACTCCAAATTGAGTGATTACAGTTGCTAAAAATCCGTGAGACATATATCTATAATTGTTATGTTAACAAGTTATTTTAATTCCCTACAGAATGGTCCCAGAAATTCAAAAACAGAAGCTAAAAATTTTGCCACCCATAGCCATACCTATGTAGAACTATCTACACCAGCTTAAGTATTCAAACATACATCACATGCAAGAATAATATGTAACATGATAAAGCAACATCCATGACCAATCATCAAAGTTCTTAAGATCAAAATCCCATATAAATGTTACAAATTTCAAAACTTTTCTTCAAAAAGAAATATTGTTAAACCTACCTAAGAATTTCTCTAACTCACTTAGTGAATTTGTTTTCTTGTTTCCCCTTGAAAGAAGTATCAAGATTTCTCCCTTCCCTTAGCTTTTCTAGTAGCTTAAATAAGAGAAGGAGGGTGAGTTTTTGAACCTCAAGGATGAAGAAGAAAAATGGATTCAAGTGGAGATTAAGTTAACTTACCTTGAGTACTTAGCCCTCTAGACTTCTCCTTCTTCTTCCTTCCTTTCTTCTCCTCTCTTTCTCTCCTTTCCTCTCTCTACCTTCCTTCTATTTCTCTCTCTTCCTCACTTGGACGAAATTAAAATGTTATAGGGGTGAGTTTTGCTTAAATAGACCATCAAATAATTCATCTTTCATGATCATGGGTCTACCTTATTACAATTAGGATATACTTGGTTGAATTTTTGGAAAGCAAACAACTTATATTCTTGTCTTCCTCTTGCTTAGACAAGATATGCATAGTAAAAGGAGATTTGTATTTTGAAAATTATAATGATATGTTCTTAAGATAAGGACAAGGTCCCTTTGATTTAGGGATTCATTTCTATTTTCTTTTGTCTTAATCAAGTATGATAGGTTTGTCTTTTTGGGTGGAAAATTTCTAGCCCTTGGATCTCCATTATTTGGCTGAAATTATTTGTGTGGGATTGTAATGTTTTGTCCTAATTTCATGTATTATCATACCACTTGCTAAAATTATGAGTGTAGGATATAGATGTTTTGTCCTAATGCCATGTATTATCATTCAACTTGCTAAAATTATGAGTGTAGGATATAGATGTTTTGTCCTAATGCCTTGTCACCTAATCTTGATTACACTATTATTTCATCACTTTATTTTTATTTTTATTTTTATTTTTTATTCTTGGGTTTGGGCTCATTCTTGTCCTTTTTTTTTTACTTTGGTTAAAATTCTACCTTTCATAATGAGCTTGGTCACATTTTCATGATTTTTGGGCTACCGGTCCAATTCCTATATCCTAGTCTAAGTTTATATTTTATTTCTTCATTGGGCTATCCTATTGGCTTGCTAAAAATTCATGTGAAGTAGAAAAACTCTATATGAAGTGTCCATAGGTGAAAACCCAATTTATAGGTGGAGATACAAACTTAGTAACTTTTGCTCTTAAATTAAGAAAAATTACCCTAATCCAATCTTCTTGACATTTTAAAACCTTTACTTACTTCACAAAAATTTATCTTCCTTGCCTAAGTTCTTTATCATGCTTCTTTCTAATATTTCCTCTTAGGTTTTCTTTCTTTACCTATTCCATTAATATTAGAACATTTTTATACATACACATAAGGTGAAGAATTTCTAAGGATTATATTTCCTTAGATATCTAAAAATTGTCTAATAAATTTTATTTCTTTAATTAAATAATTATGTACCTTTATTAATAAAAGAAAAGAAATTAGAGATGTTACTTTGAATACTTTTGTACTTTTATTAATACATGAAACGAAATTAGGGATGTTACAAATGCTAAGGAAGTACCTATTAGATTTTTCTTATGTTACCTAATTCTAAAAAATTCAATTGGACAAGAATTTGGTTTAATTATGAGTAAAAAACATCGATGTTTATTATTGATTGACAAGTGAAGAACTTATGAATAAACAAAATCCCTATGGTTAAGTTATATGGCAAAATCACTCAAGTGAAGAGACATATTAAAAAGTAAAGATGATTTACAAAAAAGATATCTTAAATTATTTGAGTAATAAAATTGATAACTCTGAATTATACCTTAATTTTATTCCCTACATGTGATAGGATGTGTTGAAATTCGAGGACCGAATTTCTTAAGGGGGGAAGAATGTAATATCCCGTAAATTTTATTTTTAAATAATAGTGTTTTGCTATAAACAAATATATTTTTATTTTTTTAAAAAATGATTATGTTTTACTAAAAGCAAGTATAATTTTAATTAAAATAATTATTTTTTTACTTAAAATAATTATATTGGCCTCTAATAAATTTTTGTTTTACTTTTATAAATATTCTTTCTTTTATTATACATAAAGATTTTTATTTTTTTATTAAAATTTTATCTAGAAAAATCATAATTTGATATTGCAACTAAAGTTTTGCAATAATGTAAATTTTTTAAAATTTTTGGGCTATCCAATCTGGAGCCCTTATCCTGTGAGTAGATAATTATTTCTATAACTTACTCTATGCTCTTTTTGAACTTTAATTGGATAATTGATTATGATTACAAGTTATTTATACTATTATATGTCTCTAAAATGGATTTAATTATTTGAATTGTTTATAATCTGGTATATAGTTCAAGAAGAGTATGGTTTTAAAAATGAATTTTTGAACACATTGAATATGTGATTTTAAATTTATTTCTCATTGTATAGTAAAGGAAATATATTGTTCACATCACATTGATTATAAAGTTATATGATTGCCTTAAAAAAGAGCATGTATATGTGATAAACCTGATTGGGAAATTTCTGACAGAGGAATTGTACTGAGACTGAAAATTATGAATTTATACTGAAACCTCTGTTTTGAACGATATGGCATATGTGCAAATATAGTATTTGTGGAGGAGTCCTATTGGAATCACTGTATGCTAACAGCAGGGAATGTTAGCCCTAGTGCACTTTCACACCTTAGCTAGTAGGGGTGGTGCTAGTCTCGTGTGACGGCCAACACACAGGAGTTATTGTTATTGGGGAGAGCGAGATGCCTCCTATTATTGTTATCGGGGAGAGTAGGATGCCTCCTATTGTTGATATGTGATTTACCCTCCCTTGCTGTGTGCTTGAGATTATTAATTGATTATAATATGGAAACCTCCTAAAGCATGTGAAATATTTTATTGCATAACATTTTTTTATAATCACATTGCACTATATTTGGTTTTGAATATTGGGCTATATTGTGAAATAAAGATATTTGAAATACGGGTTCCATTTGGATGTACTTCCGAATTGTACTTTCTATGTGATAAATTTTAAGTATGAGTTTATCCATATATTGACCTAAGAGGTTATAGGAGGTATTTGTCTGCTCACTGAGTTGTCAAACTCACTACACGACGTTTATATATTTTTCAGATAAGGATATAGAGTTTGGTTCTTTCTCTTAAGATAGTTGACTAGTTAGATGACTTGATCTCTGGGTGAGTTTACTTTGTTTCCATGACTCATAGATTTTGATTTATATTGTATTTGTACTTTAGAGTATGCTCTAAACGCCACAGGCAGGATCCCTACTTCTGTTGTACTTTGATGTTTATAGATTTGGTATATATATATATATGGAAATACATATTTGTAAAATAGTGTATTATACATGTTATGGAAAATATATTATCGTAAAGTATGTGTTTCACGTGCTTTAAAATTTGGGACGTGACAGTACTCATATAAAATGCACATGTCCTCCTACCATCCCTTTACTTATCATTTGTCACAACCTTTTAGAGCCTTTTTTTGTCTTCATTGTGAGCATTCTTATATTGGCCTTTTCAATGAGTTTCCCAATATTGATTGTTTCCCCTTTGTTTGTTTATAAGCCATGCCTTGCATATCCTTTATCTTAAGGTTATAGCCGAGTGTGCAATTTACTTCCAAAGGTGAGTCTATTCTAGATGGAAGCAATGGACTTACCTCTTAATCCAGCACTTGAAACCCTAGGTGAATAATGATAGTCCTATATTAGTTGGTGAAAGAGGTCTTTGGTTCCATATAAAATTGGGAGACACCCTTTCTTAACAGGCTAGTCTTTTGAGGTGAGTTCTACCTTTTGACTTGTAACAATGGTATCAAAACTTGACACCCTAACCGATGTGGGTTCTGATGAGGCGAGTCCTACAGACCTCTGACACAGTTCTGTGAAGGTGAGGCACAGTCTAAAGGAGGCAGACAAGATCTGCCTACACAAGAACGTGCAAGTTTCAAAAGGTGAGTATTGATAGTCCCACATTGATTGGCGAAGGAGATCTTGAGTTCCATATAGGGTTATGAGGCATCCTTCCCTAACAGGTTAGTTTTTTGAGGTGAGTTCTACCTTTCGATTTGTAACAAATAAAAAAGACACGAGCAACGGAGCCTCAATACCAATTTGAGACTCGAGATCAGCCTATTTCGTTTTCCCTTTTGCGTCTTTGTTTAATTTCTCCTTTGCCTCTTCCTTTTGCCGTTCTATTTTTATTTTTGATGCAATTTTTTTCCTTTCTTGTTTCTTCTTTATTATTTAAATTTTTAATTATCTAAGTGGCTTAGTAGATATTTCCACGAGTCACTTAAGCTAGCAATTAAAAATCCAGCTGGCTTGACTTTCAGACACAGACAATCAACCTAAGCCACCTAAGCTCTATATCAACATAAACTGATGGAGAATTAACAGATTTTCCTATTGGAGAAGCTTTGGAACCATGATTAAATATTTAGGATATTCACCACAAATAATACTAATTTTGGGATGAAAGTAAAACTTATGTGAAACTTAAAGGACAAAATTTATTTTTCCATAATATATACGACAATGAGTAGTCGAGACAATATATTGCACTTCTCTATTATTTTTTTATTTAAAAAATTAGTATAATCAATGAATCAATTGAATTAATAGTATAAAAATAATTTATAGAGTTAAGAATTTGAGTTCGAATCTAAGTTAGAATCCAATGAAAAAGAAAACACTTAACTTAAATTTTTCAATAATACTTTTAATTAATAAATCAAGTGACCAATTTTAAAATTGTATTCATTTTAAATAGAATGTGAGTTTGAATTAAAACTTGTAAACCTGTCATTTTTATAAATTATTGGTTGTCTTAGGATTATGCTGACGAAGGTGCAATATATAAGTTCTCACTTCAAAAAAGATTTAAAAACAAGACGTTATTCAATAAGATATATAATAATATGAAGGAGAATGATAATCGAATATTTTCTAACATGTTATTAATAAATATTATTAATTAAAAAATTGTCACATGCAAAACAAGTGTTCTTATAACACTCTTCTTGAAAGTATGTTAAAGTTGTTTACTATATTATTTTTAAAACAAAAAGTTTTTTAAAAAATAAACTGCTCATAAAAAATTTAATTTTCCAACAAATCCTTAATTTTTACTGATTTTATTTTTAAAATTTTTTACTTCTTTCTCATTGCAAAATAATAACTTCTAATATCATTTAAAAATAGTTTTTTATCTTGACCGAACATATATAAAAATTTAAAAAGTTTCCGAAAACAAATATATAACTTTTTTCTCTTTGTATAGTAGCATGACGGTAGTGACCTGTTAACCTGTTTGGCCTATATTCTTGCAAAAACAAAAAAAAAAAATCATTTTCATCCTGCTTAACAAAGATCCAAATCTTCTTTTAAATATCAGAAAAAAAATGTTTTTATTATGAAATGGAGAAGCAATAATTTAGAGCTTCTCCGTTGAAGCAGAAATAAAAAAGTTATTTCATCATGAACAAAAAATACACTCTCCTAATATAAAAAAATTTCAATCATGTCCAACCTTGTCTTTTTAAAAACTCTTTTAATCCCCCCCCCCTCTCTTTTCTCTCTTTTGTTATTTTTAAAATTATGATAATGGTCCTTTTAGTTAAAAAAATATTTTGGATAAACAAAATATATAAATCAAACGATACTACAATAATATATTATAAAAATAAACTAATAAAATTTGATATTACTTACAAAATTATTAATAAAAAATCAATGACATTGATAAAATCACTTATGAAATGATTTCACCAAACACTATTTGCTACTTCTTCGCAATATATTTTTTGAAACTCCATTTAAAAAAATCATTTAAAAATAAGTAGAAATTAGAATCATAGGTCACATCGAGAATGCTAGATGAAATTTGGGATCAAGGAAACAAATGCTTTTGCTTGTCGGTTTCAGAGCTTTTTTTCCCATAGTTGAATTATCCATGTGTAACTTGAATCATTTCAGTTAATTCAACAAAACTTGAATCGTATACTGGGAATCCATCCATAACTTCTTAAAGCCTCAAGAATACTTCACTTTAATACTAAACTTCGATTAACGATGAAGAAGCAGTACATTATTAATAGTAAAGAGGAATTAGGGGCACTTGGGTTTTCCCTCCTGCGTCTTCCAGTTATCGTAACATGGACACTCTTCCTTATGACCATAAGTACCTGATGGGACACACAAACATTTCTGGCAGCACTTGTTGCAGAAGAACAAACATGGCTTTCTGTATTGAGTTTCTGAACAACGATAAGCACATGCATTTGCACATTCTGTGTAACGGAGATTTGAGTTTGAGTATCATTACCATAATTAAATCTAATTAAAATATTAAATGGAATGAATTTGGATCCTTCAAAAATTTTGAAGAATTTTTACAGGATAAATTTTAGAGATAAAAAAAATACAATTTGATAAAATTAATATTTAATAAATAAGTGATATTCACTTATTTTTATTTATATGTAAGTTTTACAGATTGTATCATTCTCCAAATTTATTTTGTAAAATTATTTAAAAACTTTATAATATCCCAATTCCAAATGAAATACATAAAAATATTATATTTTTGGGAAGCATTAATACGTACGATTTGGACGAAGTGATCCTTCTCCACCAGCCTGAGCATTTTTTAGAGAAAAAAAATATAAAAGAAAATCAGAAATTAAGATGAACTCCGGGAACAAAAATAATATGAAAGAATCAAATAATTGGAAATTGTCTACAAATGTGACTGTAACAATCTTGTGAACCAAATTAAGAATTCTTATTTATGAATTCAATTAAGTTATTTGATTTCATTATCATTATTATTATTATTATTATTATTATTATTATTATTATTATTATTAGTATTAGTATTAGTATTATTATTTGCATTTGAAAAAAAAATCTTAAATTTAATGCAATTCAATTGATTTCAGGTTTGTTTTACATTTTATATAGTAGAATTTAATTAAATGGTTATTTTACAGTAATATCATATTCTTAATAATAAATGATGGTAATAAGCCAGAAAAAATCCTATCAATTTGAAAAAAAATACATCTTTTAAAAATAGAAAATTTCATTCTACTTAGTTAAATTCTAATCAAGCCAAATATAAAATAAAAAAATTAAATTAAATTTTCAATTTTTGAATATTATAAATATATTCAATTGGAATATATGTTTTGATCAATAAAGAAAAAGGGAGAAAGAAAACGAGCTCACTGCCGACACGGTTAACCATTTCAAACCCATATGATGTGCAACGTGAATGTGCAGAGAGAGAGAGAGAGAGACAGGGACAGATGGATACACTTACAAGTGCAACTTGAATCGCAAAAGCCATGGCGAGGATGAGAAGAAATACAGAGCGAATAATCACAACGTTAGCCATAACGTCTCAATTTGCTCCACTCTCTTGAACAAATAGAGACTTGTGTGTTTAAAACAATGGTAGGTCACAACTTTATATAGCTGAAAAGAATTGGGGAGTAATTATTGCGGCCACAATCACTCCATTATTTGATCAAATTAATTATTGTTAAATGTTTTTATAACGACTTATAATTTCCCAATAATAGAATTAAATGTGATCTCTCCATTAAAGGCAGGCATATATTGTAAGGGCGTTAATTAAGGGTTCAGTTTTATGAAGAGATACGCATTTAAACATAGTTTTAGTATTGACCGACCTAATCAGTTTGACCAGTTATATATCCAACATAATTGAACGGGAATGAACATAATTTTTTTTTATAAAATTAATTTTATATCATTATTTTTTATAAATTTGATTATAATCTTTTTATAAATTTATGTTACATGTTAATTATGAAAAATTATATTATGTTCATTGATATCACTTGTTTAAATATATTATATTTGATTTAATTTTAAATATATATTAATTTTTAATTATAAATAACTATTTTGACCTATTTAATTAGTGACCTAACATGACTTAACAACTGATTTTTTTTTTAACCGATTCAATGTCCAATCTAGTATTAAAAACTATACCTTTAAGTAGTAGTTGCTCCCGGTCACTTAACTTGATTATGGGCTAGAGCCACGAATTTGACTTTGGTTAACTTTTAAAACATCTAAATTTGAAGTTTTAACAAATTTTTTTGAAAATTTGAATTTGAGACCTGCACGAGTTTTGGTAAAGTTTTGGACATGTTCTAAAAAATCGACTCATCAATTCTTCAGGGTATATTTGGTACGTAGAAATCAAATTAATATTGTAGAATGAAATGTGAAGGATTATATAATGTTATTGGAATCAGAATTCATATTCAAGTAAATACAAAGATTAACGTCAGTAATCATTAGTACATTTTTATGTAAAATCGAATTTGAAACCTGCCCCACTATTTTTTGTGAAGTTAAGGCGTTTGAAAACAATCGACCAAACTATCCTTCAGCCTACATTTGGTGTATTGGAATCAATTATGAGTTAAATTGATAGACCTAGTCTATCAAATTACGCTTGGGTGTCCCTTTACCATAGAGAAGAGATGAAAACTCCAGTTCAAGCTATTACAATTCACAATACCTACTGATTTGCAGATTCTGCTATTTATAGCAGGAAGGCTAACTGCTTAACATTTAACAAACGAACAAATCAACTAATGCACCCATTGTTGGAAGCCACGTGTCCCTTAAAGTTTGTTAGCCGGTAATCTGAAGTCCACCTTGGCAGTTGTCTCCTTGTGGCCTTCTTCTAACAACCAACTCATCCACTTGCTCTAACTCAGCTTCCATGTCAGCAGCTTCTTCACCTTGTTCCGATAGCCAACCCAACTACAATAACCTTTTCCTCAAGGTTAATAGTAGGGAACAATTAATGCAAGCAGTGTATCAACATCCTCCCAACTGGCTTGTTCTCTGCCAACTTCTGACCATTCCACCAAATACTGTCGTCTAGCATGTCCACTATCTTCAAATACTCGTTCGTCAATAATGGCAAATGGCTGGGGGCCTTCTGAACCTGATAAAGGAAACTGGCTGCCAGACAGAGTCGCAGGGTCACCCTTGAAAGGTTTTAGTAAGGAAACATGCAACAACGGATGAATCTTGGAGTGCGTAGCCAACTCCAATTTGTAGGCAACTGATCCAATACATTCAAACACTTAAAAGGGCCAACGAAACGCTTGCTAAGCTTAAAATTAAGCCTCGCAGTTAAGGATTGTTGTTCGGATCTGTGAAGTTTGACCCAAACCCAATCGTCCACTGTAAAAGTCAATTCCCTCCGTTTGCTATACGCAAATTTCTTCATTATTGCTTGTGCTTTAGCTAAATTTTCCTGGAGAACTATTTGCAATACCTCTCTATCTTGCACTAGTTTGTCCACAGCATCAACGTGAGTTTGTCCAGACAAATATTATGGAAGAAAATTTGGCTCCTTACCATATAAAGCTTGACAAGGAGACGTTTTCGGTGATGAATAATAGCTAGTGTTGTAGAAATACTCAGCCCCAGCTAGAACGTGACTCCAGAGTTTTTGGCTTGATGTAAACAAAGGTTCTCAAATACTGCTTCATACACACGAATTTAATTTTGTTTAAATTCAAATGTATACTGTCATTGTCAAATAATAAAATTTCTGTGAGTATAGAGTATCGATCTTATAAAGACTGATGTTATAAATTACTACAATTAATTTAATTCTAATCCCAATTGAATAATTTGAATTTTGAGTAATTAAGAGTATGAAAACAAAGTAAAAGCAAAAAATAGCATAAAGCAATTTCACTCAAAAGAAAGCAGTTGATTAAGGCTCTAAGGATTTCGATTTTACTGTAATTAATTTTTTTTGAATTACCAATATTTTTAACCTAGAAAATAATTCAATTGACAAGATATCTTAAACTATTCACTAACATTTCTCAAGGTCTAACATAATTATCTTTAAATATTAACACACTATTCCCATGTGAATTAAAATAATCAAAGATTTATTAACATTAATAGTTCTCAATTATGACTACATAGACTATGTGAATATATCCCTACCTCACATACAATTCATGATTACCTACACAATGAACTTGATACACAAATCACCTTTCGGTATTATTATAACTAACAAATCATCTAATTAGTAGTCAATTAATTAGAAATATTAAGAATAGTGCAGTAACACAATTAAGAAAAATAATTTTTTGATTAAATTGATTGAATAATTCAAAAGTTCATAATTAAGTTATACCGTAGCTTTAGAAAATGAAATTAGATCATAATTAGAAATGAAAACATCTAAAAAAAAAAATAGGTTCAACAGAAAAAGATAAGAAGAGAAATTGGTAATAGAGTTGGAGTTCTGATCTACAAACTAGTTTTCCAAGTATTCTTTCTCCTAGTCAAAGATCTTTCTCACTTCATTCTGCCTCTCTAGCTTATGAATTTCGTAGTCTAAAGATCTTTTTACTGTTGGAACACGTTATCTAATTCAATTCAAACTCTTATTTTAAAAATTGACTTGTCACACTAGTGTGTGATGCCAAGATCTAGCGTCATGATTCTTAGGTCTCAAGTTACTGGATTCTTTTACATTCTTTCTAGCATGGCAATGGCAAGAATCCACCGTTGTAGAATTAGAGCTCTTGGATTTTAGTCTTGAAGATCTAGAATTTCTAGTGTCATGGCGGCAAGATTCCATCGCAACAACATTGACATTTCCGTCCAGCTTCTTTGTAATTCTTGCTTCTTTTTTATTATTTTCTCCAAAAATTTTCAATTCTTCAATTTCTCTTCACCTACAAAAATAAACATGCAATTAGACATAACTCTAAACTACTTTACTCAAAAATGACAAAATTATAAGTTAAAGATAACTAATTTATTAGTATAAAATTCACTCGTAAAATACCTCCAAACTTAACTTTTTACTTATCCTCAAGTAAAATAATAAAGATAAAATTTATTAAACCAAAAAATTCAAAATCACGTATTGAGTGCTAAGTTGTTTTGACTTACTAACTTCACTGCAGAGATTTCAAAGGATCTAAGCTCAAGAAAAAACTTTAAAAATCATAATATATAATTTATAAACTTAACTCAAATGCAAGAATATATATTTTTTATTCTAGGCTAAGTTAGTAATATGGGAATCAAAGAAAAATATTTAATTATACTCAAAATAGGAAGGCTAAGAATATAATTTGAGTCACATATAACTTCTTTAAGTGTTAAATCAGTCAAATGCCCATGGTTTAGGTGCCCAAAATTTTCAAAATTATCAAGTAAAATATAAATTTCGTTAAGAGTTAAATTCACACATAAATATAATTTTTCTTTATTTTTCAAAAGCTATAAAAATTTTAAAACTAATTAAATCATTGGCTGTTAATATTATCTACTCCAACAAGTCACTTCAAAACACAAAATTGAAACACGCAATCACACAACTCGCTTGAATGTAATAAATACTGCTTCCATTGAAAAGAGTCAAAATATCCAGTACTAGACTTAATCATAGGTTCAATCATTCATACATTCATCCATTTTACCTACCCCAACTTAAAGTTTTACATTGTCCTCAATGTAAAAAATTAAAATTGAAGATAAGAGTAAAAATGAAGATGAAATAAAAACTAAGTTTTAGGCGTTTTCCTTTTGTGCCCTCTTTTTATTTTTTTTAACTTGGTTTCTTGGCATCGCAACTCTAGAATTATGACGTCACGATGTTGAAGCTACTGGAATATTAGACTTCAATTCGAGGGATATAGCATTGCAACTCTGTAAACCTGATGTCACGACGTGAAGCTCTCTAAAATTTTGGAAACTTCATCTTGTAGTTTGGAGTTGCAATGCTGGGATACTGGCACCGTAACTTTGAGCTCTTAGGTGAATTACCTCTACAGCTACCCTTACTAGCATTTAGGTGTGAGTAATCGAGCAGCGTTGGGTAGGGTTATCCACGCAAATAAACAAAAATTGCGTTAAAAAAAACTACACCCAAACCCTACTATATTTTTAAGTTACCCAAAAATTTTAGATTACATCAGGTTAGGTTAGTTGGGTTTAGGTGGGTTTAATCGGGTTGGGTTAGGTCGAGTCTAAAAAAATTTAAAAAAAAATTAACCTGAATAAACCAGACTAGCTTGACCAAACCTACCCAAAGTGAGTTTTTTTATTAGATTCGATCGGGTTCAGGCAAGTGAGCATGTTATGCTCACCCTTATTAGCGTGTGACTCTAACCTTTTTGGAAAAAAATTTATAATTATTCTCTCTTTTTTTTTATCAATGCTAGGTTAGCTCCTGATTAGTTATTGCTTTAATTTCTTTAGCCAGATAGTGATTCCACATCATCTTGCATCAGGTAATGAAGGATTTTTTTTGAAATTTTCCCCTCCATTAATGTACTCCTTAAGACGCTATCCATTAACCTTGAAGCACTTATCTTTTCCTTAGATTTCCACTACACCATGAGGAAAAATTTTAGCTACTGTAAAAGGACTAGACCATTTAGAATGAAACTTACCTAAAAATAAGCATAGGCAGGGTTAAAGAGTAGAACTTTTTTATCCAAATAGAATTCTTTTGCCAATATTTTCTTGTCATGCCATATTTTTATTCTTTCTTTGTATAGGTTGCCATTCTCATAAGATCCATGTGGAATTCATTCATCTCATTTAATTGATGCAGCTTCTTTTCTTCTACAGCTTGTAGATCAAAATTAAGCTTTTTAATTACCCAATATGCTTTGTGCTCTAATTCCACTAGTAAGTGATAGGCTTTCCAAACATAAGGTGGTAAGGTAAAATACCAATGGGTGTCTTGAGGGATATTCTATATACCCAGAGTGCATCATCCAATTTCTTGGACCAATTTTTTCTATTTGAGTTTACTATTTTCTCTAAAATCCACTTCAGCTCTTTATTAGAAATTTTAACTTGGCCACTAGTTAGTAGGTGATATGAAGTTATTACTTTATGCTTAACTCCAAGTTAAAAGAATATTCAAGTGTTTATTGCAAAATGCATACCTCCATCACTAATTAGGGTGCCAAAACAGGTGAAAATATTTTTTTCTCAAGAAGTTCATCACCACCTTGGAGTCATTAGTTAGTAGGGTAGTTGCTTTAACCTACTTAGAGACATAAATCAATAGTCGCAATGATGTAGTGGTTGCCGAAAGATAATGGATAGGGCCCCTATGAAATTTATTCCCCACACATCAAATAATTCCACTCCTTGAATATTATTTAAAGGCATCTCATATCTATAAAAAAAATCCTCCAATCCTTTGGCATTTATCATATGCTACAATATAGAATTGGGCATCTTTGGACAATACTAGTCAATAAGAACCAAATTGCAAATTTTTTGTTGTTATTCTATTATCTCTAAAATGATCACTATACTCTAAGGAGTGGCAATAGTGCAGGATGCTATCTATTTCTTCATAAGATACACACCTCCTAATTACTTCATCTGCGCAATGTGTATATAGAAAATGGTCCTCCTAATAATAGTGCTTGATATAAGCTAAAAATTTCTTCCTTTGCTGGCCTGATTGATCTAGAGGTAACATATTACAAGCCAAATATAGTAGTTAGTAAAATCAATAAACCAAGGCACCTTACCAAATCTTGTGGCAAAAAGATGTTCATCAGGGAATGTTTCACTATTTGGGACTTGTGGTTCAACCTCAGTTTCACCTTTCTCTAAGCGAGATAGGTGATCAGCTACTAAATTCAATGTGCCTTTCTTGTCTATAACCTCCACATCAAATTCTTACAAAAAAGGAACCCATCTAATCAGCCTAGGTTTTGCATCTTTTTCACAATTAAATATTTAATGGCAAAATGATCAATATAAAAAATAACTATAGGGCTAGTCAAATAAACTCTAAATTTATCAAAAGCGAAAGCCACAACCAACAACTCCTTTTTATTTGTTGCATAATTCAACTGAGCATCATTAAAGGTCTTGCTTACATAGTAGATGGTAAGGAAGACTTTTCTCTCCTTTGGCCCAAAATTGCTCCAATGGCATAGTCACTTGCATCACACATTGGCTCCAAAGGCAAGTTCCAATCTAGATCATGAGTTGAATAATTTTACTCATGTGGTTTAAGTTGTCTGAATGCATATACAATAACTCAACCGTGTTGTATCAACACACATCCTAAGTCAATTCTCAATGCATCACAATATACTATGTATCCTCCAGTACCTGAAGGAATAGATAGTATTGGCATCATGGTCAAACATTCCTTTAGCTTATAAATTTTTTTATCACATTCATCTGACTAGTCAAATCTTATTTCCTTCATTGTCAACCTCATTAAAGGAACAACAATTTTTAAAATTTTTTTACTGAATCTATGGTAATAGCCTGCTAGACCAAGAAAGTTACGGATCTCTGTAACTGTGGTAGGGTATGGCCATTGCTACACCGCTTCCACCTTCTTAAGGTCAACTTAAATACCATCTTTGGTAACCACATGCTCTAAGAAAGTAACACTACTAAGTTAAAATTCATATTTTGAAAATTTAACATATAACTGATGTTCCCGTAGAGTTTGTAAAACCATTCTTAAGTGTTGCTCATGCTCCTCTGAACTCTCTGAATACACCAGAATATCATCTATCAATACAATAACAAACTGATCCAAGAAAAAATCATCAAATCCATGAATGCAACTGGGGCATTTATCAAATCAAATGACATCACTAACAATTTATAGTGCACATACCAAGTCCTAAAAGCAATCTTCAGAATATCCTCCTCCCTTATCCTTAATTGATGATACTCAAATCTCAAATCAATTTTTGAAAAATATTAAGAACCCTGTAACTAGTCAAACAGATAATCTATACAAGGTAATAGATATTTACCTATTTTCACCTTATTCAACTGTCTGTAATCTATGCATAACCATAGTAATCCATCCTTCTTTTTCACAAATAAAACTAGAGCACCCTAAGGAGAAGTACTAAGGTGTATGAATACCTTGTCTAACAAGTCTTGTAACTAATTCTTCAGTTCCTTGAATTTAGTCGGTGTCATTCTATATAGGGGTATAGACACTGGTTGAATTCCAAGAAGTAAATCAATACCGAACTCAATTTCTCATTCTGGGGGTAACCCTGGCAATTCTTCGGGAAACACATCAGTGAATTCTCTAACCACTAGAACATGCTCTATTTTACTGTACTTCATATCAACATCTTTAACCACTGCCAAATATCTTTGGCATCTTTTTTGTAATATCTTATGAGTTGTCAAAGTTAAAATTAGATTACTGGGTACCTCACTATTGTCACGGCCCCAAATGTTGGAACACATGACCGGCACGGCATAAGGGTTTCCCCCTAGCTGCAAGCCTAACGCATAGCACATACAAACATCCAGCACACAATCCAGAGTACATAATAAATATAACTGGCCACATATGCCACATCCAATATAAGAAAAATATTGTATATATATATATATATCTCATGAATCCAACATTCGTGATTCAACTTGGCCCATGGCCTCATAATACAAACATCGTTGTAAAACATAAAACCGCTTTCCAAACAACACATCAAAGTACGCAAGAAGCGAGGATCCTGCCTGTAAATTCATGGAGGTACACTAGACATAAACTAAACTAGAAAATCAGTACAAAAGAGCCTTGCCCAAACTGGGGCTCACCAACGCTATATTCAGCCTCCTACGAAGCTGTAGCTGGATCAAAGTCTCTTTGACTATCTGTGGGGAGGAAATAGAAGAGGGGTGAGATCACATCTCAGTGAATGGGTAAATCACACTATAACAGAAACAGGGCAAACCAAGCACGAGTGTTTCGCAATGAGTTTAATAATTGAAATCAAAGTGTAAAGATAATAATAGAAACATTAAGCATTTAACCATAATTTATTGAAAGAAAAGCTAAATAGTTCAAATGTATGTTCAAAAGATAAAACAGGATTTAAATCAGTAACCGTAAAGCAAATCAATTATGCATGGTAAGTAATAAATGAAGTTATTTATGCAATAACAATGATGAATGAGATTGTTTAGAAATATTTAATCTTTAAGAAAAATGCACTAGTCTATTGAAGTTCTTTCCTAACAAATCTATCATCTTCCCCAAGCACATAGCAAGGATGTGGCAATCACTGTAGGCGTAGACATAAGTTCACCCTAAATTCCTCAAGCACATAGCAAGGGTGTGGCAATCACTATAGGCGTAGACATAAATCCACCCTAAATTCTGTGACTTAGACGGTCATAAGCCCGTCACAATATCCTAGGCCGAAGCCTCCGCATGACCATGGTGTACCAGGGCTAGCACTACCTGCGGCTAGCTAACAGTGATATAAAAGGGTTCCTCCAATAGAAAACATTTGAAAATATGCTATTCAAAGAGTTTAAAGTAAAACATTTCAATAACATTACAATAAAGCTATAATTCTCCATCTAGCTCTTTTCATGCATAAAACTATGTTCTAAAATATGCCTCATCCATGGATTCCCATGGAGACCTTTATCATCATAAACTTTCCCTTTAAACATAAATCGTCCATAGATGTCGCATAGATGTTCACCATGCATCAAATCATTTCATGGCTAACTTAGTTCATTTCTATGACTAAGTCCGCATTTCTATAAATCTAGCTCAATTGAGAATTATCAGTCTAGATGCTTGCCCTGCATACCTAGGATTCAACTAGGATTGAAATTTATAATTTCTAACATGGTTGGAACATATTGGTTTTCAAAGCGGTAAAACAATTTAGCATACATTCCAACTAGTTAAAATCATACGAGAGAGTTATAAACCGAATTCGTAAAACATGCGCTATAGTATGAAAAACCCACTCACCGTACTAGGAGTCCAACAATGATAATTTCACCTCGTGGTGGTTCAACAACCTAGAAAACATAGACATAACATGAGAATTCGATAAACCCTAAATGTCACTATTCATGCCGGAAAATACTATTCACTGCCACTATTCACTGCCGAAAAATACTATTCACCGTCACAAAAATTTTACCGAATCAACGAAACGAATTCATATCCTAATGTTTATCTAGTTTCTGAATCCATCTACGGAGTCAGATTTCTAATTAGAAATCTCTAAGTAAGGTTTTTTAGAACTTACCTTTTACCGAGATTTTCTACTTCAGATCTACGGCGATTCAACGGTTGATTTAAAAAACTGATTGGTCAAAACTGAAGTACTCTTCGTCCTGAATCCAATAACACTTCCAGTTTTGAAATCAGAAACCAATCGGTACTCCAAATCGAAAGAAAATGTTGAATGTTACTATTCATACACTATTTATTACTATTGATTTTTTTCGATTTTTCTTCTAATTCGATACGCAGTCGCCCCCGGTTTTGTTTTATGGTTTCTGCTCTCTTTTTTTAAATATAATAATAATTATTAAATAATTAATAATAGGATTTTCTTTTATAAAAATTCATATAAATTCCGTTTTTTATCATAAAATATCCCAAAAATTTCTAAAAATTTCCATTCTCGTAAATCTTTAGTTAAACTCTTAAATCATGATTTTTCTTGATAAAAATCATAATAAAACAAATTTCAAAACAAATATCTTTATTCATATTAAAAGAAAGAATATTTCTAAAAATACCATAAAAATTTATTAGAGGCCAGTATAATTATTTTAAGCAACACAATACTTCTTTTAATTAAAAGGCTACTTACTTTAACAAAACATAATCATTTCTACATAAATAAAAATATGTTTATTTATAGTAAAATACTATCATTTAAAAATAAAATTAGGTGCCAAAACGTAACTTCTCATATTCCTTTTATAATTCTTTAATTCATGTAATAAATAAATTTATTTCCACTGGCTCTTATCTCCATTTTCAAAATTCTCTCTATTATTCAAAATTTTCTTTACTTTGGACTTTTCGTTAAATTTTACGATTATTACAACTATGGTCTTCTTGGATCAAGAACGAAGATTCTCTGTGAATATTGAACTTAATCACCTTAAGGTGATAGTCTAAAATGGCATGGCATGATGCTAACCAATCCATTCCCAAAATCACATCAAAATCTACCATATCTTGAACTATTAAATCCATGAGAATATATTTATCTGCTATCGAAATCTGACACGATTTATACATATCATTTACCAACAAGATTTCTCCCAATGAAGTAGCAACCATAAAAGAATATTGTAAACTAGTAGGATCTCTACCCAATTTCATAGCAAAGCACGGTGATATATAAAAATGAGTAGAATCAAGATCAAATAGTACATATGATCTATGAGAATATACCGATAATGTACATGTCATTACTGCATTTGAAGTCTGAGCATCTTGTCGTGCCAGAGTAAAAACTCGAGCTGGTTCTCGACCTCGACCTTCTGATCTTCTACCAAAATCACTACTACTTTTTTGGCTTGAAGTTGCTCTGACTGGTCATACTGGTACAGATGCAGGGATTAAAGTTAGTTATACTAATGCTTGACTTGAACCGTGTAATTATGGATAATCTTTCATCATATGTCCTACTTGTCCACACTGAAAACATACACCTACTCTTCTATAACACCGTCCCGTATGAGGTTTACCACAAGTAGGGCATAATGGGATCAATCTTATATCTTGTTAACTGGTGGGTCTGATTTCTTTTTAAATTATCCTTTGCTTATTGAGACTAGCTGATGCTTGACTAGAACTACCATATTTTGAAATCTTGTCCTCTTATATTAGGATTATATCAAGTTCGAATATTACTATATCATTCTTTCTTCCTCTTCTTCAGACTCTATCTCTGTTAGCTCTCGTGTTTTCATCATTCTCGCACAATCTATAGTTGCTACATAAGTGGGAAAAAGATTAATTTGAGGGCCCATCGACTTGAACAATGGACGTATTAGCCCCAAAACGAATCTCTTAATTTTATCGTTTTCAGTTGGGACAAGATATGGTATATATCTAGACAATCAGGTAAAACGGATGTCATATTTAGAAACTATCATATTGGGCATATGTTTCAGTTCTTCAAATTCTCTGGCTCTTCTGTCCTTTTCACTTGCTAGTAGGAAACAATTCATGAGTGCTTCCTTAAATTCATCATATTCCACTGGTGGAGAGGTAATAGCTCTTCCTTGAATCACAATCTCATACTAGATTTGTACGACATGCAAAAGTTGAAAGATACTAGTTTAATAGATCTTCTAGCAGAGCACCCTAAAGCATTGAGAATTCCCTCCATTGGATCAACAAATATCTATGGGTTCTCTTGAATATCATATCCAAAAGAATTTGGGGGATTTTAGCTTTAAAAACTGCAATAACGTCACCTCAATCCCTGTAAATATATCCTCTTGTTTAGTTGGTTTTTCTAGTTCTTGAGCTATATGAGTATTTTTTGGTGGCTGACTATATTTTCTGCCTTGCTCTACTATAAATCTTGCCAATGTCTTTAAACTCTTATGTATGCCAGTAATCATTTCAGTTGTTCTGTCATGTTGGTCCTGATGCGGTTCTACTTTCTCCTCAAGGACTCTATCAGATACATGATCCCGTTCATCTTATCTCGAGATTCTCCTACCCTGTACACGTCCCCTGCCGCTTCCTCTAAGTCGACCTTTACCACGGCCTCTTTGTATCAAGATTACAAATTATGCAGATGCTTCTGCAGAGGGTGTACGATCTGCAGCTTCTCTAGCAACTGCTCTAGTTTTTGGCAGCATCATAGACTATACAAAACAAAACATCTTTTTAAGATACCATAATATTCAATCAACCTTTTACTAGGAACTTTAGCAAACTTGGAATAGAAAAGAAGTTAAAATCTTATAGAATCCCTCAGCAGCAACTGAAGTATAAACATGTTTGGATCATATCCATACTAAAGGTCCTACTAAAGAATCATTTGCTCTGATAACCATAGGAAAACCTAATGTTCTAATATAATTTAAAGGCACGTGAAACACATATATCACAAGCATATATTTTTCGTAATAGGCATAATACAATCATTTACCATGGAAACATATTCATATAAGTTCTTCCATGTATATACAATATACAGATAACAGCAGAAGCAGGGATCCTACCTGTGGCATATAAAGCATACTTTAGAATACAAATATAGTTCAATCTAAATAATGTGAGCCTTGGAAGCAATGTAGGCTCACCCAAAGAGTATGTTACCTAGCTGATCACCTATCAGTAGGACTAAACTCAATATCTTTATCTAAAAAACATGTAAATATCGTGTAGTAAGTTTGAAAACTCAGTGAGCAGATAAAAACCCCTTATGATCTCTAAGTCAACATATGGATGCACTTATATGATAAAATTGACACATAGAAAATACAGTTCAGAGATGCATCCATACAATACTTACATTTCAAATATTCTCAATTCAAATGATAGCAAGATATCCAAAACCAAATCTAGTATAGTATAATTATAAAATAAATATGGTTATTCATCAAAATATTTTATATGTAAATATTAGGAGGATCTCATATTAGAACCATCATACTAGAGTTCAGCCCCCTTCTGTACTTTACTGGTGTAGGATTTACCTAAATTCAACATCTCGGCTGAGGTTTGCCCTACCACCGCCTAAGAGGACACGTGAAGAAACTCTAATATGGGTATTTTTCAAGCACACAGTAAAGGATGGGCAATCTTAACCACATGGCATTCCACCTCTCTTACATAATTCACTTCACGTGTGTTTGTCGACACACACGTGGCTAACAACACCCCTGCTAGTTAAGGTCTCAAGGTGCACTAGGGTTAACATCACTTTCTGTTAGCAAACAATGTTTCAACAGGAATCCTGCACAAAAAATATTATTTGCACATATTTCATATCGTTTAGAACATATTTCACAGTATAATACAGAAATTTCAATCTTAGTATAACTCATCTATCATAAACTTTTCAATTAGGATTTATCACATAACCATGCCTTTTTTTCAAGGAAACCTTATACTTGCATAGATCAATGCCACGTGTAGATAAATATTCCTTTTCAAAAATTTTAGAAATGTATTTAGAAACACATGTTCAATGGGTTTAAAAATCAGTACACAAAAATATACTCTTCTTAAACAATATGCCACTTAGTAAGCAAATCTGATAACTTCACCCTTTCTAGATATTTATAGTAGCATAAATAAAGCATATACAGAACCAATTATAAATTTTAAATTCAAGAATTGCATAGGGTAAATCATTGAAGGAACTATCTACTGACAAAGTTAGAGTTTCAAGTTGGATAGCCCCAAAATGCACATTTTTAGTCGAAATCTGACCAAATAAACCCCAAAAACAAGTTCGGAGGGTCCAAAAACCTAGGAAATGACTCTGGAATTGTGCAATTTGGCCTCCGAAAGCTCGGTCAACGCAACAGGTTTTTGAGCCACGCGCTGCACACGCCACCTGTAGGGCTACGCTTGAAATTCACGTGTCGAAGAAGAATCCACACGTGGGGGTGCGTGAAACACGATCTCAGTTGCTGAAATTTGAGATCCTAAAGTTTTGCTACTTGCTAAAGCTATCTACGGTGTTAGTTTCTGGATTTGAGAACCATAGATAGGAGTTTTGGGTTTACCTCTTTAGGTGGTTTTTCCTTCCATTTTTTGGCCAATTTTGTATAAACCAATTAGATGGATTTTTAGATCTCTTCGTTTTGAGTCCGTTAGCAGTGGTGGTATCAAAATTTGAGATCCGAAAATGCTAGAAATCTATAGAGAAGTTTTGGGGTTTCTAGAGAGAGAAAATAGGGAGAGAAAAGAGAGATTGCTTTTGAATTTCTAGCTCCTTTGTGTTGCAGAGGTTCTAAAATATCCTGGGGGACCATTATACAAAAATTCAGTTTTTGAGGGAGATACTTACAAATTTTCATTATTTACATTTTGTGTCACGCCTCAATTTAATGAAATGTGAATTACACAATAACAGTAAACTTTACCCTTATATATTTGAATACGGCTTCATATTACCACATATTCAGAAAATATCATTTGTTACAAGTTTCCAGTATAGCTAATTATATATGTCAAAGCTACACTTAACAATATTATAACGGAAGCAGAGATCCTGCCTGTGGCGTTCAGAGCATACTCTAGATTACAATGACATAACATTTAAACATTTCGAGCCTTAGAAAAAATGAAGGCTCACTCAAATAATATAACACCTAGCTGATTACGTATCTGTAAGGCCAACCTCTATATCTTTATCTAAAAAATATATAAATATCGTGTAGTCAGTTTGACAACTCAGTAAGCAAATAATACCTCCTATGAACTCTCAGATCAACATATGGTTGTGCTCATTCATTAAAATTTATCATATCAAAATTTACAGTTCATAAGTGCATCCATATGGGACCTATATTTTCAAATATTCTCAATTTAAATCAATTTAAATATCTATATCCAAATATGATACAATATGATCATTAATCAAACGGTGATATGCATTTAAAACATTTCTTGTAAAAATCTTAGGAGGACTTCATATCAGAACCACCATATCAGAGTTCAACCCTTTCCGTACTTTGTTGGTGTAGGATTTGCCTATACTTAGCATCTCAGCCAAGGTTTGCCCTACCACCATTCAAGAAGACACGGAAAGGGACTCTAATATGGGCTATTCCCCAAGCACAAAGCAAGGGAAGGAAAATCACATCTCATATGGCATCTTACTCAAATAGGAGGCATTCCGCTCTCCATCACATATCATATTCCGTGTGTTAGCCCTCACACAAGGTTAGCACCACCCCTGCTAGCTGAGGTATCAAGGTGCACCAGGGCTAACATCACCTGCTGTCAGTAGACAATGTTTCTAATAGGATTCCTCTACAAAAATATCATATGCAAATATTTCAAATCATTCAAAATAGAGCTTTCAATATAATAATTCAGAGTCTCAATTTCAATACAACTTTTCTGCGATAACTTACCCATTCAGGGTTTATCACCTATATAAGCCTTTTTTAAGGCAATCATATAACTTTATAAATCAATGCCATGTGCACAAGTATTCATTTCACCATTCAATGAAAAATACATGTGAAATCAAATATTCTATGGGTTCAGAAATCTAATTTCAAAACTATACTCTTCTTGAACTATATTTCAAAATATAAGCAATTCAGATAATTTTAATACATTTCAGAAATATATAAAAGTGTAAATATCTCATAAACTTAATCATATACATGCTTAAAGATCAAAAGGAGTATAGGGCAAGCCATAGGAAGAATCATCTACTCATAAAATTAGGGTACCAAGTTGGACAACTCCAAAATCCATGTTTCCAGTCTGAATTTCAAAATCGAATTCAGAGGGTCCAAAAACCTTGAAAATGACTCTAAATTTGTGAAATTTGGCCTCTGGTAGTTTAGTCAACGCTGGTCAACTATGATGGTACTATTTACTGCCAAAAAATACTGTTCACCGTTGGAAATTACTATTTACGACGGGCAGATTAACTGTTTACGACATACAAAAGTTGTCAGATGGCAGCCAAATTTCATATCCTAAGGTTTTTCCACTTTCTGATCCCATCTATAATGTCATATTTTCAATTTAAGGACTCTAAGTGGGAGATTTAGAACTTACCTTCTTAGGGTTTTTCCTCCACTTTCTGATAGATTTTCGGCCAAATTTTCAGAAACCAATTGGATAGAATTGTAGTCCTCGTCGGTCTGAATTCGTAGGCGGTGATGGTGTTGAAATCTGAGGTCTAGAAGTGTTAGAAATCTAAAGAGAAGTTTTAGGGTTATTTTAGATAGAGAAATAGGGAGAGAGATGTACTGCAAAAATTTCACGTTTTCTGCTTCAGATTTCCATAAAAATATTTGAGGGACCTATTAGCAAATCTCAATTATTGAGGGATGTCCTTGCAATTTTTGTTATTTACAATTTGACCCCTAAACTTTTAGAAAATTACATTTTGGCCCAAAACTTAAATCCTATTAGCTTCACAATTTCTCAAACAATATGATAAATAAATATATTTCCAATGGTACTTATCTCCATTTCCCATAATCCTCACTTTCATTCAAAATTTCCATTTATTTAGGATTTTCCTTTCTTTCTTTTTCTTTTTTTTGGTTTTTCTTTTTTTTAAGGTTATTACATTTTGACCCTTAAACTTTTAAGAAATTTCTTTTTGGCCCCAAAACATAAATCTTCATATTATCTTTATAATTCTTTAACCTATGTGATAAATAAACATATTTCCAATGGTACTTATCTCTATTTATTATAATCCTCTCTTTCATTCAAGATTTTTCTTTAATTCAGAGTTTTTCATTTATTTAGGGTTTTTCTTTATGTTAGGGTTATTACAATCAAAATAACAAATTCCAATGATGCAAGGAAGAGCAAACCTTCCTGGGTCTTTTAATTTAGGCAGCAATTTCTTTTACAAACTTACACTGCATTCCTCAGATAGTGTCACTATTTCATGCTCCTCCAAGTTTCTCTTATGTGCGAGAGTGTCCTTCATGAATTTTGCAATTGTGGGCATTTGTTTTAGAGTATTTGAAAAAGGAATATTAATATGTAATTTCTTAAAAACATCCAAAAATTTAAAAAACTGCTTATCTAAGTTTTGCTTTTAAAATCTTTAAGGGTATGGTAGTGGAGGGGCATAAGGTGGAGGATCATCAGGAAAGAGCCTATGCTTAGGCTTCTCCATCACTTTCTCTAAGCTCTTAAGTATGACATATGCAGCCTCTACTTAGGGTTCATCTCATTGAGTGTCATTAAGTAGGTAGTTTAAGCTCTGGTAGCCCTTTGCCATTGTGAAGTAAACATCTTTTACTTGTTATTTATAATTTTTCTTTGTATTACTAGGCAAGGAACCTTATGGCCTCTGAGTAAGAATTTTTGAGAGCTAGTCCATTTGAAGCTCTAAATTTTTAATTAAGGCTACCTAGTTTTGAAAATTAGTCTTTATTTTTGTAATAAATTAGGCATCATCTTCTAAAGATACTTTAAGTGGTTGGGATTGGAACTAAGGATGAGTAGGTAGCCTTATTATATTTTGATTATTTTTTCATAAAAAATTAGAGTGATTGCACCATCCTTGATTGTAGGTGTTGGAATAAGGATTATTATGTCTATTAAGGTTTCCAACAAATTGTGCCTACTTTGGTTGAGATGGGGCAAATGGATTGCCAACTTAGCATTCATAACTAGAGTGAGCTCTATTGCATAAGTCATAAATCTCAGGTGGAGTGTGAATTGCAATCACATTAGTAGTCAAATAATCAAGTTTCTTAGATAAAGAAGCAACTAGGGCTGTGAGAGTAGTAAATACATCTACCTCATGAATTCTCAACATTTTTTTGTAGCACATTCCTTTCAATTAGCTGTTAGTATGCATTACTCCAACAAAGCATAAGCTTCCTCTTTAGTTTGACTTATCAAGGCTTCTACAATTGCTGCATCCACTACAGTTCTAGTATAGTTACCCAACCCATTATAAAATAGTTGCACCTACAACCACTCAGGAAATTCAAGATGTGAGAATCTTCTCATCATCTCTTTGAATCTCTCCTAGGATTCATATAGTGATTCATTACCATACTAGTCAAAGGTAGTAATTTCATTCCTCATTTTAACGGTCTTTATTGGTGGAAAAAATTGACAATTTTTTTTTAGCAAGGCCATTTCATGTGGTAATTGAACCAGTAACTAAGAATTTAACCAACTCTTAGATTTGCCCCTCGGCGAGAATGTGAAAAACCTCAATCTAATAGCTTCAATAGAGACATTATTATAGTTAAGTGTCTCACAAATTTCAGGAAAAATTACTATATAGGCATTTGGGTCATCACTTGGCAAGCCACTAAACTAATCAGCTTACAACATCTGTATAATTGTTGGCTTGATTTCAAAATTATTTGCTTTCACTATGGAGGCGTTGAATGGCATAATTTACACCATTAACTGAGGGAATAACATAACCTCATGGTGCTTAATTGTTCTAGTTGTTCACAAACTCTAGATTTTCCCTGGCAAGATATTCTCTAGCATCAGCCATGGTTTCTTAAGATTGTTTGAAAACTTTTCGTTCAATTTTCAATATCAAGAGTGATTAAATTATCACTTCCAAATCATCTCATACATCAAAGGTAACACTTGAAAATTCCAAAAGACAACTATAAGTAGCATAAAAATCAAATAAAAATTAGAATCAATTAGTAGTAGCAATAATAAACAAATCAATTATTGGCAATAGTGCCAAAAACTTGATATGCAAGAATTTAATTTCGTTTAAGTGCAAGCACACACTGTCTTTAGCAAGTAATAAAATATTTTTGAGTAAAGAGTACTGATTCCATGAGAATTAATGTTATAAATTACTACACCTAATTTAATTCTAATCCAATTAAATAATTTAAAATTTGAGTAATTAAGAGTATGACAAGAAAGTAAAATCAAACGATAGCATAAACCAATTTCACTCAAAAGAAAGTAGTTGATTAAGGCTCTAAGGATTATGATTTCACCATATTTAATCTCCCTTGAATTATCAATCTTTTTAAATTATAAATTATAATTTAATTGATAATCGAGATATTTTTTAGCCTTTCCCAAGGTCTAACAGAAATATCTTTAGATATTAATCCAATATATTCCTAAGAGAATTAACATATCCAAGGATTCATTAAGGTTAATGGTTCTAAATAATGATTACACAGACCATGCAAGTGTATCTTTACTCACATGCAATCCATGGTTACCTACACAATAAACTTGACACATAAATCATCTCCCGATATCATTATGATTAACAAATTATTTAATTAGTGATCAACTAATTAGAAGCAATAAGAACAGTGTAATAATTTAATTAAGAAAAATAACTTTTTGATTAAATTGATTGAATCATTCAAAGGTTTCATAGCTAAAAAAGGAAGTTAGTTCATAATTAGAAACAAAATAAAAATCTCAAAATAAAAATAAAACATAGGTTCACTAGAAAAAGATGAAAAAGAGAAATTGGTAATGGAGTTGAATCTCTAATCCACAAGTTAGTTTTCCAAATCTTCCTTCTTCAAGATAATCATCTTTCTCACTTTGTTCTACCTCTCCACTTAAGAATTTTGTATCCCAAGGGTATTTCTAAGGTTGAACCCCATTATCCAATTCAACTCAAAGTCTTATTTTAAAAATTGACTTGCTACACTTGTTTCATGATCCTAAGATCCAGCATCACAGTGCTAAGGTCTTGGGTTACAACATTCTTTTATGTTCTTTCTAGCATCGCAACAAGAAGAATCTATAGTCACAACACCGAAGCTTCTAGATTTTAGTCTTGATATTTTCGAATTTCTAACATTGTGATGGCAAGATTCCACTACTGTAACATAGACATTTCTGTCTAGCTTCTTCATAATGCTTACTTCTTCTTCTTTTTTCTCCAAATTTTTGTTTCAATTCTTTAATTTCTTTTCGCCTACAAAAATAAATACAAAATTAAGTATAACTCTAAACTAATTTAGTAAAAAACTTTCAAAATTTTAAGCTAAAATACCTAATTTGTGAGTATAAAACTCACTCATTGTTATTTAATTCCTCTATTCACTACTTTGGTTAGTCCAGATGATAAGAGTTGTTGTATTTTGAATTAGTGCCACTTAGTTTGAACAAATTTTGCCAAAAAGCACTTAGAAAAATAGGATCCCCATTGAAAACAATACTTCTAGGAAATCTATGTAATCTTACCACTAGCTGAACAAAGATTTTAGCAGCTAATAGAGTGCTTGGGAAGCAAACCCCTTAAATGGGCCACTTTACTAAATTTGCCCACAATTACCAAAATAGTCTCAAACTCACCTAAAAGAGGAAGGTAGGTTGTAGTCACCGTATTTTGTCCGAGTCACATTTTTAATAATATGTAAAAAAAATTAAATTAAATTTAAAATGGAAATGAAAAAGACAATAAAAAAAGGGTCAAAATGAAAAATATATGTATGTTGGTAAAGATCTTTCTTTGGGTCAAGTATTTTAGTTTGTTTGTCAAGTCTTTATTTTAAATTTTCTTGAGTCTTGTTTGTTAATATATATTGTATATATTTCGTTTAATTTTAATTTTAGTATCACTTTGACCCATCAGCAGAGATAATATTGGGCATGACTTCTATGAGTAGGAGTATATTTCTCCATCACAGTAATAACACTGTCCTTTCTCACATTTAGACCGTATTTCAGCATGAGAGCAAGTTTATTTACAGAACCAGGAGTAGGTTTAGTATTGGAAACAGGATTTTCAGGTGGCGGTAATGCTTATAAAGGCCGATGAGCGTAAACGAATGATGAATTTGGAAAAGGAGGTTTATAAAAGAATTTCAAAGGAGGTTTGCAGATAGATTTTTGTTTAAGAATTGTCTGTTCATACAGCTTGGTCAATGGCATAGTTTGAAAGTAATTATGAGGTTGTGCAGCTAATAAATCGTGCTTCAAAAAATCTTGGAGCCCAGCGATGAAAAACCTTATAAGCCTTGTCTCTATTAACCCCGAAACCTTGGTAGAAAGCTCTTCAAACCGGGCTTGGTAATCTAATACAGTACTAGTATGCTTAAGCTCTTTCAAAGATATATACTCTAGGATCATCATATAAATTGTCTCTGAATCTAATACGTACCTTGGTAGAAAGCAGCTTCTTCCCCTTATTCTGCCAACTCAACTTGTTTACTTGCATTACTGCTATGAAATATACTTTGATATCTTCTCAATTTTACATTAATTAGATTCGTACTTTTCTATTTTTTAAAAATGTATACAAATTTCACTTTTTCTTTTTTATTGAAATAGAGTTTAAGGCGAAAGAAGGTTACTCCATTCGAAAGTTAAAACATAGCACAATATTGTTTACAACAAAGGACTATTAGTAGCAAAAATCAAACCTACGCTTTATAGGTGGTTTGATCCTTATCAATTAAACTAATTCCTGTTGTCATCTCTCTTATATTTTTAAATATACTATCGTTTACTCTTTCTAAAAACATATATAACATAAGATATCAACTGAAATATTAAATTCGATTGTGCTTAAAATTCTCTTAATTATCAATTGATTTTTTTTGTTAGTTAATTAACAATGTTTGAAAGTCTAAAATGTTGTTTCCAAATATAATATATAATATGTTCAAACAAATGAGTTATATATTCGAAGCCGTTATATATAATTAATCAAGGGTTTTAGGGACGATTAAATCTAGCATTTGTCCAACCTCTAATGCTTTAATTAACAGTTATATATTAAGTATTTTTTTTAAGAAAGGGATTAAATGATAATATATTTTTAAAATATAAAAAAGGTCCTTGTATATTTTCAAAATTAAAGCGATGTAATTAAATGCAAAATACAGTATGATCAAATTTACTGAATTAATTAGTATTGTGGAATGAAAATGGAAATAATTATTTAATGATCTTGGAATCCCTATTCATATTCAAGCAAATACAAAAATTAACATAAATGATTAATATATTTTTAAATACTAATTATTTACAATATCAGCAAACTTAATGCGTTAATTATGCTAATCCAGAAAGCAAATACATTAGTTCCTAGTTTGGTAAAACAAAAAATACATTAGTTCCTAGATCATTGATTAGAAAAAGTTAAAGACAGTAACAAAGAAATTATTTTATAAAAAATTATTTTAACCCTTAATTATTTCCTAGTAATGATTTTGAGCCGTTAAATCCAAACTCTAAATTGATTTGAAGATTAAATTTTAATTATTTACTTAAGATTTATTTTTATATAAATATTTTTAAAACTTTTGATATTGCTAATTGCCAAATGATGCATAAGTTTAGAGCTCCATTTTACACATTCTCTAATATATTATATATTATATATTATATATTTATATTATATCATAAAATAGTTAAGGATGAGTCAAATATTTCAGCTCTAAATTCTTAAGTTTCAAATTGAAGCTCTTCATAGTTTAAAATATGTTTCTCTATAAATATTTAGTCGATTAATTTTTATTTAGTTTGTAGACTAATTTTATGTTAGGTTTAATTCTTATATTTTAAAAATTTGTAACTATTTTATTTTTTGGCCTAAATTAAATTAAATAATTATAACTATTTTATTTAATTTAGTAATTAAGCAGGTTCCTGTCTACCTTAACATTTTTTACATGCACTACAACTAAGTCATCTACCTGATATAGTTAAAGGTAAGCCGTCCACCCTGCTAGAGTATTCACAAACAAATTTCTTACATTATAACTCCCCTTGTTATGTCTTTTAGTGACTCATTTTTTGCCCTTATATTTTTTTAACGTTCCAATCGTTTTTTAGTCACAATTTATTCATTTATGTCTTTTAAATTCTAATATTTTTTTGGTCCTAAGTTATTTTTGATTTATTGTTTTAAGTTTTAATTATTTTTCACTATAAAAAAATACGATGATGTGTGATAGTCATATGACCATTAACCTCTTCCCCTTCTACATGAATCCCCTTCCACTCTCTCATCCCATTTTTCCTTAATCCTTTATCTTCTTCATCTTCATTTATCTCTCTAAGGGCACAACTAAAGCTAATAACTGAAATGTAAACTAATTTTATATTCCAATTGCACCTATTAAATGGAATATATGTAACAACTCCATTTAAGTATCAACTTTTTTTTTTAAATACCATGAAGTTATTACCTCGTTACAACTTAACTCAATATAACATTTATTTAATTTATACAATACAGAGTTCACATATATGTCATTAATCAAAACATACGTACAACATATCAAACACATAAAAATCTACATCTTATTTATTCTGGTTGACCAATTCCGGAGATACAGGTGCGGGTGGTTGCACCTTCACCGAGATTTAAGCCAACTCGACCATAAACATTTTATTTGCTTCTGGGATCTGCCCAACATAAGGTACTCGATCCAACGTGCACTAAAAGCCAGAGCTATAGAAAAATCTGCATAACTAATTTTCTGAACATGATATGGAAATATAGCGAGAATTAAATCTCAGTAAGTTCAACAATAAATCATAATCAATATAGCTCATCACATCATGTTCAACTGTATAAACTACAGAAAATATCTTTGGTCACATGAATGTATTATATCTATGCACATAAGAATCATACAGTAATAATATGTATGACATGAGTAACTATTTTTAGAATATCATATGATGGCCAACAACTTATTCTCATTTCAAACTACCCCCGTCAGGGTTAATATCCTCTACTCTCCGGTACGGACTTTTCTTGCTCCGTCCAACATGGCCTACTTTCTCTTTCTTTTCTCATTAACATGATCATAACCGTTGGTAGGGCGTCCCCTACTGGTGCACCACACGGATTGCCATGTGACCGTGCTCATTTCTTTTCTTTTCACAATGATAGCCAAAAATATACTTTCAATAACAAGTATGTTTATCAAAATATAACTATTACCATAAATCATTGGTAATCATGCCATGAACATAACCATTTCAAATATCACTTTATAAAATATTTTCATGTCAGAATCTCACACTTAAGATGGTAAGAAGTTCATACAATGGCAATGGCTATAGCATATACTAGTCAATTATTATTTTCATTTATAAGATTCGTCTTCTTTTTTAAATATTAATTTTATTTCTTTATTTTCTTGATGTAGGTTTTCATCATATCTAACCTTCTCTTTATGCTTGGCCTTTAGTAATTTTCTTCTTATTTATATCATTTTCAACACATGTTCTTACAAATTTATAGAGCATTGTTCTCTAATTTGATTTCTACTATTACCCTATAGTTAAAAAGGTTCATCTAAAGTAGAAAAATGTTGAAAATAGGCTTAACCAGCTTCTAACACGGTCTGGCCATGTTCCAGGACACGGCCATACTTTAAAAATACTTCAAATGTAGTCAATAACAGCCCCGAACACGGCTAGCCCGTGCTTGAAGCACCCAGAACACGGCCTGGTCGTGCTTTGTGACCTTTGCTCACTAATCAGAGAATAACTCTCTCATTTTAACTCTGATTGAGGTGATTTTGGTGTCTATGAAAGTTAAGACAATTATTTAAAACTATTATGTTAATCATATCAGCAAAATAGTAATAAAATTGGTGATATTACTCCCTCAAAATACAGGATATTTCTTCCCAGGTAGGTTCTGCCCTCTACCTACTAATCTATCCATATCTCCCTCATAAGAATTTCAAATTAAGTGATTATAGTGGCTATAAATCCGTGACACATATATCTATAATTCATATGTTAACCATTTATTTTAATTCCTTATAGAATTTTCCCAGAAATTAAAACACTGAAACTATCCTAACATATTCTTCCCTGATTAACCATTTTCTGACCTTTGTTTACTAATCGGACCATATCTACCTCATATGAACTCTAAATTGAATGATTCCAGTGGCTAAAAATCCATGACACACATATCTATAATTCATATGTTAACCATTTATTTTAATTCCTTATAGATTGTTCCCAGAAATTAAAACACCGAAGCTAAAAATTCTGCCACCCATAACCATAACCATGCAGAACTATCTACACCAACCTAAGTATTCAAACATACATCACATGCAAGATCAATATGTAACATGATATAACAACATCCATGACCAATCATCAAATTTCTAAGATCAAAATCTCATATAAATATTATAAGTTTCAAAAGTTTTCTTCAAAAAGAAATATTGTTAAACTTACTTGGAGCACTTAGTCCCCTAAACTTCTTCTTCCTCTTTCTTCCTTTCTTCCTCTCCTTTCCTCACTCTACCTTGCTTCTATTTTTCCTCTCCCTCACTTGGACGAAATTATAATTTTGTAAGGGTGAGTTTTCTTATATAGACCACCAAATAATTCACCTTTCATGATCATGGGTCTACCTTATCACAATTAGGATACACTTTGTTGAATTTTTGGAAAACAAACAACTTATGTTCTTGTCTTCCTCTTCCTTAGTCAAGATATGCATAGGAAAAGGAGATATTTGTATTTTAAAAATTATGATGATATGTTCTTAAGATAAAGGACAAGGTCCCTTTGATTTAGGGATTCTTTTCCATTTTCTTTTGTCTTAAACAAGTATGATAGGTTTTCCTTTTTAGGTGGTAAATTTCTAGCCCTTGAATTTCCATTATTTGGTTGATATTATTTGTGTGGGATAGGAATGTTTTGTCCTAAGGCCATGTATTATCATACCACTTGTTAGAATTATGAGTGTAGGATATAGATGTTTTTGTCCTAAAGTCTTGTATTATCATGCCACTTGCCAAAATGATGAATGTAGAATCACACCACTTGCTAAATTTTTGTCTTAATGCCATGTAACCTAATTTTTATTATTACATTATTATATCATCACCTAATTTATTTTATTTTATTTTTTCTCTTGGATTTGGGCTTATTCCTACCCATTTTCTTTGCTTTGGATGAAATTCTACCTTTCTTGGAGGGCTTGGTCACATTTTCGTAATTTTTGGGCTATTGGTCCAATTACTATATCCTAGTCCAAGTCTATGTTTTATTTCTTACTTAGGTTATCCAATGGCTTGCTAGAAACTTATGTGAAGTGGAAAAACTCTATATGAAGTGTCCATAGGTAAAAGCCCAATGTATGGGTAAAGATTTTAAACTTAGTAACTCTAGTTCTTGAATTAGGAAAAATTACCCGAATTCAATGTTCTTGAAATTTTAAGACCTTTACTTGTTTCTAAAAATTTATCTTTCTTATCCAAGAATTTTGCATCTCTTTAGTATTTTATTTCTAATTTCTTTCCTATTAGGTTTTTCCTCTTTATTTGTTCTCTTAATGTTAGAAACATTTTCTATGCATATACATAAGGTGAAGAATTTCTAAGGATTATATTTCCTTAGATATCTAAAATATTGTCTAATAAATTTTATTTCCTTAATTAAATTTTTAAGTACTTTTATTAATAAAAGAAACGAAATTAGGGATGTTACAATATAGATCAATTTCAAATTTTAATTGGACCTATTACAAGAGCTCAAATTAAAAGATTCAAAGAAACATTTAATAGTTTAATTATGGCAGCCAAACAAGGAGTGAAATGAATTACTACTAAAAGTAAGCTAACATTAGTCTAGATCATTAAAGCCAATCTAAATATGAGCCTAAAGATAAGAAAGTTGAAGGCTAAAAGCTGAATATGGACAATAATTTTATTTTTTTATTTATGTATAGTTTTTACTTAGTTTATTAATGATAAAATTATTTAGTCTAATGAGAATTAAGTTAGTTTGATTAGGTTTAGATTACTTAGTTTATTAATTATTATATTATCTAGTTTAATGAGGATTAAGTTATTCAATTTGTTTAGGAATTTTCATGTACATTGTCCTATAAAAAGGTATGAATGATTAATAAAAAAAACATCAAATTATTATTCATAAAAGTGAAAGTCTTTTTTCTTTAATTCTTTGAAGAACTATTCAAACTTATCAAAAAAATTTGTGTTGTTCATCCCTGACTTATCAATGGGATTTTTTATCACCAATTGTGGTGTCTTCATCATACTAAGATTCTTACTTCTATATAAGCAATAGAATGTGCTTCCATACAAATTTGATTGTAAAAAAAATCTAGGAGCCTTCTTAGATCATGGGTTTTGTTAGTTCTTAGAGAAGTTCGTATCACTCAATATCAAAGCTCAGTTATAATCTCAGCTTTGCCTATCCTTTAAAATTTTTTCATGTCAATTTCAAGCTCAAATCCTTTCTTCCATCTAGTTGAATCTTGTTATAATTTTTGTTCTTGTCTACTTTATTCATCTTTATCCAACTTCTAGAACTTTCAAGAAAAAAAGAAGAGAAAAATTGAATTTAAAAAATTTGAGTGAAATTCAAATTTTAAAAAAAAGACACAAAACAAAAGAGAGTAAGAGGAAATTTGAATTCAAATTAAAAAAAATGAGAGGTGAATTGTTGATGGAAAATTTGATCCTTCTTTTTGTTTAACTTCAAAAGAACAAAAAGAGAAAATAAAATGGGAAAAGGCAAGAGCATTGAACACATTAGAGGGTTAAAAATGCCAAATTTATTGTGTGAAATATGAGAGTTAAGTGAATTAAAATTTTTGAGTGAAACACAAGGAGTGTTGTAAGGTTTGTTTCTAACTCTATTTTGTAGCAAACATGTCATACAACAAGGAAAAAATTACTTTCAAAGATGTATCAAGAATGGCAGATCCAAAGTTGATGATGGAAGCCTTAGTCGGTGAGATAAGAAGAATGTTGAGAGAAAAGATAGAGTAGTTTCAAGAATGGATAAACCAATAAAGAATGCACTTGGGGAGTAGCTAGAAAACGCTCCTAATGTGTGTAGAAGGGAGAGATTTCAACAAAAGCAAGTGAGGGTTGAAGATGAAGACTATTATGCAGAGAATTTTTAGGAAGAAGAAGACTGGGATTTGGTTGTTACCAATTAGAAATATAGTGGGTGGTTTTAGAGAAGTTAAGAATCGAGAAAATAATAATTTTGGTAGTATTAAGATGAAGATGCCAACATTTCAAGGCAAAAATAGCCTAGAAGCTTACCTTAAGTGGGAGAAAAAGGTGGAGTTAGTATTTAATTATCATAACTATTCTTAGCCAAAAAGGTAAAACTTGCAGCCATTAAACTTTCTGATTATGCAATTATGTGGTAAGATCGATTAATGTTAAATAGAAGGAGAAATAGTGAGCATACAATAAAAACATAGTAGGAGATGAAAACCATGATGAGGAGAAGTTTGTTCCAAGTTATTACTACTAGGAGTTGTACTAAAAATTGCAAAGACTTCACAAGGTAATTGGAGTGTGAATGATTATTATAAATAGATGAAAATTACTATGGTATAAGCCAATGTGAAGAAGGACCAAGAGCCTACTATGGCTAGATTTTTTAGTATTTTGAACTTGGAAATTAGTAATAATTGCAATATTATGTGGTGTTAGAGGATGTAGTGTACATAGCCATCAAAATTAAGCGTCAATTCAAGAGAAGGGGCAACACATGTCCAACCCAAAGTGTGAATACATCCTTTTGAAAACCGAATCAATGGAAGAAAGAGAAGTAAGCCACGACTAAGCCTAAAACAAAGCAAAAGCAAGAAACAAATCAAGATAAATCTGATTCTTTCACCACTTGAAATCGTGGTATAAAGTGTTTTAAATGTCAAGGTAGGGGTCACATAATAAGCCAATGTCCAAATAAAAGAGTTATAGTGTTGCTAGCTGATGGGGAGATTGAAATTAATGATAAAGATGACATTGATTCTATATCACTATTGAACGACAGAGATGATGAAGAATCTGCTACTAAAATTGAATTGTTGGTTACAAGGAGAGCTTTAAGTGTGCAGGTCAAAGAAGAAGACAAAGTGCAACAAGAAAATGTATGTAGTGTGATTATTGATAGAGGTAATTGTACTAATGTTACTAGTACTACAATGGTGAAAAAAATTAAGCATCTTCATCCTTACAAGTTACAATGGTTCAATGATAGTGTTAAGGTGAGGGTGAATAAACAGGTGTTAGTTTCTTTCTGCATATAAAATATGAAGATAGTTTTGTGTGAAGTAGTTTTGATGCAAACTAGACACTTTTTACTAGGACAACCATGGCAATTTGATTAGTGTTTTAAAAATGATGGTTTTACCAACAAACTGTCATTTGTATTTAATCAAAGGATAATCACTCTAGCTTCTTTAACACCAAAATATGTTTATAAAGATTAAGTGATATTACAAAAAAAATAGTGATCAAAAGAAAGAGAGAGAAAAAAAGAAGATGATCGAAAATCAAAGAGAAAAAGAGAAAGAGGTCAAAAAAATTGAAAGAGAAAAAAAGAAAACACATTTAACCCTTAAGAGAAAAGCATAAAGAAAAACATTTTCTATGCAAAAGTGAGTGAAATAAGAGGATCCATATTTTTAAATCAGCTAATGATTGTAATTTTTTCGAAAGAGGCATTTTTAAACACTAATGAATTTGACGCATCTCTGCCTATTTCTATTATTTATATTTCGTAAGAGTATGATGATGTCTTTCTTGTAGAGATTCCACATGATTTACCACTTTTTTGAGAGATTGAACATGAAATTTTCATGCCCAATGAATCTATTCCAAACCGACTAGCCTATCAAAGTAATCCTATGGAGAAAAGGAGCTATAAAAGCATGTTAGTGATTTGATGGAGAAAGGGTATGTGTGAGAGACTATGAGTTCTTGTGTAGTTCTACTATTCCTTATGTCTAAGAAGAATAAGACATGGAAGATGTATATTGATTGTCAAACCACTAATAATATAATTGTAAAGTATAGATATCATATTCTTAGATTAGATTATATACTTGATAAATTGCATGGTTCTTGTATTTTTACAAAAATTGATCTTAAGAGTGAATATTATCAAATAAAAATGAAATAGGGCGATCAATGAAAAATTGTTTTAAAACAAAATATGATTTATATGAATGATTAGTTATGTCATTTGGATTAATTAATGCACCAAGTACTTTCATGTAATTAATGAACCATGTTTTGTATGCATTCATAGGCATATTTATTATTGTTTATGTTAGACAAGGCAATTAACACCCAAGAGGGGTTAAATTGGGTGTTCTAACAATTTTAAGCATCATAGAATACTTGGTGCATCGTCTAAACATATTTATACAAAGATAACAAAGCATTTACTATAAAATATTATATCTCATACAAACAATCACAAAACAAGTATTGAGAATGTAATAACTTGAAATTTAAAGAGTTAAGAGAAGAGATAGACAAACTCCAAGATTTATCCTGGTTCAGCTTTAACCACCAAAACCTACATCCAATCCCTAAGTTGTAACTTAAGATTTTTCCCTATGTTCATAAGCTTATCAATAGAAAATTGTGAGCCACTCTATTTTCTCAACTCAAAGAGTTATTATCAAGGGTTTTACTCCCCTTATAAGGATTTTTCCAATCCTAAACTTCAAGGAATCTTTTCTTTGAACTTCTCAATCAACAAAGATGAGGTAAGGTTTAAAAGTAATTTAAACTCTCAGAAAGAATGAATATACAATTGAAAAGTAACCTAAGAAGGATATAGAATCAAATGAGCTCAAGAATCATTCACATAAGTTATGAAGTTGTTATTTCTTACTTAGCACCTTAATGAACTCGTATATTTATAGATTTTTTGCCAATATAGCTGTTAGGGATCATTTTGCTATCAGTAAGTACGGCAATCAACTAGTACATTATGGTAATCGACTGAAGTTGTTCAATGGCTCTTTTATCAATCTCCAACACTCGATAGTCAACTGGCTCACTTCCAATAGCCACAATGCGAGCAACTAGCCCATTGGTGCTACTGTTTCATTGACAACTAATTATACTTAATTTTAAATACTCATATCTTTCTTATTTCAAATCCATTTTAAACATATGACATATCAATACAAAGCTTGTTGATTCTAGTTTTCAATGAAATAAGTTTTACTACAAAATAATTTGTATTTTCTATGATATGGATAGAATAATGACCAAAGGTAAAAAATAGAGTTTAGTTAAAAACTATATCTTACTACCTTGCAATGCCTATTTACTGCACATTCTTTCTAATTCCGTTTTGGGTAAATAACAAATCATTAAAAATAATTGGGAGTCTAGTTTACAATGCAGTAATTTTCAAATGAAAACAATTTCTATTTTGTAAAATTTGATTAAAATAGTGACCAAAGGTCAAAAATAGAGTCCATGTAAAATCCATATCTTATTTGTCACAACCTTTATTTAAGGAGGTACGTGACCGGCACGAGAATGAGGTAAATCCCTCCCTATAAGCCTCAAGCCAAAAGACATATGGAAAGTACCATATCACACAACAGATAGGTTGAAATAGTCACATGCATATTATGAGAGTCATTCATAAACTATATACCATAAATCTATCCACAATTGGCACCAAGACAAATAGTATAGAAATCATCTATTTCTTACACAACATAAGCCATACAAATATCTAGTTATATAGAGAAGCAAAGATCTTGTATGTAGTTCATAGAACTACCCCTAGAATACAAGTCAACAAGCGTCTAAACAAAACTGGGAACCCTGAAGGCAAACATGGGCTCACCACAGCCATGCTCAGCTCACTACACTATTAGAGCTAGATCTGAGTCTTTATCACTATCTGAAAAAAATAAAGGAAAACAAAAGATGAGGTGAGTATAAAACTCAATGAGCAAGTAATCCTTACAATAATGGAAACATGACAAGCATGTCACAATTTTTTCACAAGTAAAGATTAAATGCATAGAAAATATGAAAACATAAACAGTTGGTAATAAAAGCGAAATAAATCTTATGTTTGAAAAGATCAACAATGATAAAATTATATAGTAAGAGTTATAAGTATAAGGGAAAAGATTATTAGAAAAAAATGTTAAAATGTTCTATAAAACGAATATAAACCAATTATTGAAACTTAGATTGAAAGTTCATTAGAGAAAGTTAAATTCTCTTATAGGAAGCAAAGTCCACTATCAACAATAGAGAAAATATATAATTAAAATAAATCTAGATATTTTCGTAAATTGAAGGACTCTACATCAGAACCATAATTGTTTTTCAAGCACACAGCAAAGAAAGGGGTAATCACCATCTATCAAGCCAAAAGCATGTATTCCATCAAGTAAAGGCTTGTAATCCATCAAGCAAAGGCCTACAAAATGTGTCAGAAAAAAGCTTGTACATAAAACTCAAGGTACACCAGGGCTAGAACTTACTACTGCTATATAGTATTTTTCATTTAGATTCCTCCATAGAGGACAATTAAGAAAACAACAATGAAATGAAAAAAAGTAAAAAAAGATTAGAGATGTTTCATGAAAGCCATATCTCCATTGATTAACACTATCAATTAACAATTTAAGCATAATTGACACATTTCTATCTATAGGCCCATACATGTGCCTCGTACAATCATATATGAAATCACATGAAACTAAAAACATAATCATGATCCAACATGAATTTGGATATTCTCAATCAATATCGATGGAGAAGTTAAGTATACATACAATGTTTATCTTGCATGCCAAAGGTTTATTCTAGGAGCCATGCATTAAAACACTAGTTCATAATAGAAAATAATTTCATGATTCTGTGATGAAATTTCATAATCAATTTCGATGATCTACCAATCAAAATTATTGATTTTCAAAAGAATTCAATCTTTCATAAACTAGTACTATGGATAGCATTAAAAGAACAATTAAAATTTATGTTATAGTAAGCATTATCTACTCACAACACTAGGGATTCAAGGTGAATTAACCTCCTTTAGTCACTTCCAAAGCTCAAATGGTTGAATGGATGTCGAAATTGGTCTTTAAAAATCTCAAAATCTAGAAAAACAACTTCAGAATGTCAATTTCTAAGTATATCATGAAATCACTATTCATCTTGGTCATAAACACTATTCACACTGGCTAGAAAGCTACCATATAACCATAAAACTTCAATTTATATCATACTATACATTTCTAAGGCTATCTATGTAAAAAATTTCAAAAATATGAGATTCTAAGCATACTTATGAAAAATTCACCACGAAGATACTATTCACAAATTTCCAACGAGATTTTGGTGACTTTTTGACAAAACTAAATGGTGGGTTTTGAAGCTCTTTTCTCCACGAGTCCAATGATCCAAATTGTTCGTCAATTGGAGGTCTATAGTTCAAGATATGATGGTTTAAAGATAAGGGGCTAGCGTATATCTTCCCCCCTAATTTAACCACGCATAGCGCATTGCATCGTGTTGCGTTGCCCTCAGGCTTCAGGGTGCTGCAACACTTGCTTTAGCACTACAAGGTTCACGTTTTTGCATCTTTTCACCTTAATTTTGGCAAAATTTGCCAAAACATCCAACATAAAAATTGTAGCTCTTTGTCTTCACTTTCATTTTCCACTTGAATAACCTAATTTGAAGCTTGTATGAAACAGTTATGTACAAAAGAGTGAGCAAAGGTTCACATCACATTAAACCTCTATTTTGTGGTTTTTACCTCTTATCACCCTTATTGCAGTAGAAAAAAAAATGCCCAACATGAAAATTGTAGCTATATGTCTTAGCTTTCCTTAACAATTTGAATCATATCAATTGAAGTTCATACAAGGGATTTATGCATAAAATAGTGAGGAAAGATCTGAACCAGCCTAGAACTCTTCCTTACTTCAAATAATTTGTAGTTAACCTCCAAAGGTCCTATTTTCATCTTCAATCAAATTATAGGGTTACCAAATGTATCTAAGTACCATCATACACATATTAACCAAATATTAAGGGATGAAACATAACATGTTGTATCTATACTAGTAAACAATAAACGTAAGCAATTATATTTAGGGTCATTACATTATTATCTTTTTTCCTTTTTATTTCATCTTCTCTTTAACTCCATTTTGAGTGAATGACATATAATGAAAAATCTATTGGAGTTTAGTTTTCAATGCAACAAGTTTCAGTTTAAAAATCTTTATAGTTTAAGAGATATGGATAAAGGAGTGGCTAAAGATAAAAAACAGATTTAAATAAAAATCCATTTCTCATTATCCTTTTTTCTCATATGAACCTTAAAATATGTTCTAAGATAAATTTTTTAGCTCACAAGTTTTTAAGTCCTTCCACGCATGATTTTAAGTCTATGATATCTAAGGATTGATTTACCTTGAAGTCTTAAGGTTCTTTAACTTAAAAAGTTTCCTTAATATGATTTGTGGATGCAACCAAGCTTTTATATTATCAACTCTTTTTCATCAATTCTTGGAGTATATTTCTTTGAGTTAAGCATAATTTTGATATTCTATATTCCTTTATTTCAATACTAACTCTTCTCGCTTTAGACTATCCTACAAAAACATATTTAACTTGTAAACTAAGTAGTTAGTCTAAAGAATAATATGCATGATTCCATGATATTCTATCATATAAACAATTTTCTCATGCATATGAAATGCTAGAAGCATATATCCAATATGTAAGATATATAAAACTTTACAATATTTATTAGATATATATTACAAGAAAATATACATCATAGTTAGTACATTAGACGTTATTAAATAAGATATTACATATTAAACATTATAATCATACATAGTACATATTAATCAAATAAGTACATATACTTGCAATACATTTGTCATCATCAAAATCTATGACATAGAACTATATGTCTAATAGCTTATTTTGATAATATTCTCATTTATAGCAAAAAAATTGGATGATTATGTTGTGTATGTAAATTTAGTTTTAAATGTATCTAGAAAAAAAAGTTATTTGCTAACTTAAACAAGTGCATCTTTTACACTAATAAACTTGTGTTTCTTCTTCTTCTTCTTTTTGTAAGTGTACAAAGAATACAAGTTTATGAAGAGAAAATCCATTCACATCACAAGCTAGTATTTGAAACTAGAGATTGGCTTTGGTTGCACATGAGAAAAAAAAATTATGGTACAAAGGCATTTTAAGTTGCTTCCAAGAGATGATCATTTTTAAGTTCTTGAGTGCATCAATGGCAGTGCTTACAAGCTGAATTTACCAGATAAGTATAATGTTAATACAACTTTCATTGTTACTAATTTAAGTCCTTTTGATATAAATAATTATTTGAAGACAAATTCTTTTCAAAATTAGGGGAATGATAAGGACATAACTAAGGCTAACAAATAAAATGAAAACCAGCTTCATATTCCAATTGCAATTGTTAAATGAAATGTAGACCAACTTCAAATTGCAATTGGATTTATTACAATAGCTCGAACTAAAAGATTCAAATAAGTACTTAATGGCTTAATTTTAGAAGATCAACAAAAAGAGAAATACATCACTATTGAAGATAAGGCAAGATTGGTTCAAGTCATTAAAGCCAATTTAAATATGGGTCAAAACTAGTCAATTTAAATATGGGCTTAAAAGATAAGAATGTTGAAGGCTATAGTCTAAATATATGCCAAATTGATTATCCCAGTATCTTTAAAGGACCAAAATAGTGACTTGCTTTAGAATGGAACAACCTCTTATGTGTCTTAAAATAAAAAGAATACAAAGAGAATTTAACAAAAACAATAAATATAATTCTTGGATATTTTTTTAATTTTTTAAGCAAAGGTGACAATAATATAATGTGAGAAGTTTTAGCCGAAGCAAATGGCATTACTGATTGGAGAACGGAACCTGTGCATTATCAGTAACTGGTATTTAATATGAATATAACCCAAGAAAAGCTCTAAATGGTGAGAGAGTGACAATGAAACTTGTCTTTTTCTATTTCTTATTTCTTTAGTGACATTATGTTGTAACTGTTTGCACGTGAAAGTTGTTTCACATTTATGCTTTTAATTGTTCTTTCCACTTCTGCATGTGCACGCTTTTGAAGTAAGAAAGTGAGACTTGTTTGCTTATGATATATTATAGCAAGGGTGAATCCCAATGCTTATTTCTTTAGAGTTGATATATGTTAAAAGGGCAATCAAACTTCGTACAATATAGGTAAAGATATATTTTTTGTCTTTAAAATTTATCTCAGTATTCAATATTATTCGTAAAGTATTATTTTGTTCAATTTTTTTTTTTTAAATGTTCAGTGTTATTTTTTAACCTACCACCATTAATTCACTTAACAAAATCTTTTTCAGTGACAGTCAACATAGACATTCTTTACTGACGACGATGATGCTGAAACGACTGTCTTCTTTTTTTCCTGTTTTTTCTTTCCCTGTCTTCTCCTTCCTGGTCTTTCTCTTTTTCTTTCTTCCTTCTCTGTCTTTCTTCCTCCACCATGAACTTCTCAGACTCTTCTTCTCCTCCTCACTCCACAGCAATGCCTTCCTCCAACACTCAGTTTGATCACAAAGGTTGGATTTTTGCGCATCCTCGTAGTTTAAGTTGTCCTACTAGTTGAACATAATTCGTAGCTTTTGAGTGAAACTTCCGCTGCGACAGCCACATGAAAAGTTGTCTGACTGTAGACGGTGGAAGCCTCAACACCATCTAAATTCACTTTTGGCTTCAAATTGAAATTTTATGTGGACAATATTGGAGACTGAAATGCTATTGAGGTTACGTTTTTTCTTTCTTATATCATCAATGGAATTTGGTAATAATGGTATATGAGAAAATGCTCCCAAGATTTTGTAAGGTCAAATACATTTATTTAACTTTCATTCCTGGCCGGTGTTATCAATCCTGTTTTTACTCTCTTACATATCATTTTTTTTAAATCAAATAGTAACCGGAAAGGGGGCGAATGAGACTGCCCAGAAAGAAATTTTTCATTTTCAGAATGCCCAATCTTTTGGTGTGCAATGTGCGTAGGTGCGCTGGAAATTAGAGTTGGAACAAATTCTTACTAGCTACAAATGCAGCTGAGACCTACGTGGCAGTCAAATTGGAAGATTATGTTAACTGAATTAACCGTCTTAGATTAAAAGATAACATTAAACTTCTATAAAAGAATAAAGATAAAATTGACTAAAATAATACTTTAAGGAAGAAATTGAATATTGAATTAAACTTTAGGGAGAAAAAATTTCCTTTTGCCTATCATGTACATTGTGTAAATGAATGTTGTGATGATTGGTCACTTTCCTTTTGAGGAAAGTATATTCACTTTGCTGTTTTTGATAGGGAAGTAGATGGACCAAGTTATTGATTTTAATATGAAATATTATTTCAAATATACCACAACTTATGGGTCTGTTAATGTCTTTGCTAACTTTCCCTATAAGAATTGTAGTGGCTTCACCCCACTAGTCTGTTTTGGTTGAGTCATTAACTACTTGTGACAATTAATTCTGGTAGTAGATGATTTACTGATAAATTCCATATTATTTGCCGAAGAGTTTTATAGGTATTTGGTTTAAAATGGACGAAAAAGTGTAAGAATTCTAGGTTTTACTATTGGAGGAATTATGAGGACAAGGTAACTACACTATGAATGGCTACCTTTTCATTCCTTGGAAGTAAGAATGTGAGGCTTATTTGCTAATGTTATATTATAGCTAGGGGGAATCCCAATCTTTATTTCTTTAAAGTTGATATATATTAACAGGACAATCAAATTATGTAATTGAATGTGGTGACTGGTCACTTTGTTGTTTTTGGAAGTGAGGTAGATGGACCAAGTTATTGATGATAACATAACAAAATATTATTTCAATACTTAGTATTCTATCACCACTTATGGGTCTGTTATGTCTTTGCTAACCTTCCTTTAAAAAGGACGTGAAGGATTTTGGCATGCGCTGTGTACACTATTAAGTATAAAACACGCAGCCTTCTCCCTTTGACGTTTTAGACGCTTTCTGCGCAAACAATTTTTTTTGGACAAGTGGTAAAACATCCGTGCAAACAATTCATTACAGCAGGGAAAACGGTCTTGATTTATACGGATTAGCCCGCCACAGGTTGACCCAAAAGTGGGCCAGGCTGGACCAATCAATTTTTAAACGGTCACTGTTTATGTAACCCAACTCATTGTGTTATACAGGTCTACTCACATAACCCCCCATAATTTTTTTTTAAAAAAAATTGGTTTATTTAGAAAATAAACACCATAATTATAACAATCTTAATTTGCATATATCATGTCATCATCATCATTGTTATTACTTAATTTGTATAAGAAAAAAATAAATACACAACTTCAACAACAGATGCAACTTATTCTAAGTGCTCATGAGTTATATGGCGTAAATTTTCTTTCCATTTCATTTGTTATACAGTAACGAACTTTATATAATTTGATAATTCAAATGAAAGGAAGCATCCAAAAGAATGAATCAATGAAACTGAGTTTTGAAAACATAAAAAGATGAATTGATTTTCAATAATTCATATATAATAATTTGCAAATTAACGGACACATGGTGAAGACATTTGTGGACACATGGTCAATCAATTAAATAGGCCTATGCTATATAACAAAACAAAATGAACATACACCAAACATGTCAGAATATTCTAAAGACTACTCATTTGGATTTACACAATTTAAGTAACCCGTGTAAGATTCACCATGTAACAAAATCTAAACCAAACAATTTGAGGTCTTTAATTCAAAATTCCTTTTAATCATAGAGTGCAAGAACACAATTAAACTGGCAGTAATCACTCAAGCCAATACCTAGAAATCAGTATTGCGATTAAACATCCAAACAGAAATTTCTATACTTGACGTGATACCAAGCTTAATACAATCACAATTCAAGCATACCTACACTAAATTCAGAGCTTTCTCATCCCCAAAAGACATTGCTCAGAATCAAAACTCACAGGTAGAAGCAAAAACATATCACCATTAATGTTGTGCCAGAAAAGAAAAAACAAACAAATCAAGTCAGATTTTCAGAAAAAGTGACACTACGACTACTAAAATTCCATGAGTGTCATGTAGATAGCAACTGAAAATCAGGATGCAGGAAACATCGAACGTACAATGAACAATTCACGCCAAATTGGTAGAATTCATGGTATCATATTTTCGAGTTAGAAATCACAACATCAAGGCTATCCATTCATGTCTGATGCCTATCGAAAGATGAAAGAGCAAAGTTACCACAGTCTCGAATATACACGAGAATTCCCAAATTCTAGGCCCATTTAGACAAGAGCGAGAAAGAAGATATAAGCTTGCAAAGTGTTAAGCTCGGGATAATTGATTGGGGCTATTGGGTAATTGTATACTGGCAGTATAAAAACAAGGAGGTCACATGTAAGAGGCATGATGAAACTAGTAACAGAATTCTCTTCTCCCGCGTCTTCTCTTCTTTCTTTCCTTCTCTCTTCTCTCTGTTTTTCCAAATTCTCCTCTTCTCCATTTTTGATCATATCAACTGTTATCAGAGCAGGAACGATCCAACGATGGCAGACGCAACTCAATCGAAGGGTACCAATAAGGATTCGAAGGATAGGCTACGGGTAGAGATGGATCAGAGGTTGGCATCCATAGAACAGCAGATGAGTGGATTGTAGGAATTGTTCAGAGGACTATCTTATCAGTTTACTGAGGAAATGAATCGGAGTGCGGAACGCAATCGAGGAGATAGAGCAGGAGATTATCAGATTCCAACGCAATTCACGAAGGTGGATTTTTTGAAGTTCTCAAGTGAAGATGTGAACGGTTGGATTTTCAAATGTGATAGATTCTTTATCCTAGACAGAACACCAAAAGAAAATAAGGTGACTCTTGCTAGCTTGTCATTGTGACATGCTTTAAATTAAGCATGTATTTAGCATATTTTATGTTTCTTTTTATTTTATTTAAATGATAAATAGATAGGTTTTAATTAAATTGTGTGTTTTATGTTTTTAGGAATAATAAAGAAGAAAAGAAGAGAAAAATAGAAGAAAATCATGAAAAATGCTGATTTCTGACCTTTCGTCACTAATGGAAGCATATCTCACTCATTTGAGCTCCGATTGAGCTGATTCCAGCGGCTATGGAAAAAAGAAACATAGAGCTACAACTTTCGTGTTCAGCGCTTTGGCAAAATCCGGCGTTTTTTAGGCGCTGCGGCGCTCACAATACAGCGCCGCGGCGGCCCGTCATGGATGTCTCGTAGCGCCGCGGCGCTGGTTATTGGCACCGCGGCGCCCTTGCCCCAGAACCACGAGCGCCGCGGCGTTGCATGGGTGCACCGCGGCACCCCGTGGATGAAGTTTCGCAGCGCCGCGACGCTGAACTTATGCGCCGCGGCGCCGCCGCTCCGGAAGTCGCGATTTTAGGATTTTTTCGCCTGATTTGAAGCCGAATTGATGGAGATTTGACCTAAAAACTTTCCTACTTCGACTAGGAGGGTTTAATCGATAAAAAGGGAGGAAAGTAAGCAGAGAAGGGATCTATTCATTCAGCAAGGAATTCATTCAAGTTCTCAACTCTTTTCTTTACTTCTTGTTTAGTTTTCTATGGCCCTGCGCGGCTAATTTTCTTTAGTTGGTTGAGGGAGATTGAAACCTCAAGGGATTTGATGTCATTGTGAGATACAGATTTGATTTCATTGCATTCAATCTTAACCGGGTATTGTTTATTCATCTGTTCTTATTTTCTTAATATTATGCATGTGATTGTTAAGAGGCCTACTAGTATATTGTATGTGTAGCTGCTGAATTAGGTTTTGAACAAAGCTTTTATTACTTGATTCGTGAAGCAAATAGGATTAAGGATTTTGGATTATAAATCGTTAACCCCAATGGCGGATCTTCGTTAAGACAGGGGGGGCGGTCGTCCCCCCCCGAAAATTTTTTTTTTATGAAATTTTGAAATAATTTTTCAAAATTTTAGTTAAATGTATATTTTCGCCCCCCCTAAAAATAATTTTTTATTTTATATGAAATTTCGCCCCCCCTGAAACCTTGTTCAAGATCCGCCACTGGTTAACCCTATGATGAATATCAACTAAATTGAATATAACCGATGTGCTTGTATTCGTTTAGCTCTATTAGTTTCTCTTGTTCTTCATGCGGTTAATAAGTTATGCTTTACCGATGTGCTAAAGGATTGCTCGTTAATTAGAGTATAATTAGTGCGATTGTCATTAATTTACTAGGCTTAAGGAGGAACTGGGATAGAATCCCAATGATAGATATTTGGTTTAAGATTGATAATTTTGTCAATGATCAATGCAATCCCTTGATGGTGAATATCGACCGAAACCAACGCTTTTCTCATTAATCACTTTCTCTCAATTATTTTTGCTATTGTTTACTTAATTTTAATTGCGACTCTCAATCCCCCCTTTCTGAATCACATAAGGTAATTCCAGTCTCTGTGGGATCGACCCTTACTCCCACTACTACAGGTTAGTGTTGAGGTAAGGTTTTAATTTAGGCGTGCCTGCGACAGTGCGCACCAAATTTTGGCGCCGTTGCCGGGGACTGCGTCATTACTTTTGTGATTTTTTTTTATTTATGCCTGTGACTCGTTCTGCTAATTGTCAAGATTTACTGTTCAATCGAGATATTGGAAAATCTGTATACAGGCACAGAAGAGGAATTCAAGAAGACGTTGATCAGGATAAGGAGGAAGTGATCATGGCCAGACACCCCACTTTGAAGGAGCTTGCAGCTCCAGATTTGCATCAACAACCCTTATGCATTACTTTCCCTAATCTTGATGATAATGTGAATTTTGAATTAAAATCTGGATTAATTCATCTCTTACCTAGTTTTCATGGTCTTACAGGTGAGGACCCGCATAAACATCTAAAGGAGTTCCATGTGGTTTGTACCAGTATGAAGCCCCCTGGAGTAACTGAGGAACAAATTAAACTCAGGGCTTTTCCTTTTTCTTTAAAAGATTCAGCCAAGGATTGGTTGTATTATTTACCCTCTGGTACTATTACTACTTGGAATGAGATGAAAAGAATGTTTTTAGAACGTTATTTTCCTGCATCTAGAGCCGCCACTATTAGGAAAGAAATATGCGGCATTAGGCAATTGCATGGTGAAACCCTTTATGAATATTGGGAGAGGTTTAAGAAACTTTGTGCAAGCTGCCCACATCATCAGATTAGTGAGCAGCTACTAATCCAATATTTCTATGAAGGCCTTTTGCAGGGAGACATGAGCATGATAGATGCAGCTAGTGGAGGAGCACTAGTAGATAAAACTCCTGAGGCAGCCAGAATTCTCATATCAAATATGGCTGCCAATTCACAACAATTTGGCGTTAGGCATGATCCTCCTGTTAGACATGCCCATGAGGTAAGTACAACTTCTCTTCAGAATCAAATATCTGAACTTACTTCTCTTGTGCGCCAAATGGCTACAGGTACACTCCAACAAGTTAAAGTCTGTGGGATATGTTCAGCAACAGGGCACCCTACTGATACGTGCCCTACACTTCAAGAGGAAGCCACAGAACAAGCTAATGCTGTAGGAGGTTTTCCTGGCCAACCAAAGAGGTATGATCCATATGCTAATACATACAATCCTGGATGGAAGGATCATCCAAATTTCAGATATGGGAATGCACAAAATAGGCCTGCAGGACATAATTTTCAACAAAACCAACAGGCCTATTATCCTAAACAAAATGCATCCCAGGAGCATCAGGTAAGTAATCCATTGGAAGATATTGTGAAGACTCTTGTGCATAGCTCTCATCAATTTCAGCAAGAGACAAGAGCTAGCATTCAGAACCTGACAACTCAAATGCGTCAGTTAGCAACCACAGTGAGTCGACTGGATGCTCAAAACTCAGGTAAGTTACCTTCACAAACTGTGGTGAATCCCAGAGAGAATGCTAGTGCAATTGTGTTAAGGAATGGTAAGGAGATTGAAAGCCCACCAGCACCCTCTTCTCCTAAGAAAACTGAAAAATCAATTAAGGAGAATGAAGCACCTACAGGTAAGTCTCCTTCTAATTTAAATTATGAAGTTGTGCCTCCTTTTCCAGAAGCTCTTAAAGAAGACAGGTTGCATGAAAAAACTTCTGAATTATATGAAACCTTCAGAAAGTGTGAAATTAATATTCCCCTTTTAGATGCTATTAAACAGGTACCAAGATATGCAAAGTTTTTGAAAGAACTATGTACCCAGAAAAGAAAGCAAAAATTGAAGGGATGTGAGAAGGTTCAAATGAGTCAGAATGTTTCAGCTATGATTCAAACTAAACTCCCCACTAAATGCAAGGATCCAGGTATGTTTACTATTCCTTGTAAAATTGGGGATACTCATGTTGAAAAAGCAGGTTAGATTTGGGAGCTTCCATAAATGTCATGCCATATTCTATATATACTTCCTTGAAATTAGGACCATTGAACTCTACTAATGTGGTAATTCAGTTAGCTGACAGGTCCAATGCATACCCTAAGGGAGTAATTGAGGATGTCTTGGTTCAGGTAGATGATTTGGTTTTCCCTGCAGATTTTTATGTTCTTGACATGGAAAATGGGGATTTTACATCTCCAATATTGTTAGGGAGACCATTTTTAAAAACCTCTAAAACAAGGATAGATGTTCACAATGGCACACTCACTATGGAATTTGATGGTGAAGTAATTAAATTTAATATGTATGAAGCCATGAAATACCCAGGTGATGATACCCCTGTTTACTCTATTGATGTCTTTGATTCTTTGGCACATGACATATTTGAATTAGATGGAAAAGACAAATTAGAAGTAATTGTGAGCAAATCCATAGAAGAAGATGATGGTGAGACAAATTTAGATGAAAAAACAAAGGAGAAACTGGCTGCACTCAATGATTCTTCAAAAGAGCCACCAAAGGGTAAGATTTCTTATATGGAATTATCAAATTTTGATACCATTCTTGCACCTTCTGTTTTGCAGGATCGTGGATCAATTTTTTCATCTCTGCCTAATCACCTGAAATACTTGGAAATAGGAGATGCATCACCTATTATAGTTGCAAAAAGTTTAGGTGTTAAAAAAGAAGAGGAATTGATGCATATTTTTCAAGAAAAAAGAAATGCCATTATAAGAACAATTGCAAACCTTAAAGGCATAGACCCGACTATAAAATTGCATCAAGCTCTAGAAATGAAAGGGGTTGAACCCTTTAAAGGTAAGAAATCGCTCCCTTGGTTAGGTCCACTTGTTATTACTGATGTGCCTTCTGGTTATGCAGTTAAATTTCAAAGATTGAATCAGTCCCAGAAATTTAAAGTGAACCTCAAAGAGCCTCCATGAACAAAGATAGGGAGCTGAGTCGAGCCAACGACGTAAAACAAAGGCGCTGGTTGGGAGGCAACCCAACAATCATTTTTCTTCTTCTTATTATTTTTTCTTTTCATAGTTTAATTTGTTTAAATAAAAAAAAAAGCTATGGACGCACACAAGCGCCGCGGCACTCAAGAACAGCGCCGCGGCGCCCCTACCCAGATTGGGTCAACGCCGCGGCGCCTGAAGATAGCGCCGCGGCGCTCCGCGTTTCAGCAGAGAGCGCCGCGGCGCTCTCTATAAGAGGTTCGCGAGAACTTCTTCTCCTACCCGCAGTTTTTGCTCTTTCTCACCCCCAAATCCCTTTCCTTGCCTCCAATCACCCATACTCACCTCCCATTCGATTATATTGCTTGCATAACTTGATTTTTCATCTACTTTTGCAGGATTATACACCTCATATCAGCAATTGAGTCAAATTCAAAGACACTTTTCTAGGGTTCTAAGGTATTCTTGAGCTTGCAATTCCCAGCCACCATTCAAGGCAATTTGGGTACAGTTCTCTTCCTCTTTCTGGCTGCAATTGATCCTTATACTTGATTGCTACTGGTTTGTCCTGAGTTTGGGAGATCTAGTTGAAAATTCACCACTCATTCTTCCAAATTTTACAAGCGGCCACAAAGTGTTCGGTAAAAGGCCCTAGTGAATTTTTTCAACTAATGGCTCCAAAAACTTCTAAATTGAGTATTTCAAAGAGGAAGAACAGAGCTGAGGACCCTCCAGCATTCGACACTGTGGCATTTGTGACTGAACCGGTTTATCAACACCACATCAAAGTGGTGGTACATAAACCTATTGTTCCAGAACGTGGATTTCTGATCACCGAAGGGCTACCTCTCAGAGACAATATCCTCTATAGGCACTGGGAGATTTTCTGCAGGAACCCAGAGCCAGGAGTTATCCCCGTGGTCCAGGAGTTCTATTCCAATGCTACAGTTCATGAACATCATCATGCACGGGTTCGAGGCAAGAGGGTACCATTTTCTCCGCATGCCATCAATGAATTCTATTCCCTGCCTGACATTGAGGATGATGAATATACTGCTCTTCTTCAATCATTTATTGACTTTGAAGACGTCATAGGCACTCTTTGCCATAGAGGGGCCTCCTGGAAATTGGATAGCCATGGCCAACCGTTGTACTTTGCTAGGGCTGATATGAATAAGTTGGCTAAAGCATGGTATTATTTTGTGTCAGCACGACTCATGCCCAGCTTCAATGTGAGTCAAGTCAGGAGGGACAGGGCCATTCTGCTCTATGCGATACTAAAGGGCCTTTCTATTGATGTAGGCAAAATTATTCATAGGCAGATGCTCGGCTGTATTAATACTAGAGGCGGATCCCTCTTTGCTCCCAGTTTAATTACTGGTCTATGTCAGCAGGCGGGAGTCAGCTGGGATTCCACTGAGGCTCTCATTCACCCTATGAAGCCTATTTCCTCTACAGATATCCAAAAGTACAAGGGCCATGAAGAAGCAGCAGAGGAGGAGTTAGGGATTCAGCCAATCCCTACAGAGGGACCAGGCAGCAGTTCAGCTCCACCACCATCCCAGCATACCATTGAAAATTTATGGCAGCGCATAGAGTATCTGAGCCACCAACTGCACGATCTGGCCCTCTACCAGCACTCTATTACACAACATAATCATGCCTGCTTCAGTCAGCTAGCCCATGCCCTGAACCTTCCAATTGCATTCCCGGCGCCTCCTGAACCACCCTTTCAGCCTGACACCGAGCATGATGCGATGAATGGTGACACTTGATCAGGGAAGTTTCCCTGGACCCCTCCTTATTTTATTACTTGTCTCTATTGTGTTTTTTCTTTGATATTCTTACATTGGGGACAATGTATGTTTTTAAGTGTGGGGGGGTCACTTTATGATTCAGCTGGATGACTGTATAATAACTCATACACTTGTGCACTTTTCTACTTTGATGCATTACTATAATTCTATGATGTGTGCACTTTTATTCCTGTCATGAGGTGAGCATGTGAACAAAATTTCAATTTATGGGTTTGTGTTAGTGAAACCAATAGCCAATGATATAAATGTTTAAATTGCTAATAGCTCCTAAGAAACGTAGGAAAATCATAATTATGTGTAATTTTAATTTTTTTTTTTTGCAATTTATTATCCATTTTCTAGAATCCTGAATCTATTTTGCACAACAACTTTGAGTATTTAATTTATCTTTTATTTAAAGAACGTTTATACAACTTAAAGAAATTTTTTATGATCTCAGAAAGGATTCTAGAACTTATTTGAATGATGCTTGAGGCGAAATCCTAGGTTGATACTATTAATTAGGAGATGATTTAGGCATTATTTGATAGATTGAGCCTTTCAAGCCTAACCTAAGTAATAAAATAACACTAGTTCCTTTATTTTGAGCTTAATGAACTTTTCCTTCTGAAAACCATAACTGAGCCATAAGCCAAAGTTTGTATATCCTTATTTTTTTTCTTTACCTTATTCACTCACTCCATGATTATTTTGATGAATATTTTTATTGTATTGCTTTATTTACAAAAAGGGTGGAAGGGTGGAGCAAGGAAAAGAAAAGAAATTTTCAAAAGAAAAAGAAAAAGAAAAAGAAAAAAATTATATATATATATATATAAGAACAAATGTTGTGGGTGAAAGAAAAAGAGGACAATGATGGATTGAAGCAGGAAAAGTAGTGTGGGGAGAAAATCTTCCCAAAATTATTGGAGGAAAGCAAAGAGCTCAAGAGATCAATTTTAATCATGTGGTGCTGGGTGACTGATCCTACATTGATATCCTTTGTCCCACCCTTCACCTTGGCCACATTACAAGCTAAATAAAGTCCTTTTGATCCTAAAAGTAGTTTTGACCTACATTAGTGGAGAGCAGTAGGAAAAATAAGCTTATGGAAATCCTACGAGGAGATCCATACTTGATTTCTTGAGATATATAAACTCATTTGAATGAAAGATGATTGAACTGCTCAAAACACACACACACTCAGGGCTCTAGAAAAATGAATTCTGAATTGCATTTAAATTGAATATTGCACATAGTCATTAAATTTTCTGAAATTTCTTTAAGAGCATTCAATTTTCACTATGAGGCAATATATTGGTAAGGCTTTCACTTACCTTATTTATTGAATATTGTTCACATGGTTTAATTTGCTTGAGGACAAGCAAAAGAGCAAGTGTGGGGGTATTTGACATGCTTTAAATTAAGCATGTATTTAGCATATTTTATGTTTCTTTTTATTTTATTTAAATAATAAATAGATAGGTTTTAATTAAATTGTGTGTTTTATGTTTTTAGGAATAATAAAGAAGAAAAGAAGAGAAAAATAGAAGAAAATCATGAAAAATGCTGATTTCTGACCTTTCGTCACTAATGGAAGCATATCTCACTCATTTGAGCTCCGATTGAGCTGATTCCAGCGGCTATGGAAAGAAGAAACATAGAGCTACAACTTTCGTGTTCGGCACTTTGGCAAAATCCGGCGTTTTCTAGGCGCCGCGGCACCCTGTGGATGAAGTTTTGCAGTGCCGCGGCGCCGCCGCTCTGGTAGTCGCGATTTTAGGGTTTTTTCGCCTGATTTGAAGCCGAATTGATGGAGATTTGACCTAAAAACTTTCCTACTTCGACTAGGAGGGTTTAATCGATAAAAAGGGAGGAAAGTAAGCAGAGAAGGGATCTATTCATTCAGCAAGGAATTCATTCAAGTTCTCATCTCTTTTCTTTACTTCTTGTTTAGTTTTCTATGGCCCTGCGCGGCTAATTTTCTTTAGTTGGTTGAGGGAGATTGAAACCTCAAGGGATTTGATGTCATTGTGAGATACGGATTTGATTTCATTGCATTCAATCTTAACCGGGTATTTTTTATTCATCTGTTCTTATTTTCTTAATATTATGCATGTGATTGCTAGGAGGCCTATTAGTATATTGTATGTGTAGCTGCTGAATTAGGTTTTGAACAAAGCTTTTATTACTTGATTCGTGAAGCAAATAGGATTAAGGATTTTGGATTATAAATCGTTAACCCTATGATGAATATCAACTAAATTGAATATAACCGATGTGCTTGTATTCGTTTAGCTCTATTAGTTTCTCTTGTTCTTCATGCGGTTAATAAGTTATGCTTTACCGATGTGCTAAAGGATTGCTCGTTAATTAGAGTATAATTAGTGCGATTGTCATTAATTTACTAGGCTTAAGGAGGAACTGGGATAGAATCCCAATGATAGATATTTGGTTTAAGATTGATAATTTTGTCAATGATCAATGCAATCCCTTGATGGTGAATATCGACCGAAACCAACGCTTTTCTCATTAATCACTTTCTCTCAATTATTTTTGCTATTGTTTACTTAATTTTAATTGCGACTCTCAATCCCCCCTTTCTGAATCACATAAGGTAATTCCAGTCTCTGTGGGATCGACCCTTACTCCCACTACTACAGGTTAGTGTTGAGGTAAGGTTTTAATTTGGGCGTACCTGCGACAGTGCGCACTACATTGCATGAAGCTGCTTACAGGCGGTTTCAGAATTTTGAAAAAAGTGAGAATGGAAGAGTGACTTGGGTGAATTTAGCAGAGGCGATGAGGATCAGATTTGGATCCATCTTTGATGATCCTATGGAGGAGCTAATGCAACTCAAACAAGATGGCAGCTTGCAAGAGTATCAGGAAATCTTTGATCAATTGGCATGTAGAGTCGAACTGACTGAAGCTCAAAAATTGAGCTGCTATTTGGCAGGGTTGAAGCCTGAATTAGCAATTGGAATGAAGTTGTTCCACCCTCAGACACTTTTAGATGCTACTCGGTTAGCAAAACTGCAGGAATTGAATGTTGAATTGTTGCAGAAGAAAACGAAGGGATCCAATTATGTTAGTGGAGTTAAAGGTGGAAGTATTGTGACTATTAAGGACACTGGCAATCAGGGAAGAGAGAGATGGACTGGAATTGAAAACCAGACCACAAAATCTGTGGGAATTAGATCGGGAGGAGGAAGTGAACAGAAGGGGATACTAAGGAGGCCTGCTCTACGTTTTCAGCAGAAATTAACACCTGAAGAAGTGGAAGAACATAGACACAAAGGCTTATATTATTTCTGGCATGATAAGTACTCTCCTGGCCATAATTGTCCTAAAAAAAAGATGCAACTCTATTTGATGGTGGTGGATGAGGATAAGAAGGAGCCAGATGTGACCACGTTGACAGGGTTAGTAGAAGAAAATTGTGAGGTGATCAGTGAACCACAAGAGAATCCTGTAATTACTTTGAATGCATTACATGAAGGCAGTGTAGCTTATCCTACTATAAGGCTGGTTGGGCATTTAGGCAGGAGGATTTTGCACATTTTGGTGGATATAGGGAGTACACATAATTTTCTAGATGAAGGTTTTGAGAAGGAATTGCAGGGTAAAATAAAAAACATAAAAGCTATCAATGTAACAGTAGCTGATTGAGGTAAACTTCAAGGAAGAAAAATTTGTGAAGAGTTAAGATGGGTAATGTAGGGTGTAACATCCCTAATTTGGTTTCTTTTATTGATAAAAGTACATAAAATTTTAATTAAAGAAATAAAATTTATTAGACAATATTTTAGATATCTAAGGAAATATAATCCTTAGAAATTCTTCACCTTATGTATATGTATAGAAAATGTTTTTAACATTAAGAGAATAAATAAAGAGGAAAAACCTAATAGGAAAGAAATTAGAAATAACATACTAAAGAGATGCAAAATTCTTGGATAAGAAAGATAAATTTTTAGAAACAAGTAAAAGTCTTAAAATTTCAAGAATAATGAACTAGGGTAATTTTTCCTAATTCAAGAACTAGAGTTACTAAGTTTAAAATCTTTACCCATACATTGGGCTTTTACCTATGGACACTTCATATAGAGTTTTTCCACTTCACATAAGTTTCTAGCAAGTCATTGGATAACCTAAGCAAGAAATAAAACATAGACTTGAACTAAGATATAGTAATTGGACCATTTACCCAAAAATTATGAAAATGTGACCAAACCCTTCAAAAAAGGTAGAATTTTATCCAAAGCAAAGAAAATGAGTATAAATAAGCCCATAATGGGTAGGAATAAGCCCAAATCCAAGAGGAAAAATAAAATAAAATAAATTAGGTGATGATATAATAATGTAATAATAAAGATTAGGTTACATGGCATTAAGACAAAAATTTAGCAAGTGGTGTGATACTACATTCATCATTTTGGCAAGTGGCATGATAATACAAGGTTTTAGGACAAAAACATCTATATCCTACACTCATAATTCTAGCAAGTGGTATGATAATACATGGCATTAGGACAAAACATTCCTATCCCACACAAATAATATCAACCAAATAATGGAGATTCAAGGGCTAGAAATTTGCCACCTAAAAAGGCAAACCTATCATACTTGTTTAAGACAAAAGAAAATGGAAAAGAATCCCTAAATCAAAGGGACCTTGTCCCTTATCTTAAGAACATATCATCATAATTTTCAAAATACAAATCTCCTTTTCCTATGCATATCTTGACTAAGGAAGAGGAAGACAAGAACATAAGTTGTTTGTTTTCCAAAAATTCAACAAAGTGTATCCTAATTGTGATAAGGTAGACCCATGATCATGAAAGGTGAATTATTTGGTGGTCTATATAAGAAAACCCACCCTTACAACATTATAATTTCGTCCAAGTGAGGGAGAGGAAAAATAGAAGCAAAGTAGAGTGAGGAAAGGAGAGGAAGAAAGGAAGAAAAAGGAAGGAGAAGTCTTGGGGACTAAGTGCTCCAGGTAAGTTTAACAATATTTCTTTTTGAAGAAAACTTTTGAAACTTATAATATTTATATGAGATTTTGATCTTAGAACTTTGATGATTGGTCATGGATGTTGCTATATCATGTTACATATTGATCTTGCATGTGATGTATGTTTGAATACTTAGGTTGGTGTAGATAGTTCTGCATGGTTATGGCTATGGGCGGCAGAATTTTTAGTTTTGGTGTTTTAATTTCTGGGAACAAGTTATAAGGAATTAAAATAAATGGTTAACATATAATTATAGCTTTGTGTGTCATGGATTTTTAGCCACTGGAATCATTCAATTTGGAGTCCATATGAAGAAGATATGGTCCGATTAGTAAACAAAGGTCAGAAAATGGTTCATCAGGGAAGAATATGTTAGGACAGCTTCTGTATTTTAATTTCTGGGAATTATCTGTATGGAATTAAAATAAATGGTTAACATAAGAATTATAGCTATGTGTGTTATGGATTTTTAGCCATTGTAATCATTCAATTTAGAGTTCATATGAGGTAGATATGGTCCGATTAGTAAACAAAGGTCAGAAAATGGTTCATCAAGGAAGAATATGTTAGGACAGCTTCTGTATTTTAATTTCTAGGAATTATCTATATGGAATTAAAATAAATGGCTAACATAAGAATTATATATATGTGTGTCATGAATTTTTAGCCACTGGAATTGCTTAAGTTGGAGTCCATATGAGGTAGATATGGTCCGATTAGTAGATAGAGGTCAGAACCTATCCGAGAAGAAATAACATGTACATTTAGAGAGTAATATCACCTTGATTTCTTAATATTTCACTACAATGTTCAACATAATAGTTTTAGATAATTGTTTTATCTTGAAATTGACACTAAGATCACCTACATCGGAGTTCAATTAAGGGAATTATGCTCTGATTAGTAAAAGAAGGTTAGATATGATGAAAGCCTACATCAAGAAAATAAAGAAATAAAATTAATATTTAAAAAAGAAAACGAATCTTATAAATGACTAATATATGCCATAGTCATTGCCATTGTATGAACTTCTTACCATCTTAAGTGTAAAATTCTGACATGAAAATATTTTATAAAGTATTATTTGAAATGGTTATGTTCATGGCATGATTACCAATGATTTATGGTTATAGTTATATTTTGATGAACATACTTGTTATTGAAAGCATTTTTTTGGCTATCATTGTAAAAAGAAAAGAAATGAGCACGGTCACATGGCAATCCGTGTGGTGCACCAGTAGAGGACGCCCTACCAACGGTTATGATTATAATTATGAGAAAAGAAAGAGAAAGTGTGCCATGTCAGACGGAGCGAGAAAAGCCCGTACCGGAGAGTAGATGATACTTACCCTGACCGGGGTAGCTTGAAATGAGAATAAGTTGTTGGCCATCATATGATATTCTAAAAATAGTTACTCCTGTCATACATATTATTACTGTATGACTCTTATGTGCATAGATATAATGCATTCATGTGACCAAAGATATTTTCTGTATTTTATACAGCTGAACATGATGTGATGAGCTATATTGATGATGATTTATTGTTGAACTTATTAGGATTTAATTCTCACTATATTTTCATATCATGTTCAGAAAATTAGTTATGCAGATTTTTTTATAGCTCTGGCTTTTAGTGCACGTTGGATCGAGTACTTTATGTTGGGCAGATCCCAAAAGCAAATAAAATGTTTGTGGTCGAGTTGACTTATATCCCGGTGAAGGTGCAACCACCCGCACCTGTATCTCCAGAATTGGTCAACCAGAATAAATAAGATGTAGATTTTTATGTGTTTGATATGTTGTATGTATGTTTTAATTAATGACATGTATGTGAACTCTGTATTGTATAAATTAAATAAATGTTATATTGAGTTAAGTTGTAACGAGGTAATAACTTCATGGTATTTTTTTTTAAAAAAAATTCATACTTAAATGGAGTTGTTACACAGGGAATGGAATTTAATACAAGTGTCATTTTTATTACCCTAGTAGGATGTGATATGGTGTTGGGAATGCAGTGGTTGAGGACATTGGGTGTCATCAGACTGGATTGTCTAAATTTGAGTTTGGAATTCCAGTATCAGGGCAAATTAATCAAACTGACAACAGTGAAGGCACAAGTCAACAGACTGGTTATGGAAGCTAAATTACAGAAATTGGTTTGTACCAATCCCAATGCTATTATGATGCAGATTGTACCTTTGAATTCTGATATCTCTTGCTATGCTATAAATGCCATTGAGGAATGGGTTCTTCTAGAGCCACTTCTGTGTTTATTAGAGGAGTTCAAGGATGTATTTGAAGAACCCAAGACTCTGCCATCTCATAGGCCGAATCATGACCATGCTATTATGCTAAAGGAGGGCACTAATCCTGTGAGTATCCAGCCTTATAGATATCCAGCCACTCAAAAGGATGTTATTGAAAGGATGGTAGGAGAATTACTAGAAAATGGGGTTATTCAGATAAGCTCATCACCATTTGCTTCTCCTATGGTGTTGGTGAAGAAAACATATGGTAGCTGGAGGATGTGTGTGGATTATAGAGCCCTCAATAAACATACAGTCCGTAGTAAATTTCCTATTCCCTTAGTGGAAGATTTATTAGATGAGTTAGGAAGGGCTGCTATTTACTCCAAGTTGGACCTAAGGGCAGGATATCATCAAATTCGTATGAAGGATGAAGATGTGTATAAAACTGCCTTCCAAACTCATTCAGGCCAATTTGAGTTTTTGGTTATGCCATTTGGCCTAACCAATACCCCTTCTACATTTCAAGGAGCTATGAATTCCATTTTTGAAGAAGCCTTGAGGAAATATGTTCTTGTATTTTTTGATGACATTCTAATCTATAGTCAAAATGAGGTTGACCACTGGATCCATTTGAAAGAAGTTCTGTCAATGTTAAGAACTCATAGGTATTATGTGAAAAGAAGCAAGTGTGCATTTGGTGTAAAGCAGATTGAATACTTGGGCCACTTTATTTCAGAGGAAAAAGTTTTTGTTGATCCTAAAAAAGTACAAGCAGTGATGAATTGGCTAGCACCAGCTACTGTTAAATAGCTGCGAAGTTTTTTGGGGCTGGCTGACTATTATAAGCGTTTTATAAAAAAATTTAGTGTGGTAGCCCGACCCTTAACTGATCTTTTAAAGAATGAAGCATTCCACTAAGGTCAGGAAGCAGAGGAAGCATTTGTTAATCTCAAACAGGCCTTAACCAGTGCACCGGTGCTAGCTTTGCCTGATTTGACTAAGCCCTTCCAGATAGAAACAAATGCATCTAGTACAGGTATTGGGGCAATTTTGTTACAGGATAGACATCCAGTGGCATTTATCAGCGAGGTGTTATCTCCACGAAATAGGATGATGTCAGTGTATGACCGTGAGCTGCTGGCAGTGGTTTATGCAGTGGAAAAGTGGCAGCATTATCTTAGCATTCAGCCCTTTACGATATTGATAGATCAAAAAAGTTTAAAGTACCTACTTGAACAAAGATTGTCTACTCCAGCTCAGTACAATTGGGTGACGAAACTCATGGGGTTACAATATACCATTTGCTATAAGAAAGGGAAGGAAAACGTGGCTGCTGATGTGTTGTCTCAAGCTCAACATGGAGAGTTGTTACAAATGGCAGTTTCTTCCATTTCAACTGACTTATGGGAAGAAATAAAAAAACAATGGGAGAATGATTCAATATTTATGCATATTATCCAACTGCTTAAAGCGAATGTTTCATCCTACCTGAAGTTCAGAAGGAATGGAGAAGTTTTGACAAGGAAGAACAAGATAGTAGTGGGGAAGCAAGGAAATCTCAAGGAAGCTATTTTGATGTGGTTGCATTCTTCTCCTCAAGGAGGGCATTCGGGAACTAAAGCAACTTGGAAGAGAGTTAAGGCATTGTTTTATTGGAAAAGGATGCTTGGTGATATTAAAAATTTTATTAAAAAGTGTGAGACTTGTTTGAGATGCAAATATGAAACAACAGCATATCCAGAACTGCTGCAACCTTTACCCATGCCTAGTGGGGTATGGCAAAGCATAGCCATGGATTTTATAGAAAGACTGCCCATTTTTGAGGGAAAGTACTATATGGGTTGTGGTTGATAGGTTAAGCAAGTATGCCCATTTTGTTGCATTGAGTCACCCTTTTTCAGCTACTCAACTTGCCCAAGTATTCATGGATAACATCTATAAGTTACATGGAGCTCCATCCAACATTGTAAGTGATAGGGATCCTATTTTCACTAGTCGGTTTTGGCATGAATTTGTGAAGAAGTTAAGGGTTACACAGTGTTTATCATCTGCCTATCACCCCTAAACTGATGGCCAAAGTGAGGTTCTGAATCGATGTATTGAAAACTACTTAAGGAGTTTGGCTTGGCAAGCACTGAAAGAGTGGAATCGTTGGTTACCACTCTCTGAATGGTGGTATAACACCAGTTTTCACTCATCTATTGGAACCACTCCTTATCAGGTATTATATGGTCAGGCGCCACCCATTCATATTCCCTACATCCAACAGGATTATACAATAGAATTGATAGACATAAGTTTTACGGCTCGGGATGAAATGCTGCAGAAGCAACAACAGAATTTGGCTAGTGCCATTAACAGGATGAAACAGCAAGCTGACAAGAAGAGATCTGAAAGAGAGTTTCAAGAGGGTGACTGGGTGTTTTTAAAGCTGCAACCTTTTAGAAAGCTGTCTATGGGAAGAAGAGCGCATGAAAAATTATCTCCACGTTACTTCGGCCCCTATCAGATCATTGCTAAGGTAGGGCCAGTAGCCTATACGTTGAGATTACCTTCTACTTCCCGAATTCACTCTACTTTCCATGTGTCATTGCTCAAAAATGCCCTGATTCATCTATTCAACCACAACGTCTGCCTGATGAGTGGGCTACAGTTTCCACTGCAAGAGAACCTGAAGCTATTTTAGATCGACGCTTAATCCAGAAACGCAACTGAGATGTCACTAAGGTGTTGGTTAAATGGAAGGAAGAGATGGAAGAAGAAGCCACGTGGGAACTCTGGTTCAATATTCAGAAGAGATTTTCGAATTTTGCTAACAAGGTCCACCCTTGGGGACAAGGATGATTTTGTGGGGGGGAGTATTTGTTAAGCTCGGGATAATTGATTGGGGCTATTGGGTAATTATATACTGGCAGTATAAAAACAGGGAGGTCACGTGTAAGAGGCATGATGAAACTAGTAACAGAATTCTCTTCTCCCGCGTCTTCTCTTCTTTCTTTCCTTCTCTCTTCTCTCTGTTTTCCCAAATTCTCCTCTTCTCCATTTCTGATCCTATCACAAAGGGTACCTGTCACCCAACGACATTGGCAATCACACAGGGGCTTCGTGGAGGTGTTAAGGTGATGGCTAGGTGTCGACCTAAGGTAGTCTCAACGGTGGCTAGACGATGTGGTTGGCTAGGTGATGACGGTGCTTCTCCTTTCAAGTAACGACGACGGCTTTGCGAGAGGCTCGCGAAAACGTTCTCACGCAGAGGGGAGAGAATTATGCTTCAAACGAGGCTCGCTTCCTCTTTTTCTTTTTTCTATTTTCTCTCCCTTTATTTATTCTCTCTAAAAATCTCTCTTTTCTCTATATTTTTCATAAGGTTTTTTGGCTGTCCCTCTCTTGGCCTTTTTAAGCTAAAGGTTCCTATTGCCGGTGGACCTCGTCTTTTAAAAATGACAAAAATACCTTCCAATCAAATAAAATCTTTCCCATTTTATTTTGATTTGATCTTATTTTATTAAATTAATCTTTGATCCTTTTCATTTGTGTTTAATTCCTACTTTCACTCAAAGATATCTAGATAGAGGCTCGGTTTCCTTTTTGCTTGAGCTCTATGATCTATGACTCAAGGAATTAGGTTAGGTTCTCTAAAGTTCGATAAAATTAAAACACATATCTAGATGATTTTAAAGAATAGTCCATGATGTGAAATTAAGTGACAAAAAATAAAAAATAAAAAGACTTAAGACTCAAAAGAAGTAAATAATAAAATGACTCAAATTAACACCAAAAATTACAATTAAGTGAATGAAACAAAAATTAAGATTCGTGGTGGCACTAAAAATTAAAATTAAAATTAAATAAGAAACACATTAAAATTAAAAGTCAAGACTAAAAGAAAATAATTAAAAGACTTGACACAAGAACTCTGACAGATGAATTTTCATTTTTCACACTAGCCCTTCTTCACTTGTTTCTTAAGCAAGAAAGTAAAGAACACAATTTTTGATATTCTGGCTAAGGAACAAGATAAAAAAAGTGAGTTTTGTTTGGGAGAAAAAAAATAAAGAATAAGAGACAAGTAAATGGCCAAAATGAGATCAAGACTTTGTAAAACAATAAATGGCTGAGATGAAGCCAAGACTAAAAACATTAAATGTGTAAGATGAAAAGGGAACTTTGAAAGCAATAAATGCTTAAAACGAGATCATGACTTGGAAAATGATAAATTTCTAAGATCGGATCGAGACTTTGAATGGTTGAGAAAAGATAAGGTCTTTGAAAGTGATAAATGTTCAAAACGAGATTAGACTTTGAAAGTGACAAATACTTAAGATGAGATTGGAGTTTTGGAAAGCGATAAAATGCTTGAGACAAGATTGAGACTTCAAAGTGATAAATGCCCAAGATGTAATCATGACTTTGAAAGCAATAAATGTTTAAGATGAGATTAGGACTTGTAAAGTGATAAATGTTAGACTTTGAAAGCGATAAATGCCCAAAATGAAGAACTTTGAAAGTGATAAATGCTTGAGATGTGATCATGACTTTGAACATGATAAATGCTCAAGAAGATATCAACTTTAAAATGTCCAAGATAAGATAGGCACTTTGAAAAGCAATAAAAGGCTTAAGACAAGATTGGGACTTTGAAACTGATAAATGCTTGAGATGAGATCAGAACTTTGAAAACAACAAATGGTTGAGAAGAGATCAAAACTTTGAAAGTGATAAATGCCTAGGATGAGATAGGGACTTTGAAAAGCACTAAAATGCCTGAGACGAGATTAAAAATTTAAAGGTGATAAATAACCGAGACAAGATCGATACTTTGCAAAGCAATAAAATGCCTAAAATGAGTTTGGGACTTTGAAAAGCAATAAAATACATAAGATGAGCTTGGGATTTTAAAAGCAATAAAAAGTGATAAATGCCCAAGATGAGATCGAGACTTTGAAAATAATAAATGCCCAAGACAAGTTTAACACTTCAAAGAAATAAATTTATGATATGAGATTAGGGCTTAAAGATGATAAAAGAAGACTTAAAAAAGGTTGGATTTTAAGTGACTGGGTAAGATAAAACTTTTGGCTACTTGTGTGAGACAGGTTTTTAGATGCCTATGTAAGATATAGATTTAAATGCTTTAATGAGACATGGATTTGGATGTCTATGCTAGACAAGGCTTTTGGTGCCTAAACAAGATATGACCTTAGGTGGCTAATCAGTGATACAGGACCTTAGGTGCTTCAATAGGAACTTGATGCTTGAATAGAACTTTGATACCAAGACAAGACAAGAATTTAGGTACCTGATCATCAACACATGACCTTAATGTTTGGATAAGACTTTAGTGTCTGGACAAGACTTTAGGTACTTGGTCTTGATACCAAAATTTAAGCATTTATATAGGACTTTAATTCCTTGACATGATAGGAATTTAGGTACTTTTCATCAACACAAAACCTTAAGTGCCCAAACAAGACTTTGACATCAAATTTCAATATGTCATTTTTGCAAAAAGTAGAGAAGAATAAGAGAGACACTACTTTAAGAGCTTTTTTTATTTTAAAATTGGTTCATTTCATGAGATAAGCTTTATACAAAACATGTTTCACGAGTATGAGTGAAAGTGTATGATAAAATTTGAATTCATTGAAAATTCAAGGCTGTCTTGGTTAATTGTACTGAGTAGGATGTCCTGCTTGTTTTCGCTCATGCCTCATCCTTTATTATTTGAATCTTTTCTTTACTAAAAAGTATCCCATGTTGTTGTACCTCATCATTCCAATGAAACTACCTTAAAAGGATGCATGGGCTATGGTATGAATGTCAAAGTCCTTCGTTCTGACTTGCTTGTCATTTGATTAACCCTTGAGTAGCTTCATGTCAATTATAATGCTTGTGATTGCCAATGAGAAAAACCCACTCATACTTACTTTATGTAACAAGGTCAATGTAAAACCATGAAAATTGAAAAGCATTGGATTCCCTATATTAAAGGCAACTCAAGAAACATTTATTTAAGCTTTAAAGGCATAAAATGTTAGGGTTCAAGAATTGCCTCAATTCTAGACTTGGCACAAATTTTCCTTAAGTTAAATGAACTTTTAGAAATTTTAAAACATGTAAACTATTTAAAATTGACCAAGTCTTATCATAGGGCATGGATTTTCTTGAGTTAAATGAACTTTGAAAGATTAGTAAGATTCAAAAATTGGCCCCAGCTTTATATTGTGATATTCGTTTTTAAAAAGTTTTGAATTGATATGATTAAGATATCTTGACTAAGTTAAGTCTTTTGCCCCAATTTTTGGCTCTTTTATTTCTTTATTGATTTTAAAAAACATTTTTCATAAGAAATTTGCGCCAATTTATCCCTTAAGTAAGCTAAGCCTCAACAAGGACTTCAATTGATTGTAATGTAACCTTGGTAAATGACTTCAAAATGATATGATATAAGGCTTAAAATGATTTTACCCCCCATCGACCCTTCAACTATTCTTTTTATCTATTTTCTATTGAAACTTTTATACCAAGAATTCACTTATCAAGTAGGCATACTTTTTGGGTTGTAACATGATCTAAATGGGTTTGAATTATGGCGAGAGAATAAAGGGTTACAAAGCCTAAAATTTAATGTCGGGTCACTATGAGAATTTTAATTTCAAGTTATTCCTTGACTTTAAAGAATTTTCATTGATGACTCTTCCTTTTTCTATGCTTAGGAATTTTTTTGTTGAAAATCTTTGCACTTTGAAAAAATCATGATGGGTTTTTCCCTTTTCAGAATGTTTCTTAAATTTTCATTATTCCCATTTAATGCTCTTTCTTTCCTTTCCTTTTTTTTTCATTTGTTTCCAAGGAACCACCTTGATGTTAAGGCTTGCAATTTTCATAATTTATTCTTATTGTTTCCTAGGTTTGATTCATAAGGACATGAAAGGAATATTTTAAGCACATAAAGTAATTAGCAAGTGTAAAGTAGTGTTTAGGTAGCCAAAGGAATTCAATCCTTTCTTAATGCTTGTATCCTTGGTCTAATGGCTTATTGGAATGATATCTACCCTAGGTTTCTTTTAACTATGGATGGTAAGAACAAACCTTTATTCAAGCTTAAACAAGGTAACTAGGGATAAAAATCCATTGTGTTTAGGAGGATAAAGAATTCCTCATCTCATTGACAAGGCTTGCTCGTAAGAAATACTACTTTTTTCACTTTATTTTGAAAATAAAGGATACTTATATCTATATTAGTTTAAAACTTTCATAAGAAGAATCACATGATTTTTTTGAATCTTTTTAGGGTTGATGAGTGAGTTTTATACTCATAAATTAATTATCTTTAGCATAGAATTTTGTGTTTTTGACTAATTTATGTGTGATTGTGTGTTTATTTTGTAGATAGAAAGATGAATAATTGAGGGAAAATTAGAGAAAATAAAGAAAAAGGAGTAAGAATTGCAGAAGTTGTAGACAACTTTGATATTGTTTCATTAATTTAAGTATAACTCTCTCATCTAAACTCTGATTTAAATTATTCAAGTAGCTGTGAAAATCTAAGAAAAAGATATACAATTTTTATATTTTGAAATTTGAGATATTTGTCATCAAGAACCTTGATATCAATGTCACAATCTAAAGACGATAATGCAGCTTTTAAAAATTAAAATAAAACAAATAAAGAATATAGAGTTTGAGTTTGATTGAAATATCTTTTACTTTTAAAGAGTTTGAGTTAGATTGAAAAAACTTTTGGCACCTTTAAAAAGATTATTAAGGCTACAAATTTAAGAGGAAGAGGAAGAGAAAAGGAGCTCAAACTCTGTCTGGGCAGCAGCTTCAACTTCATCTTCGTCTAAGATTTGTTGTTGTTCTTCTTCTTTTTATGTTTTCTGTTATGTTCTAGTGTTTTTTTAGGGCTACGATATAGCCTAATTATGAACATTTGTATTATTTATTTAATTTAATCAATAAATTATTTCTTTTAAATTGAGTTTTCTACACTATTCTTAACATTTTTAATTGCTTGATCACCAATTAGATGATTTGTTAATCATAATGAGATCAAAATGATATTTATGTAACTAGTTCATTGTGTAGTTAACCATAAATTGTATGTGAGATAGAGATATACTTACATTATTTATATAGTCATAATTGAAAACAATATAACTTAATGAATATTTACTTGTTATAATTCACATGAAAAATAGTGGGTTAGCATTCAAAAATTGTTTATGTTAGGTGTAACAACTCCATTTATGTAACAATTTTTTTTCTATATTTGTAAAATTACATGAAGTTATTATCTCGTTACAACTTAACTCAAAATAACATTTATTTAATTTATACAATACTGAATTTACATACACATCATTAACTTATAAACATCCGTACAAAAGTTTAACATATACATGTACATACGAGGCCTAATCATCCACGTAGACTACTTCTGAGGACACTAGTGTGGGTGGCGGCACCTCTACTGGAATTTCAGTCACGTCTACTACTGATACATCCGATATAATCAGTATTTGTCCAAGGTAGGGCACCTCGATCCAACGTATAGCAATAATAAGAGTCATGAAAAATAGCTGCATATTTAATCTTCTGAATATGATATGAAAAAAATAGTGAGAGTTAAATTCTAGTAGATTCAACAATAAATCATAATCATCATCAATATAACTTATCACATCTTGTTCATCTATATAAACTACAGAAAAAACATTTGGTCACATGAATGCACTTTATCTATGCCCATAAAAATCGTACAGTAATGACATATATGGCAAGATTAACTAATTTCAAAATATCATATGATGACTATCAATTTATTCTTATATCAAGCTACCCTGGTCAAGGTGAGTATTTTCTACTCTCCGGTACGGGCTTTTTTCGCTCTGTTCCACATTGCACACTTTCTCTTTCTTTTTTCATTATCATAATCATAACCATTGGTAGGGCGTCCCCTACTGGTACACCACACGGATCACCATGTGACCGTTCTTATTTCTTTTCTTTTCACATTAATAGCCAAAAATCAATAACAAGTATGTTCATGATACTCACATGCCATAATGTTTTATCAAAATATTTCTATGTTAAAATTACACACTTAAGATAGTAAGGAGTTCATGCAATGGCAATGGCTATGGCATATACTAGTCATTTATAAGATTCTTTTTCTTTTTTAAATATTATTTTTATCTCTTCATTTTCTTTATGCATGGCCTCTAGTCACTTTTCTCCTACTTATATCATTTTCAACACATGTTCTTACAAATTTAATACATCATTCTTTATCAATTTGGTTTCTACTAATATACAATAGTTAATTAGGTTCATTTAGGGTAGACAAAATGTTGAAAATAAGTTTTATCAACTTCCAAACCGGCATAAACATATCCTATAACATGGCTTGGCCATTTACTATAAAACAGCCATGCTTTGGGTTTCAAAATGCCATTTCCAGTACAGAACACGGCATGGCCATGCCTTGAAACACGGTCATGCTTTATGTTGAGTTATTCCTTGATGTAGGTTTTCATCCTATCTAACCTTCTCTCACTAATTAGAGCATAACTCTCTCATTTTAACTCAGATTTAGGTGATCTTGGTGTAATTTAAAGATAAAACAATTATCTAAAACTATTATGTTGAACAGTTTAGCTAAATATTTAGGAATCTTGGTGATATTACTTCCTCAAATTATAGGTTATTTCTTTTCGGGTAGGTTCTGACCTCTACTTACTAATCTGTCCATATCTCTCTCATAAGAAATCCAAATTGAGTTATTCCAGTGGCTAAAATTTTGTAACACATATATCTACAATTTTTATGTTAATTAGTTATTTTAATTCCCTAAAAAATATTCCCAGTAATTCAAACACAAAAGATTTCCTAACATATTCTTCCCTGATTAACCATTTTCTGACCACTTCTTACTAATCAAACCATATCTAATCCATATGGACTCCAAATTGAGTGATTCTGGTGGCTAAAAATCTGTGAGATATAGATCTACATTTTTTATGTTAACCATTTATTTTAATTCCTTACTAATTCTTCTCAGAATTTTAAAAATAGAAGCTTAAAATTTTACCACCCACAGCCATACCTATGAAGAACTATCTACACCAGCCTAAATATTCAAACATACATCACATGCAAGATCAATATGTAATATGATATAGCAACATCCATGACCAATCATCAAAGTTCTAAGATCAAAATATATAAATATTACAAATTTCAAAACTTTTCTTCAAAAAGAAATATTGTTAAACCTACCTAAATATCTCCCTAACTCACTTAGTGAATTCTTTTTCTTGTTTCCTCTTGAAGGAAGTAGCAAGATTCCTCCATTCCCTTAGCTTTTCTAGCAACTTAAATAAGAGAAGGAGGGTGAGTTTTTTTTTAAACCTCAAGGATGAAGAAGAAATATGGATTCAAGTGGAGATTAAGTTAACTTACCTTGAGTACTTAGTCCTCTAGACTTCTCCTTCTTCATCCTTCCTTTCTTCTCCTCTCTTTCTCTCATTTTCTCACTCTACCTTGCTTCTATTTTTTTTCTTTCCTTCACTTGGACAAAATTATAATGTTATAGGGGTGGATTTTTCTTAAATAGACTTTATTTATTTTTTTGAAAAATAAACAACTCGTGTTTTTGTCTTCCTCTTCCTTAGTCAAGATATGTATAGGAAAAGGAGATTTGTATTTTGAAAATTATGATAATATGTTCTTAAGATAAGGGACAAGGTCCCTTTGATTTAGGGATTCTTTTTCTTTTTCTTTTGTCTTAATCAAGTATGATATGTTTGCTTTTTAGGTGGAAAATTTCCAAGCCTTGAATCTTCCTTGCTTAGTTGAAATTATTTGTGTAGGATAAGGATGTTTTGTCATAATGCTATGTATTATTACCCATTTGCTAAAATTATGAGTGTAGGATATATATGTTTTGTCCTAATACCATGTATTATCATACCACTTGCTAAAATTATGAATGTAGGATATCACACCACTTGCTGAATTTTTGTCTTAATGCCATGTAACATAATCTTTATTATTATTACACTATTATTTCATCACATGATTTATTTTATTTTATTTTTCCTCTTGGATTTGGGCTCATTCTTACATATTTCCTTTACTTTGGATAAAATTCTACTTTTCTTGGAGGGTTTGGTCATATTTTCATAATTTTTGGGCTACCGATCCAACTTCTATATCATAGTACAAGTTTATGTTTTATTACTTGCTTAGGTTATCCAATGGGCTTGTAAGAAACTTATGTGAAGTGAAAAAACTCTATATGAAGTGTCCATAGGTGAAAGCCCAATTTATGGGTGGAGATGTTAAACTTAGAAATTTCTAACTCTTGAATTAGGAAAAATTATCTTAATCCAATCTTCTTAAAATTTTAAAACATTTACTTACTTCACAAAAATTTATCTTCCTTACCAAAGAATTTCACTTATCTTTAGTATGTTATTTCTAATTTTTTCTATTAGGTTTTCTCTCTTTACTTGTTCCCTTAATGTTAGAAACATTTTCTATGCATACACATAAGGTGAAGAATTTCTAAGGATTGTATTTCCTTAGATATCTAAAAATTGTCTAATAAATTTTATTTTCTTAATTAAATATTTATGTATCTTTAAAGAAATAAAATTAGGGATGTTACATTAAATATTTATGTACCTTTATTAATAAATAAAAATGAAATTAAGGATGTTAGATTAGGCATTGAGAGAGACTAATGGATAATTTAGGGTATTTCCACTGGCAATTAGGATTATAGTTTTTGGATTAAAAAGATAGATAAATGCAAAATAAATAAATTATGAAGAAATCAAAATTTCTAAAATTTTAGTCAATTTTGTTTATCATAAAACTTAATGAATCTTTACTTGTTATAATTTACATGAAAATATAGTGGGTTAGTATTCAAAAATTGTTTATGTTAGGCCTTGAGAAAGGCTAGTAGATAATTGAAGGTATCTCCATTAGCAATTAGGATTATAGTTTTTAGATTAAAGATATAGATAAATGTAAAATGGATTAATTATGATGAAATCAGAATTCTTAAAATCCCAATCAATTTTGAGTTACTCTTGCTTTCAAAATTTTCAAACTTATTTTATTTTATTTTCTCATTCTTAATCATTTTATTATTAAAATTATTAAATTGGGATAAAGATTAAATTAGTGCAGTAATTAATAACATCAATCCTTGTGAGATTGACACTCTATACTCACTTTGAGGTTTTTATTACTTGACAATAATAGTATTTCCATTTAAACGAATATTTAATTTGTTCGTATTAAGTTTTTGGCATTGTTGCCAATGATTTATTTTTTTATAAGTATTGTTACTAAGTAGTCCTAATCCTAGTTGAATTTTATTTTTATCTATTAATTGTGCCTTTTGGTGTGAATTGTCAAGTAACATTTGAGAGGGAAAATCTGCTGCTAAAGAGAATACAAAATATATGAGTAGCTGGAATCATTGGGCACTCCAATATTATGCTCTAGCCGTAAATTATGGAGCATAGTCTAATTATGAATACTATGTTGGTAATCTGTATGCTCCATTACAAACAGAGCCATCCTATTGGGTTAGAAATTTTTACATGCCAAACAATTTTTATTCCAACCACTATAATCAAGACTAGCATAGTCATTCAAATTTCTTATGCCAAAATAATCAATTTTAGCCCCAACCACCTAAAAATTCTTTAAAAAGGGCTATTCTCCAACTTGAAATAAGTACCAAAAAAATGCAAAAAATTACTGAGAGATTCCTAAAGGATGCTAAGTAATTTATGACAAGAACAAATACTGCTATTGAGAATCGATGAACTATCATAAGAAATTTAGAGCCTTAAAATGGTAAGATTACTAAGCTGACCACTAACAGATCCCAATATTTTCTACTTGGTAATATTGAGGAAGAACTAGAAGAGTAAGTGCATAATATGACAATTCAAAGTAACATAGTGTTAACTGAGCCTGGAATAAAAGAGATCATCACATGCTCTGAGAAAGGAGTTGTTCATAACTATTGGGAAGAGGATTATCTAGAGAATGCACCTACAAATATCCCAAAGTCAGGTATCATTACCTTAACTTAAGCATTTAATATAATTAATTCAGTAGGTTGTGGAGATGATTTACATGCAGCTAGTGAAGAATATCTTCATTATGCAAACACTTTAGAAGTATAACATAATGAAGCATCATTAGGCAAGACTAAAGGGAAAGATGAATAGATTAAAGATAAGTTAGCTCCTGAAATTTATGCATAAAGAATAACAGTATAATTAGAGGAAGAGCTGCAACAAGCATCAGGTAATATTCCTCTAGAATTTAAACTATCATATGAATATCTTCGGTATGCATTCTAAGGTGATGCCTATGAAAGTGCAAAAGTTTATAAGGAGTAAGTTTATGCAGCAAACCTAACAATAAAAATAAAGCAAAAGCTACAACAAGCATCAGGTAATTTTCCTCTAGGATGAAACTATCACCAAAATATTTTTGCTATATATTTTTTGGAGATGCTTCTAAGAATGTGAAGCTCTACAAGGAGCAAGCTACACTAATCCCTCTTAGAGTTGTTTAGATTAAAAATTATGGCTATTAAAGCGCTTACTAAAAGGCAACCCAGCTATTAAAAAGAAAAAGAGAGAGAAAGAGGGCATCAAAAAATTTCTACTCAGCTCAGCTTTATGACGCCAACATGATAGCAAGAATAAAGAACTTTGCCAACCTTTTCCTACAGAAAGTAACCACCCATGAGCCAAAAATTCAAAGAAGTCCTCTGTACTTAATTTTTCTTATATTTTTACATTGAGGACCATGTAAATCATAAAGTTTAGGGTAAATTTTATGAATGAATGATTAAGCTTTGTACTAAATCTTATTATTATCCTCAATGCATGCACTATTTATTGTGTTATAGCAAGTTGTGTGATTGCATGTTTCAATTATGTGTTTTGAGTGACTTGTATGAGTATATCACACTAAGAGCTGATGATTTGATAGGTTTTAATATTTTTTTATAGCTTTTGAAACATGGATAAAAATTATATTTATGTGTGAATTTAATTCTCTTGTAATTTATATTTTTCTTGAGAATCATGAAAAAATTTGACCACCTAAACTTTGAGCATTTGACTGATTAATTATTTAAAGAAGGTTTAGGAGACTCAGATATTATATATATGATTTTATAGGACTCTATAACTTATTTGATTGTTACTTAAGACAAAATCTTATGCTAACACCTCATTTAGGAGATGATTTAGGTATTTTTTTGGATAGTTTGAGCATTTCAAGTCTACTTATAAATTATCATATCCTTAGTCTACCTACTTGAGCTTAATTGAATCTTTTTGTTGATACCCATATTATTAACGGAACAAAAAAAAATATTCTTATTTTTATCATTTTCATTCATATGCATGATTATTATTGAAAATTATATTAAGAGCTATATTGTTAAAGGGTGGAAGGGAGGAGCATGGAATGAAAAAAAAAGATTTTGAAAAGAAAAAATGGTAAAAAAAATGTGAATGAGGAGAAAATGAGAAAGAAAAAGTGATAAAGGAAAAAGAAAAGAAAAAAAAAGAGAAAAATATGAATGAAGAAATGAAATGAAAAAGGAAACCGAAAAATAAGCTTGAAAGAAAATCATTGATAAATTCTAGATGCTCTATAAAAGAATTTAGAATGATCATATGTATTTGGTTGATTTAAGCCTATTTTAATATCCCATATACTAGTCTAAACTCAAGCCACATTACTAGCTTAAAGAATCCCTATAACCTAGGTATAATGCTTAACCTGCATTAGTAGAGAGCGACATAAAAAATAAACCTATAAATTCCTAAAAATTCAATTATCTAACGATTTTTCCTTAAATTATTACGTTGCATAAACTCATTCGAGTACTAAAGGTTAAGTGTCCCAAGGTTATTCACATACACACTTAAGATTCAAAATGGTGAAATATAAGTTATATTTGAGTTGAGTTTATACATTATTATAACTTTTGACATTTTTCTTGAGCTACAAAATCTCTAAATCTTTGAGGAAAAATTTAGTACATCAAAATAACTTGTTATTCAATAAATAATTTTGAATTTTTTTTCTAGTTTTATTGGTTCGCTTGAGGACAAGTAAAAACATAAGTTTGAAGGTATTTGATGAAGAATTGAAAAAATTTGGATAAAATAAATAAAAAAAGGAGTCAGAATTGCACAAATTATAGACAACTTCAATATTGCTTCATTAATGTGAGCATAACTCTCTCATCTGAACTCCGATTTAGATTATTTAAGTGGCTGTGAAAAGCTAAGAAAAAGATCTAAAACTTTTTTGTTTTGAGTTTTGAGAGATTTATTGTTGAAAAGTCAAATATCAACATCACAATCTTATGATAATAATGTAATTTTTGAAAATTAAAATAATAAAAAAAGAAGATAGAGTTTGAGTTGGATTGAAATATTTTTTATTTTAAAAGAGTTTGAGTTAGATTGAAAGGTCTTTTGGAACCTTTAAAAATACCATTGGGCCTACAAATTTAAGAGGAAGAGGAGGAGGAGAGAAGTTTAGACTCTTTCTAGGTGGCAACTTTAACTTCATCTTCGTCTAAAATTTGTTCTTCTTCTTCTTCTTTTATGTTTTATTTTATGTATGTAGTTTTCACTGGTAGAAAATATGCTAATTTTGTCAACCTATCAATGATTAAACATATTGAATCAAACCCTTTTGGTGTCTACAGTATACCTGTAACAAAATTCATAGTTATTTTCTCCCATTTCCCTTTAGGTATTTCTATCTACTGATGTAATCCAGCAGAACTTTGATGTTTTGCTTTTACCTGCTGGCAAATTAAACATCACAAGACATAATCAACTATATCTTTCTTCATACAATCCCACAAATAAATTTCTTTTAGATCTTTATACATTTTAGTAACCCCAGGATGAATGGTATATATGGATCTATGAGCTTCCTCTAAAATCTCTTTCTTAAATTCTTCTTTGTCAGATACACACAACCGCTTGCCCAATCTCAGTATATGGATCTACAGTAAATTCAACTTCACCGCCATTCTTCTTCACCTCTTCAATTTTCTTGCATAAATAGGCACCCTCTTTCTATGCCTTTTTCACCTGCTGAACCAAAGACAATTGAGACAGCATATGGGTCAATAGTATCCCAAACTCCTTTATTTCCAATATTACCCCACGACTTTCCAACTTATACACGTTTTTAACCAATGGCCTCCTTACCACTATGATATGAATTAAACTACTCATAGACTTTCTACTTAATGCATTAGCCACTACATTGGCCTTACCTGGATGATATAGTATTGTGCAGTCATAATTTTTAAGTAATTCCATCCATTATCTTTGTCTCAAGTTAAGATCTTTTTGTTGAAAAATATATTTGAGACTTTTATGATATGTATAGATTTCGTATGTCTCACCATACAGATAATGCCTCCAGATTTTGAGAGTAAAAACTACTGCTGCCATTTCCAAGTTATGAGTCAGATAATTTTATTCATGTGATTTAAGTTGTCTAGATGCATATGCAATGACTCAACCATGTTGCGTCAACACACACCCTAATCCAATTCTCAATGCATCACAGTATACCGTGTATCCTCCGATACCTGAAGGAATAAACAGTACTAGCGTCATAGTCAAACATTCCTTGAGTTCTTAGAAACTTTTTTTACATTCACCTGACCAGTTAAACTTTATTTCCTTCTTTGTCAACCTCGTCAAATGAGCAGCTATTTTTGAAAAATATTGAATAAATATGCAGTAATAGTTTACTAAACCAAGAAAACTACGAATCTCTATAATTGTCATAGGGCGTGGCCATTGCTATACTGCTTCTACCCTTTTAGGATCAACTTGAATAACATCCTTGGTAACCACATGCCCTAGAAAAGTAACATTACTAAGCCAAAATTCACATTTTGAAAACTTGGCATACAACTGGTGTTCTCTTAGGGTTTGCAAAGCTATCCTTAAATGTCGCTCATACTCCTCTGAACTCTTTGAATATACCAAGATATCATTTATGAATACAATAATGAATTGATCCAGAAAAAGTTTAAATATTCTATTCATCAAATCCATGAATGTAGCTGGGGCATTTGTTAAACCAAATGGCATTACTAAAAACTCATAGTGCCTATACCGAGTTTTGAAAGCAGTTTTTGAAATATCCTCTTTCTTAATCCTCAATTGATGATACCCAGATCTCAAATCAGTTTTTGAAAAATATTGGGCACCCTGTAGCTGGTCAAATAAATCATCTATATGAGGTAATGGGTACTTATTACATATTGTCACCTTATTCAACTGTCTATCATCAATACACAGCCATAGTGATCCATCTTTTTTTTCATAAATAGGACCGGAGCACCCCAAGGAGAAATGCTAGGGCGTATAAATCCTTTGTCTAACAAGTCTTGTAACTAATTTTTCAACTCCTTGAGTTTAGTTAGTGCCATTCTATATGGAGGTATAAACACCAGTTGGGTTCCCGAAAATAAATCAATACCGAACTCAATTTCTTGTTCTAGGGGTAACCCTCCCAACTTCTCAAGAAATACATCAGGAAATTCCTTAACCACTGGAACCTACTCTATGCTGATGTACTTCATATCAACATCTTAGACCACTGCTAAATACCCTTGGCATCCTTTTTGTAATAGCTTATAAGCTGTTAAAGCAGAGATTAAATTACAAGGTATCTCACTTTAATCTCCTTGTATCAAGAAGGGAGATTCTCCAGGAATATTAAACTTAATCACCTTAAGGTGACAGTCTAGAATGGCATGGCATGATGACAACTAATTCATTCCCAGTATCACATCAAAGTCTACCATATCTAGAATTATCAAATCTACAAGAGTCTCTTTATCTTCTATCAAAATCTCACACGATTTATACACATCATTTACCAATAAGAATTTTCTCAATGGAGTAACAACCATAAAAGAACAATGTAAACTAGTAGGATTTATATCCAATTTCTTCGCAAAGTAGGGTGATATAAAAGAATGAGTAGAACCAAGATCAAATAGTACATATGCTCTATGAGAACATACTGATAATGTACCTATCATCATTGTATTTAAGGCCTGAGCATCTTGTTGTGTCAAGGAAAAAACTCGGGCTTGTTCTCGGCCTCGACTTCTTGATCCTCTACCAGTACCACCACAACTTGCTTGAACTGAAGCTGCTTTATGCTGGTACAGATGCAGGGGGTGAAGATGGTCGTACTGATGCTTGACTCAAATTTCGTAATTGTGGATAATTCCTCATCAAATGACCTACTTATCCATACTTAAAACATGCATTAGTTTCTCTACGACACTTTCCAATATGAGGCCTACTACAAATGGGACATAATGGAATCGATCTTGAATCATGTTGACTAGTGGATCTTATATCTCTTTGAATCATTCTTTGCTTATTGATATTAACTGATGTCTGGTTAGAGCTACCAAATCCTGTTTGAGTTAAACGCTATGAATTTTGAAATCTTGGTCCTTTAACATTAGGATTATAACTAATCTAAATATTACTATCTCGATCTCTTTTTCTCCTCTTTAGACCTTCTATGTCTGCTAGCTCTTGTGTTTCCATCATTCTTGGACAATCCACAGCCGCTGAATAAATTGAAAAATAGTTCATCTGAGGACCCACCGATTTAAACAATGGACGTATTAGCCCTGAAAAAAATCTCTTAATTCTATCTTTTTCATTAAGAACCAGATATGGTGCATATTTAGACAATTGAGTAAAACAGATGTTATATTCAGAAACGGTCATATTCGGTGTTTGTCTTAATTCTTCAAATTCTCTGGCCCTCTTGTTCGTTTCACTCATTGGTAGGAAACGATTCATAAATGTTTCCTTAAATTCTTCCCACTCCAATGGTGGTAAAGTAACTGCTCTTCCTTGTACCAGTGTCTCAAATCAAACTTGGGCCACATCTAATAGTTGAAAGGATACTATTTCAACAGATCTTTTAGTGGAACACCCTAAAACTCTGAAAACTCATTCCAGAGCATCAATGAATATCTGTGGGTCTTCCTGAATATCTGACCCAAAAAACGTTGAGGGTTTCAGCTTTAGGAATTGTGGTAATGTCACCTCAATCCCTGTAAACTTGTTCTCTTATTCAGCTGGTATTTCCAATTCTTACACTTCAGGAGCATTTTCTGGTGGCTGGCCATCCCTTCTGCTCTGTTCTACTATAAATCTAGTCAAAGTTTCTAAACTCCTATGTATTTTAGCAATCATATCAACTGTTTTATCATGTGGCTCTTGACGGAGTTCTACTCTCTCTTCAAAGACTCTATCAGATACATGGACTTGTTCATTATGTCTCGGAGTTCTCATACCCCGTACATACCCTCTGCCTCTGTCTCTTCCTCTAGGTCGACCTCTACCACGACCTCTTTGTACTGAAATTATAGATTGTACAGACACTACTGTAAAGGGTGCACGATCTACAGCTTCTTTAGTAACCACTCTAGTTCTTGGCGGCATCATAGACTATACAGAACAAAATACCTTTTAAGATACCATAATATTCAATCAACCTTATACTAAGAACTTTAGCAAACTTAGAATAGAAAGGAAGTTAATAAGCTATAGAATTCCTCAGCAGCACCTGAAGTATAAATATGTCCAGCTCATATCCATATTAAAGGTCTTACTAAAGAATCCTTTGCTCTGATAGCTATAGGGAAACCTAATGCTCTAATACTAACTTATCACTCCCCAATTTAATGGAATGCGATTGACACGAATATCAGATAACTTTACCTTTATTTTATGGCATACATGCTTCAAGTATATCACATAATAGGAGTAAAACATACGTTCACAAGTTTCCAGTACTGCTAAATATACATACCAAGTCTACACTTATTAATATTACAACAGAAGCAGAGATCCTGCCTGTGACGTTCAGAGCATATTCTAGATTACAATTATATAATTTTTTAAACATTGTGAGTTTTGGAAGAAACGTAGGCTCGCCTAGAGAATATGACACCTAGCTAATCACGTAGTTGTAGGACCAAATTCTATATCTTTATCTGTAAAAAAAATGTAGATATTGTGTAGTTAATTTGACAACTCAGTGAGCATATAACACCTCCTATGACCTCTTAGGTCAACATATAGATATACTCATATATTAAAATTGATCATATAGAAAATTACAGTTCAAAAGTACATCTATATGGGACCCGCATTTCAAATATTATCAGTTCAAATCACATTCAAATATTTAAAATCATATGCAATACGGTATAATCATTATTCAAATATTGTTATGTATCAACATATTTCTCATGAAATAATTAGGAGGATCCCATATCAGAACCACCATATCAGAGTTCAAACCCTTTCGTACTTTGGTGGTGTGGGATTTACCTATAGTTAACATCCCAGCTAAGGTTTTCCCTACCACCATTTAAGAGGGCACGCGAAGGGACTCTAATATGGGCAATTTTCCAAGCACACAACAAGGGAGGCAAATCACATATCATATAGTCAACATCTTATCCAGGAGACATCCCGCTCTCCTTCATATATCATATCCCATGTGTTGGCCGTTATACGAGACTAGCACCACCCCTACTAGCTAAGGTATCAAGGTGCACCAGAGCTAATATCGCCTGCTGTAAGCAAAAAATGTTTTCAAAAGAATTCCTTCACAAAAATCATATTTGCATATATGCCATAACATTCAAAACAAGGGTTTCAGTATAATACAAAATTTTTAATCTCAGTACAATTCTTCTGTCAGAAACTTCTCATTCAAGGTAATCACATATATATGCCCGTTTTCAAGGCAATCTTATAACTTTACATATTAATGCCACATGCATAATACATTTCCTTTACCATATAATGAGAAATACGTTTAAAATCACATATTCAATGAGTTCAAAGATCTATTTTCAAAACCATACTCTTCTTGAACTATATACCTGATGGTAAACATTTCAGATAATTTAATTCATTTTAGAGACATATAAAAGTGTAAATAACTGGTAAACATAATCAACTATACATTTAAAGTTTAAGAAGATCATAGGGTAAGTCATAGAAAGAATTATCTACTCACAAAACCAAGGTTTCAAGTCGAATATCCTCAATTGTGGGAGTACTATTCACAGTTGAAATCATTATTCATGTCTGCCAGTCACTGTTCACGACGCACAAAAAGTTGTCAGATGGTTGAAAATTTTCATATCCCAATATTTTTCCACCTCTTGATCCAACTATAGTGTCAGATTTTCAATTTAAAAACTCTAAGTATGAATTTTTGAACTTACCTTCCTAGGATTTCTCCTCCACTTTCCCACAAATCTCTGGTCAAAATTCTAAAAATCAATCGAACAGATTAATAGTTCTTGTCGTTCTAAATCTGTTGACGGTAGTGGTGTCGAAGTCCAAGGTCCAGAAGTGCTAGAATTTTAGAGAGAAGTTTTGGGATTTCGGGAGAGAAAAATTAGGGAGAGAGAGAAATCTAGATTTTTTTCAGTTTCTTGGCTTTAAAAATATCAGAGGGACCATTCTGCAAATTTTTAACTTTTGAGTGAGGTCCTTGCATATTTTTCTTATTTACATTTTGATTCCTAAACTTTTAGAAAATTTCATTTTGACCCCAAAACATAAATCCTCATATTATCTTTATAATTCTTCAATCCATGTGATAAATAAACATATTTTTCAATGGTGGGTTGGCTGAATTCATGAAAGAATATAGAATTATGACTAAATTTTTAGGTGTTGTGTATGATGGAAATTTTTTTTTAATATAACACATAGGAAGAATAGATATATAAGTGTAATAATATCAATACTTTAGAAATGAAGGAAATAAAGGAATGTTAATGAAAATATGGTAGAGTTGCCTAAACTTTATTATGATTTTTAGGCTAGCAGTGAATGGAAACTTATGTAGTAACTGATGGGAAATGATAGGTGATTCCCTAATACCTTATAGACATTACATGAAAACATATTAATAAGTGAAGAATGATGGTTAAGGGTACCTAAATGGGTTATAATCAATCATGAAAGAAAATGAGATTTACCAAATGAATAGTGTTAATTCACCAAATGAATGGTAACGTGTGCCAAATGAATAGTAACTTCTCTACTTAGTAGTACTAGAATAGGTAAATTGCTAATTGAATTTCTATATTAATAATCAAGAAAGGATAAGTTTCCAAGGTTAATTAAGGTAAGACCAATGGACATGAAGTTAGTAAATTTAAATTAGTGAGTGTGATAGTAAGAACATTTAATCTTCCTATAGCGGACTAATATAGAGAAGTGAATGATTTTTTAACCAAAAATATTATACAAACAAAATTTGATATAAGGTAGATTTAAATTGTATGGTAAGTGACTGAGAGGCCTAATATGAAAGTAGTGGTAAATGGAAACCTAATGGGATTATAAAAGTACTTAAGTGAATTTAACACATTTGATCATGTTGATATTTCAATTTGAAGCTAATAAATTAAGTACAAGTTACAAAAATAAGAATTCAAGAGCATACATTAGAAAAGAGAATTTAGATGTAATTAACTTTAGATATAATTAAACTAATGATTGAAATGGAAAAAATTAAAGAATAATTCGACAAAAGTAATACTAAATAGTAATAATTTGTGTAAAGAAGGTTAATTAGAAAGAAAATGCATAAAATGAAATTTTCCCTAGACTTGGTTGAAGTGGTGATTTAGGGAAAACCTATAATATGATATTTTTAATTTAAGTACAAATTATGTTAAAGTTATAGTCATAGCATTAATTCTCTCCATTCAATGCATATTAGTAAATATGATATCATGGATGCCACATAATGTTAATGACTTCGATATGCATCTTGTAGCAAAATTTAGGTTACACTGTTTTATGCATATACTTGACACGAGAATGTATGAAATGATCATGGGATATGCATTTTATCAATGTCTAATATGTGGGCATATTATGTTGCTATATGTTGGTTATACAAATAATATCATATCTTAGCTATTATGAGATAAAAAGGAATTATAAGATATAAAGGGGGAATAAACTTTGAAGTAGTAAGGTAACCCCAAAAGATCACATGGTTTCCATGTGGTACCAAATAGGGAATGCCTTATTTACGACTGTTAGTTAATATGAGATTTGACCATGTTTGGACAGAGCAAGGCATTAGAAGTGAGTAGAGCGAGGCAAGCATGGTCATATTGACCTTAAAATGTTATTATCTGACAAGTCCAATTAAATAACCATGACATGATGAATATGTTATATATGATATGATATATCTGTGGTATGATGATACAACTATTTATGCCATAACTGTCATGGTCACATGATTTCATGTATGTTGACATACAGTAACTAGCTGTGGCTTGATAAATTTTGTAGTTATACAACTAAACATGACATGTTATATTTCATATACGTTATGTATGAATTATTATTGAATCTATTAGGAATGTATTTCTCATTAAATGTTTTCATGTTATGTTTAGACAGTTAAAGACATTAGACAAATCTTCACCATGATCGTAATGTTTAGTTTGTGTTGATCAAGTTACCATTTCTAAGCTACATCTTAGTGGTCCAAGACTTAACTGTAGTAGATTTAGCTAAGATTTTGATGAAGGTGCCACCACCCACACCGATACTACCAGATGAAGCAGATGAAGATTATTAGGGTTTTATGCATGTTTGTACATATTTCTGTGTATGGATAACTTTGACTAACACATCATGATGATATTTTTGGTATCAAGGCTGGGTTCCCTTCTAGGTTTTGTAGTATAGGTAGTACCCAAGTTACTGTGATGTATATACGCTCATGCAAATAACTAATGCTAATCAATGATAGTCTCATCATTTTGATCAAAACTAAGCTACTCATATCTTGAAATTTTGTCTACATTTTGATTAATAAATATAATAATGAAGGCTAATAAAGAAGAAGAGTAATAGTAATGACTTTAAAAGGAGACAAGACCAGCATAAATAAATTTAAAAAAACATATCATTACAATTTAGACTTTAGATAGATAGAGCAAAATTTAGCAAAACAAGCAAAACCTATGAAATGACATGAAAGATTTTTAAAGAATTTAGAGATAGAATTTTGTTAACATTTAGAATCTTCATAGTCATACTTGATACTCAGTTTCATGATATGCCTCTTCTTTATTCCTGTCTGCACCTTGTTTGTAAACACCTAACAATCCTCTATGGAATGCCTAATTGCCTTAGAGTAGAATTCACAATTCTTCTTTGGTTTGTACCATTATGGATTTGGAGATTGGAGGGGACTAACTTTCATAAGAGTAATTTTTCTGATGCTATAAAGTAATCTAAACAATTTTTCTTTAGACATCCCTAAAGGAGAAGAAATAGCTTAGCATTGGCTACTGAGACTTGGTCAATTCAGTGCATTTTGGAACATAAAACTCTAGCTTAGATTTAGCAAGTGTGAAATACTATTCCTATTAGGTTTACATTGTAGAAAAATTTAAATGAGATTCTTGTCTAATAAGGCTAGCACATCCTTCCTAAATCTCTCATATTCTTCAATTGTATGCCTTGAACTCCCATGTGGCATTCACAAATGGCATTTGGCTTGTCTTATGTAGGGAAAGGCATTTAGGGAGTTCGAGTAGCTCGTGGCTTAGTAAGTCATAACCTCCTTAGTTGTTTATACAATTTCAAATTTCTCATACCAAAATTTGGCATAAGACGTGTATCTACTTGTGTATATAGAGAATTTTGGCTTTTGAGATGATTTGGTGTAGGTTATGGTAATGGTACTTTTGTTGGAAAAGGGAGTAAACATTTAAGAATAATTTACCAGGATGGCTTCTAATTAGCTAATAGGAATATGGATGAAATTAACTTGGGACTGTTTCATAGTACCTAAAGAAGCGTATTGGTTAAAAGGGTTAAAGTTTGAAAAGTTGGTGTAGATTTGTAAGGATATCCTTGAGCTAGTAGGCAAGGAGATGATTATGCAAATTTCTCATCTTAGAGTTGTGTCATAAAATTGGTGTATAGTTGTCAGGGGGTAATCCATTTGTTGGTCTAGGATTACTATTGTCAGGGATAAGATATACTCCATTTTCTATTATTTTTAGGTCAAAGTGTAACAACTCTATTTAAGTATCAATTTTTTGTTTAAAATACCACGAAGTTATTACCTCGTTACAACATAACTCAATATAACATTTATTTAATTTATACAATACAGAGTTTACATACATGTCATTAATCAAAACATACGTACAACATATCAAACACATAAAAATCTACATCTTATTTATTCTGGTTGACCAATTCTAGAGATACAGGTGCGGGTGGTTGCACTTTCACTGGAATCTAAGCCAACTCGACCACAAACATTTTATTTGCTTCTGGGATCTGCCCAACAAAAAGTACTCGATCCAACATGCACTAAAAGACAGAGCTATAGAAAAATATGCATAACTAATTTTCTGAACATGATATGGAAATATAGTGAGAATTAAATCCCAGTAAGTTCAACAATAAATCATCATCAATATAGCTCATCACGTCATGTTCAGCTGTATAAACTACAGAAAATAACTTTAGTCACATGAATGCATTATATCTATGCACATAAGAATCATACAGTAATGATATGTATGACAGGATTAACTATTTTCAGAATATCATATGATAGCCATCAACTTATTCTCATTTCAAGCTACCCCGGTCAGGGTGAGTATCCTCTACTCTCCGGTACGGGCTTTTCTCACTCCGTCCGACATGGCACACTTTCTCTTTCTTTTCTAATTATCATAATCATAACCGTTGGTAGGACGTCCCCTATTGGTGCACCACACGGATTGCCATGTGACCATGCTCATTTCTTTTCACAATGATAGCCAAAAATATGCTTTCAATAACAAGTATATTCAACAAAATATAACTATTACCATAAATCATTGGTAATCATGCCATGAACATAACCATTTCAAATATCACTTTATAAAATATTTCCATGTCAGAATTTCACACTTAAGATGGTAAGTAGTTTATACAATGGCAATGGCTATGGCATATACTAGTCTTTTATTATTTTCATTTATAAGATTCGTCTTCTTTTTTAAATATTAATTTCATCTCTTCATTTTCTTTATGCTTGGCCTTTAGTCAATTTCTTCTTATTTATATCATTTCTAACACATTTTTTTACAAATTTATAGAGCATTTTTCTCCAATTTAATTTCTACTATTACCCTATAGTTAAAGAGGTTAATCTAGGGTAGAAAAATGTTAAAAATAGGCTTCACTAGCTTCCAACACGGTCTGGCCATGTTTCAGGACACGGCCATGCTTTAAAAATACTTCAAATGTACTCAACAACAGCCTCAAACACGGCTAACCCGTGCTTGAAACACCCAGAACACGGCCTCACCGTGTTCTGTGATCTTTGCTCACTAATCAAAGCATAACTCTCTCATTTTAACTCCGATTGAGGTGACCTTGGTGTCTATGGACAGCTACGACAATTATCTAAAACTATTATGTTAATCATATCAGCAAAATAGTAATAAATCTTGGTGTTATTACTCCCTAAAGTTCAATATTATTTCTTCTCGGGTAGGTTCTAACCTTTACTTACTAATTTGACTATATCTCCCACATAAGAATTCCAAATTAAGTGATTCCAGTGGATAAACATCCATGACACATAAATATATAATTCATATGTTAACCATTTATTTTAATTCCTTATAGAAGTTTCCCAGAAATTAAAACACCGAAGCTATCCTAACATATTCTTCCCTGATTAACCATTTTCTAACCTTTGTTTACTAATCGAAACATATCTACCTCATATGAACTCTAAATTGAATGATTCCAATGGTTAAAAATCCGTGACATACATAGCTATATTTCTTATGTTAACCATTTATTTTAATTCCATACAAATAATTCCCATAAATTAAAATACAGAAGCTATCCTAACATATTTTTCCCTGATGAACCATTTTCTGACCTTTGACTACTAATCGGCTCATATCTTCCTCATACGGACTTCAATTTGAATGATTCCAATGGCTAAAAATCCATGACACACATAGCTATAATTCTTATGTTAACCATTTATTTTAATTCCATACAGATAATTCCCAGAAATTAAAATATAGAAGCTTAAAAGTTTGCCACCCATAGCCATACCTATGCAAAACTTTCTATACCAGCCTAAGTATTCAAACATACATCACATGCAAGATCAATATGTAACATGACATAGCAACATCTATGACCAATCATCAAAGTTCAAACATCAAAATCTCATATAAATATTATAAGTTTCAAAAGTTTTCTTCAAAAAGAAATATTGTTAAACTTACCTGGAGCACTTAGTCCCCTAGACTTCTCCTTCCTCTTTCTTCCTTTCTTCCTCTCCTTTCCTCACACTACCTTGCTTCTATTTTTCCTCTCCCTTACTTGGATGAAATTCTAATGTTGTAAGGGTGGGTTTTCTTATCTAGACCACCAAATAATTCACCTTTCATGATCATGGGTCTACCTTATCACAATTAGGATACACTTTGTTGAATTTTTGGAAAACAAACAACTTATGTTCTTGTCCTCCTCTTCCTTAGTCTAGATATGCATAGGAAAAGGAGATTTGTATTTTGAAAATTATGATGATATGTTCTTAAGATAAGGGACAAGGTCCCTTTGATTTAGGGATTCATTTCCATTTTCTTTTGTCTTAAACAAGTATGATAGGTTTGCCTTTTTAGGTGGCAAATTTCTAGCCCTTGAATCTCCATTATTTGGTTGATATTGTTTGTGTGGGATAGGAATGTTTTGTCCTAATGCCATGTATTATCATACCACTTGCTAGAATTATGAGTGTAGGATATAGATGTTTTTGTCCTAAAGCCTTGTATTATCATGCCACTTGCAAAAATTATGAATGTAGAATCACACCACTTGCTAAATTTTTGTCTTAATGCCATGTAACCTAATCTTTATTATTACTACATTATTATATCATCACCTATTTTATTTTATTTTATTTTTCCTCTTGGATTTAGGCTTATTCCTACCCATTTTCTTTGCTTTGAATAAAATTCTACCTTTCTTGGAGGTTTTGGTCACATTTTCATAATTTTTGGGCTATTGGTCCAATTACTATATCTTAGTCCAAGTCTATGTTTTATTTCTTGCTTAGGTTATCCAATGGGCTTGATAGAAACTTATGTGAAGTGGAAAAACTCTATATGAAGTGTCCATAGGTAAAAGCCCAATGTATGAGTAAAGATTTTAAACTTAGTAACTCTAGTTCTTGAAATTTTAAGACCTCTACTTTTTTCTAAAAATTTATCTTCCTTATCTAAGAATTTTGCATCTCTTTATCTGTTCTCTTAATGTTAGAAACATTTTCTATGTATATACATAAGGTGAAGAATTTCTAAGGCTTATATTTCCTTAGATATCTAAAATATTATCTAATAAATTTTATTTCCTTAACTAAATATTTATGTACTTTTATCAATAAAAGAAATGAAATTAGGGATGTTACATTTCTCTCCCCCTAAAAGAAATTTTGTCCTCAAAATTTCAGAAATTACCTAATAAGAACAATTGCGGATATTTCTTCCTCATGACTTCTTCCAGCTCCCAAGTTGCTTTTGCCGGAGTCAAACCTTCCCATAACACCTTAACAAAGGGAATGGTTTTTTTCTCAGTTGCTTCACATCAGTGTCCAATATGGATGTAGGTACTAGCTGGTATGTCATGTTCTCCTTTATTTGGACTGGTTCATCCTATATTATATGTGATGAATCTGGAAGATACTTCCGCAGCTGTGATACATGGAAAACATTATGTAGGTTGGACAAATTATGTGGGAGAGCAACTTGATATGCTGATGTCCCTACTTTTTTCAGAATTTGGTAGGGTCCCAAAAATCGCGGACTTAACTTTCTTGTTTTGAGAGACCTACCAACTCCAATAGTTGGGGAAAGTTTCAGAAATACATGGTCTCCTTCCTCAAACTCTAGAGGTCTATGTCTCTTATCGTAGTAACTCTTTTGCCGACTATGAGCTGTAAGTATTTTGTCTCGTATTATCCTGATTTGTTCAGTGGTTTGTTGAACTAGATCAGGACCCAACAAGTTCTTTTCTTCTACCTCAAACCAACATAGTGGAGATCGGCACTTTCTACCATATAAAGCTTCATAGGGGCCCATATTAATACTGGAGTGATAACTATTATTATAAGCAAACTCTACTAAAGGTAAGTACTTATCCCATCCTTTACCTTACTCTATCACACAAGCCCTTAACATGTCTTCTAGAGTTTGAATGGTTCGTTCTGTCTGCCCATCAATCTGAGGATGGTAGGCAGTACTGAACCGCAACTGAATACCAAAAGCTTCCTACAATGCCTTCCAAAACCTCGATGTGAACCTCGGATCTCTATTAGAAACAATATTTAAGGGAATTCCATGCAGTCTAACTATTTTCTGGACGTACAATTGGGCTAATTTATCCAGTGAATAGTTAATTTTTATGGGCAAAAAGTGAGCAGATTTGGTTAATTTGTCAATTATTACCCAAATAGAGTCATGTCCCACTGAAGTCTTAGGTAATCCCACAACAAATTCCATTAAGATACTGTCCCATTTCCATTTAGGGATCTCAAGAGGTTGTAGAAATCCTGCTGGCTTTTGATGCTCCACCTTCACCTTATGACAAATGAGACATTTCGCCATAAACTCGGCAATGTCCTTTTTCATCCCTGGCCACCAATACATCCTTTTTAAATCCTGGTATATTTTAGTGCATCCAGGATGGACTGTTTATTTACTCTGATGCACTTCTTGTAGGATCTTAGTCTTTAACTCTCATTCTTAAGGGACACAAATCCTTCCCTGATACATGATTGCTCCATCTTGCATGACAGAAAAATTACCTTAGTCTTTATGATCCTGTAAGTATTGGTCGTGAGCTTGAGCTTCTTTGATCTGGGCTTTAAGGTCACACCCTATACTTAAACCATTAATGACTAGATTCTTTGGAGTAAGAGTAATGACTAGCTTCAAATTTTGAAACTCCTCTAGCATCTGCATCTCATACACCATCATCTGACCCATGTACATAGATTTTCGACTTAAGGCATCTGCTACAACATTCACATTTCCGGGATGATACTTTATCTCAAACTTATAGTCATTGAGGAATTCTACCCATCTTCATTGCCTCATATTTAACTCCTTCTGATCAAAGAGGTATTTAAGACTCTTATGATCACAATATACTTCAAAGGTTGCCCCGTACAAATAGTGTCGCCAAATCTTTAAGGCAAACACCACTGTTGCTAATTCAAGATCATGGGTTGGATAGTTTCCTTCGTGGGATCTCAGTTGCCTAGAGGCGTAAGCAACTACTCTATTATCTTGCATCAGCACACATCCTAGCCCTTTCTTTGAAGTGTCACTATACACTTCAAAATGTCCTGTGGGGTCTAGAATAATTAAAACAGGAGGAGTGGTCAGTTTTGTCTTCAGCTCCTGAAAACTAGCTTCACATTGATCAGCCCATTTGAAAGGACTTCCCTTCCTAGTCAATTTAGTCAATGGCAAGGCTATACGAGAGAAGTTTTGTATAAACCTCCTGTAGTATCCTGCCAAACCCAGAAAACTTCTGATTTCCGTAACCATCTTTGGTCTCTCCCACTTAATCACTGCTTCCGTCTTGCTAGGATCTACGGCTACCCCTCTATTAGAAATGACATGTCTGAGAAACTTCACCTCTGACAACCAAAATTCACACTTCTCCAATTTGGCATATAACTTTTTCTCTTTCAGCACTTGCAGCACGATTCGGAGATGTTGTTCATGTTCTTTCTCACTCTTAGAATATATCAAGATGTCATCAATGAACACTACAACAAATTGATCTAGGTAGGGTTGAAAAATGTGATTCATGTAATCTAAGAAAATTGCAGGTGCATTCGTCAACCCGAAGGGCATTACGAGAAACTTATAGTGCCCATACCTAGTCTTGAAGGCAGTTTTTGGTATGTCCTCCTCCTTTATCCTAATCTGATTATATCCTGACCTCAAGTCAATTTTAGAAAAGATGGAGGCTCCCTTCAATTGATCCAATAAGTCATTTATCCTAGGGAGAGAGTACTTGTTTTTTATAGTCACCTTATTCAACTGTCTGTAATCTATGCATAGTCTCAAGCTCCCGTCTTTCTTCTTAACAAACAATACAGGAGCTCCCCAAGGTGATACACTCGGTCTAATGAATTGCTTGTCTAATAGTTCCTCCAACTGCTTCTTGAGTTCCTGTAGTTCCTTCGAGGCCATTCGGTATGGTGCAATAGAGATAGGCCATGTCCCAGGTAGGAGATCAATAGAGAACTCTATCTATCTCTTGGGAGGTAAGCCTGGAATATCTTATGGAAATACTTCAGGAAACTCGTTGACTATTGGGATTTCATCAAGCTTCGATTCGATTCGACTTCTAGGTTTGATAAATACAAGATAATGTATCCAAGTACTCCATTCTTCAACTCCCTATTAACTTGATTGGCATTTAGCATCAATAACTGGACCTCCTCTTTCAGAGTAGGAGGTAGAAATTCAACGGTCTTGTTACAACAATTCAGTAAGACTTCATTTCTAGACATCCAGTCTAACCCTAGAATGACCTCAATACCTCTTAAAGGTAAATAGACGAGGTCTACAGAAAAAGTTTTCTCCTGGATGGTGACTTGACAATCTTTACATACAAAGGAAGTTAATACCTGTTCTCCTATAGGGGTTACTACGGATAGCTCATAGGGAGTTTCAGAAATAGGAAACTGAAACTTCCTAATACATTCTTCCGATATAAATGAATGACTAGCACCAGAGTCAAATAACACCATAAGAGCAAATCCATAGATATAGCATGTACCTTGAATCATTTCAGAAAATTGAGCTGCCTCTTGGCCGCTCAGGGTGAAAACCCTTCCTTTCACCTGAGGCCTCTGTTCTGGCTGCTTCCCCACATTCTGTGGGTAGTTTCTCGCAAAATGTCCCTTCTGTTTGTAATTGAAGCAGACATTTTGTCCCATGTAGCATAGCCGGTTACCATACATGCATCCGTACTTAGCGCACTTGACTGGGGCGAGGTCTTGTTGAAAAGGTCTAGGACCTGCAATCAATGGCCTTTTACCAGCTCCATATCCACTTCTTCTCACATTCTTTCCAGGGTTGGGAAAATTTTTCTTCCTCTTCCATAGGTTTCGCCTTTGCTTCTCGTCCTCCACTGCCCTTAAACTCTTTTCCAGGAGTTTGCATTTATTTATCAAAGGTACAAACTCCCTGATCTCCATAGCTATAACAGCATTCTTTATCTCCAGGTTTAGTCCCACTTCAAACTTAACCGTCTTCCATGCTTCATCTGGGTTATATCGCAGATAAGAGGAGAACTTAGATAGCTCCTCGAACCTTGTGATATACTGGTCCACCGTCATGCTGCCTTGCCTGAGTTGGAGAAATTCGATCTCTTTCTTTGCCCGTACAGTACTTGGAAAGTACTTTTCAAAAAAAATGTCCTTGAACACTTGCCAGGTGATCTATCTTCCCTGATGAGCTAAACGTTCTCTGGCTCCACGCCACCAGTATTCTGCTTCATCCTTTAACATATATGCAACAAAAATAACTTGCTGCTCTTCAGTACAGCCCATCACTTCAAAGATTTTCTCTAATTCCCTTATCCACCTTTCGGCTACCATTGCGTCATAGCCACCTTGGAAACAAGGTGGTCTAGTCCTCAGGAACTCGGATATGCCATTATCTTTTCCAACCATCCGGTTGTTAGCACCATTCTTACCATTTGGGATATTAGCATTCTGGAGATATTGTAAAATTTGGTTGGTGGTCATGACTTGGTCTCGAATTGTCATGGCAAGGTTGTACAGGGTTTCCTCTGCATTGGTTGCTGGATTCCTCCTTGGTGGTGTCATTTCCTACTATGGTAAAAACAAAGTTATGCTGCTATTGAGGTGATCAAGCCCAATAGTTAGTTCAAAAATATTTAATAGCAGTCATAACACCACCTTGGCATATAGATAGGAAACACTAGTAATTTCTTACCTATATGAATCATTGATCCCCTACACAGCATAACCACAACATACTTAAAACACTATAAGATCGATTCAGATAACCATCCACCCACTGGCCATCTAGGATCGACCTACTCTGATACCAATTTTGTAACAACTCCATTTAAGTATACCATGAAGTTATTACCTCGTTACAACTTAACTCAATATAACATTTATTTAATTTATACAATACAGAGTTTACATACATGTCATTAATCAAAACATATGTACAACATATCAAACACATAAAAATGTACATCTTATTTATTCTGATTGACCAATTCCGGAGATACAGGTGCGGGTGGTTGCACCTTCACCGGAATCTAAGCCAACTCGACCACAAACATTTTATTTGCTTCTAGGATCTGCCCAACATAAAGTACTCGATCCAATGTGCACTAAAAGACAGAGCTATAGAAAAATCTGCATAACTAATTTTCTGAACATGATATGGAAATATAGTGAGAATTAAATCCCAGTAAGTTCAACAATAAATCATCATCAATATAGCTCATCACGTCATGTTCACCTGTATAAACTACAGAAAATAACTTTGGTCACATGAATGCATTATATCTATGCACATAAGAATCATACAGTAATGATATGTATGACAGGATTAACTATTTTTAGAATATCATATGATAACCATCAACTTATTCTCATTTCAAGCTACCCCGGTCAGGGTGAGTATCCTCTGCTCTCCGGTAAGGGCTTTTCTCGCTCCGTCTGATATGGCACACTTTCTCTTTATTTTTTCATTATCATAATCATAACCGTTGGTAGGGCGTCCCCTACTGATGCACCACACGGATTGCCATGTAACCATGCTCATTTCTTTTCACAATGATAGCCAAAAATATGTTTTCAATAACAAGTATGTTCATCAAAATATAACTATTACCATAAATCATTGGTAATCATTCCATGAACATAACCATTTCAAATATCACTTTATAAAATATTTCCATGTCAGAATTGCACACTTAAGATGGTAAGTAGTTCATACAATGGCAATGGCTATGGCATATACTAGTCATTTATTATTTTCATTTATAAGATTCGTCTTCTTTTTTAAATATTAATTTCATCTCTTCATTTTCTTTATGCTTGGCCTTTAGTCAATTTCTTCTTATTTATATCATTTCTAACACATGTTCTTACAAATTTATAGAGCATTTTTCTCCAATTTGATTTCTACTATTACCCTATAGTTAAAGAGGTTCATCTAGGGTAGAAAAATGTTAAAAATAGGCTTCACTTGCTTCCAACACGATCTGGCCATGTTCTAGGAAATGGTCATGCTTTAAAAATACTTCAAATGTACTCAAAAACAGTCCCGAACACGGCTAACCCGTGCTTGAAGCAACTAGAACACGGCATCGCCGTGTTTTGTGACATTTGCTCACTAATCAGAGCATAACTCCCTCATTTTAACTTCGATTAAGGTGATCTTGGTGTCTATGGACAACTACGACAATTATTTAAAACTATTATGTTAATCATATCAGCAAAATAGTAATAAATCTTGGTGTTATTACTCCCTAAAATTCAATATTATTTCTTCTCGGGTAGGTTCTAACCTTTACTTACTAATCTGACTATATTTCCCACATAAGAATTTCAAATTAAGTGATTTCAGTGGCTAAACATCCATGACACATAAATATATAATTCATATGTTAACCATTTATTTTAATTCCTTATAGAAGTTTCCCAGCAATTAAAATACCGAAGCTATCCTAACATATTCTTCCCTGATTAACCATTTTCTGTACTTTGTTTACTAATCAGAACATATCTACCACATATGAACTCTAAATTGAATGATTCAAGTGGCTAAAAATCCGAGACATACATAGCTATATTTTTTATGTTAACCATTTATTTTAATTCCATACAGATAATTCCCAGAAATTAAAATACAGAAGCTATCCTAACATATTTTTCTCTAATGAACCATTTTCTGACCTTTGACTACTAATCGGCTCATATCTTCCTCATATGGACTTCAATTTGAATGATTACAGTGGCTAAACATCCATGACACACATAGCTATAATTCTTATGTTAACCATTTATTTTAATTTCATGCAGATAATTCTCAGAAATTAAAATACAGAAGCTCAAAATTTGGCCACCCATAGCCATACCTATGCAAAACTTTCTATACCAGCCTAAGTATTCAAACATACATCACATGCAAGATAAATATGTAACATGACATAGCAACATCCATGACCAATCATCAAAGTTTTAACATCAAAATCTCATATAAATATTATAAGTTTCAAAATTTTTCTTCAAAAAGAAATATTGTTAAACTTACCTAGGGCACTTAGTCTCCTAGACTTCTCCTTCCTCTTTCTTCCTTTCTTCCTCTCCTTTCCTCACTCTACCTTGTTTTTATTTTTCCTCTCCCTAACTTGGACAAAATTCTAATGTTGTAAGGTTGGGTTTTCTTATCTAGATCACCAAATAATTCACCTTTCATGATCATGGGTCTACCTTATCACAATTAGGATACACTTTGTTGAATTTTTGGAAAACAAACAATTTATGTTCTTGTCTTCCTGTTCCTTAGTCAAGATATGCATAGGAAAAGGAGATTTGTATTTTGAAAATTATGATAATATGTTCTTAAGATAAGGGACAAGGTCCCTTTGATTTAGGGATTCATTTCCATTTTCTTTTGTCTTAAACAAGTATGATAGGTTTGCCTTTTTAGGTGGCAAATTTCTTGCCCTTGAATCTCCATTATTTGGTTGATATTATTTGTGTGGGATAGGAATGTTTTGTCCTAATGCCATGTATTATCATACCACTTGCTAGAATTATGAGTGTAGGATATAGATGTTTTTGTCCTAAAGCCTTGTATTATCATGCCACTTGCCAAAATTATGAATGTAGAATCACACCACTTGCTAAATTTTTGTCTTAATGCCATGTAACCTAATCTTTATTATTATTACATTATTATATCATCACCTAATTTATTTTATTTTATTTTTTCTCTTGGATTTGGGCTTATTCCTACCCATTTTCTTTGCTTTGGATAAAATTCTAACTTTCTTGGAGGGTTTGGTCACATTTTCATAATTTTTGGGCTATTGGTCCAATTACTATATCCTAATCCAAGTCTATGTTTTATTTCTTGCTTAGGTTATCCAATGGGCTTGATAGAAACTTATGTGAAGTGGAAAAACTCTATATGAATTGTCCATAGGTAAAAACCCAATGTATGGGTAAAGATTTTAAACTTAGTAATTCTAGTTCTTGAATTAGAAAAAATTACCCTAATCCAATATTCTTGAAATTTTAAGACCTCTACTTGTTTCTAAAAATTTATCTTCCTTATCCAAGAATTTTGCATCTCTTTAGTATGTTATTTCTAATTTTTTTCCTATTAGGTTTTTCTCTCTTTATCTGTTCTCTTAATGTTAGAAACATTTTCTATGCATATCATAAGGTGAAGAATTTCTAAGGATTATATTTCCTTAGATATCTAAAATATTGTCTAATAAATTTTATTTTCTTAACTAAATATTTATGTACTTTTATCAATAAAAGAAATAAAATTAGGGATGTTACACAAAGTCTATGGTTGTTTTATCTTTCTGTAAGGTCTCCAGCCTATCTCCCTCATTGGTTATCCTGATTCTTTCTCCTTTTTCTAGTAATTTAATGTAATCATCGAATTGATTTCCTAGCTCATAGGTATAAACTAGATAAAGTATGAGTAAATTTCAAATTTCATCATAGGAGGAGAGACATGATCAACCAAGTTCATCCACTTGAAAGCAAACTTTTTGAAATTCTGACCCTCCTTAATCCTTGCCTCTTGTGAATGTGTCATTTGAACTATGCCATAGTGCTTGAAAAATTCATTAGAGAGATCCTCCCAATAATAAGTCTTCGGCATAATCCAAGTTCACATACCATTCTAGTGCTGAATTAGTTAAGCTTTCCTTAAGAAATCTTAGAATGAAATCATTCTCTTTTGACAATGTAACTATCTTTGCATAATGATTTTTTAGATGTAAGATAGGGTTTGTTTGCCCATCATATTTGACGAATTCTATAATTTTAAACCCTTTAGGAATTATGGGGCATAGGTCATCTAGTTTCATAGTTCCTCATGGTAGAGAATATTTCTTCTCAACATCTGAATTTGTCATAACTACAGTTGTTAGATCACTTGAAAAGCTAACCACTAGTTCTTCAACATCAAGAGTGATTTCTACTTCATGATTCGAAGATATTTTATTAAGATCCTCAAATTTTTTGCCATCATATGACTACTCAACTCCATTAAACATCCCTTATTCCTTAAAAAATCTAAAGAATATTTCTTTATACAACTTCTTTTCTTGCTCCTTATTCTTTGTAGAAATCTCTCTGTATGTGCTTAATTAGTTGAAATGTTTGTACAAAAGAAGCAAGAAATCCTTGTTTTTAGCAAATTTCAAATTTTAGGTAAGAAATGCATCCTTTGAAAACATCATAAAAAATGCTAATTGATAATATGTGGCTTTAGTGAGCTATTAGACATATCCATATGGCATAAAGACCAATGGAAAAATGAACCTCTAGCCTCCTTCTAAAACTTATTGATCCATAGGGAGAACCAAAGTTGATAAATTGAATGTGGGACATTTCAAACTCTTCACGCCAACATCTTGCTTATAAGAGTTCCCCTTTGACAAATTGAAATGATTACTTTACACTCTATTTAGACAAGTAGTGTACCTTTAATCTCTTTTGAAATCTTATTGTTCTATAAGGAGAAATGAAGTTAACAAATTGATTTACGAAAAAATATATTTTTTCACATAATTGATGTCACATTCACATATTAGCTTAATCAAATTTTGGCTTTCAAGTGCCTCAATTGACTTTTCTTTGTTCCTTAATCCTTTATGCCAAAACTTTTATGACTGAGACATATCATTGTCCCAACCTTTATAGTAAAGGATGAACCTAATAATGCACTTGTTGATAATGTCCATTGATAGAAAAACATGTTTTGAGCAAATCTTTTACTTCTTTTTTTCTTGACTTAACTCTTGGTCGATGTGATATTAGACAACGCCAACTTTGACAAAACAAACAAAAATATCCTATCCTCTTAGTGTTATAGCTCTATAGCAAAAACAAAGAGCATTGATCATTAACTTGTGAGAGATTCTAGATCTCTATGATGTCTGTAATATCCCATAATTTTATTTTTAAATAATAATATTTTGCTATAAACAAATATATTTTTATTTATTTAAAAATGATTATGTTTTGCTAAAATTAAGTATACTTTTAATTAAAATAATTATTGTTTTACTTAATATAATTATATTGACCTCTAATAAATTTTTATTTTATTTTTAGAAATATTCTTTCTTTTATTATACATAAAGATATTTATTTTGTGATTTATTTTATTAAAATTTTATTGAAAAAAGTCATGATTTGATTTTTGGAATCTTTTAGGATGAAAACTAAGGGTACCATTGAATTCAGGACGGAGAGTACTACCATTTTGATTGAACAATTTTTCAAATCAACAGCAGAATCGCCACAGATCAGAAGTAGAAAATTTATAAATAAAAAAGATAAATTCTGAAACTCTTATTTAGAGATCTCAAATTGAAAATCTAGCACCGTAGATAGATTCAAGAGCTAGATAAACCTTAGGATATAAAATTTTTCAGCTATCTGACAACTTTTTGTTCTTGATAAATAGTATTTTTTGGCATGAATTGTATTTTTCGGCCATGAACATTGACCGAGTTTACGGAGTCATTTCTTTGATTTTTGGACTTTCCGAACACGTTTTTGAAGTCTATTTAGTCAAATGTGGATTGGAAAAGTGTATTTTGAGATTGTCCAATCTGGAGCCCTTACCCTATTAGTAGATGATTCTTTCTATGACTTGCCTTATACTCTTCTCGATCTTTAAACGTATATTTGATTATGTTTATAAGATATTTACACTTTTATATATTTTTGAAATGCATTAACATTATCTGAATTACTTACAATTTGGAATATAGTTCAAGAAGAGTATAGTTTTGAAAATAAATTTCTGAACTCATAATGCATCTAATTTCATATGTATTTCTCATTAAATGATAAAGTGAATATTTATGCATGTGGCATTATTTATAAAGTTATATGATTGCCTCGAGAAAGGGCATGTATATGTGATAAACCCTGAATGGGGAATTTATGACAGATGAAACTGTACTGAGACTGAAAATCTGTATTATATTAAAAATTTTATACTAGATTATATAGAATATGTGCATATAATATTTTCTGTGGAGGAATCCTATTAGAAACACTGTCTGCTAACAACTGGTGATGTTGCCCTGTTGCACCTTGATAACCCAGCTAGTAGGGGGTGGTGCTAGTTTCGTGTGTCGGCTAACACATGGGATATGATATATGAAGGAAAGCGGGATGCCTCCTATAAGGGCGGGATGCCTCCTATATGGGCGAGATGCCAACTATATGAGATGTGATTTACCTTCCGTTACTGTGTGCTTGGAAAATACCCATATTAAAGTCTCTTTGCGCGTCCTCTTGAATGGTGGTAGGGTTTAGGCAAATCCTATACCAACAAAGTACGGAAGGGCCTAAACTCTGATATGGTGGTTCTGATCTGGGAATCCTCCTAATGTTTTCATGTGAAAGGTTTTGATGCATTGCAATATTTGACTAATAATCATACTGTATTGCATATGATTTTGAATATCTGAATGTGATATGAACTGAGAATATTTGAAATGCGGGTCCCATATGAATATATTTCCGAATTGTATTTTCTATGTGACAAATTTTAAAATATGAGTACATCCATATGTTGAACTAAGATGTCATAGAAAGGATTATATGCTCACTGAGTTGTCAAACTCACTACGCGTTATTTATATGTTTTTCAGATAAGGATATAGAGTTTGATCCTTCCCCTTCCCCTTTAGATAGTTGACTAGCTAGACGACATGATCTCTGTGTGAGCCTACTTTGTTTCAAAGGATCATAAATTTTGATTTATATTGTACTTGTACTTTAAAGTATGCTCTGAATGCCACAGGTAAGATCCCTACTTTTGTTGTACTTTGATATTTATAAACTTAGTTTATATATTGTGTATACATGGGAATATGTAACGCCCCCAATTTACGTTACGTAAAATAAACAATTTTTTTCCACAAAGATACATAATTCAATTATTTATCATGGGAACAGATACATATAGGATCTCTCATGTATACACAATATACAGACCAAGTCTATAAACATCAAAATACAACAGAAAAGGGGATCCTTCCTGTAGCGTTCAGAGCACACCCTAAAATACAAACACAATATAATTCAAAGACTGTGAGTCTTGGAAGCAACGTAGACTCACCCATAGAATATATCACTTATCTGTCGAATCAGACTATGATATTCTTATCTAAAAAATGTGAAAATATCGTGTAGTGAGTTGACAACTCAGTGAGCAAATAATTTCTCCTATAACCTCTTACATCAGCATATGGATGTACTTATGTTTTAAAATATGTCACAAAAAAAATACAGTTCAGAAGTACATTCATATGAGACCCGTATTTCAAATATTCTCAAATCAAAGGATATTCAGATATCCAAAACCATATGTTTCATGGCATGATCATTAAACAAATGTTGTTATGCTCAGCTGTATAAGCTATAGTAAAATATTAAAATTTAGAGATAAAATCATCATTTTTAATGCACCTGCCTCACTCGGCAAGCTGTTCAATACAATGAAAATATAACTCATTTGCTATACGCATAGTGACCTCGACCCTAGTCACAATAAGTGATCAGGAAATGTGAGTACATCACCCTCCTGCCTTCTCACATTACTACTATCACTCGGTTGGAGCGGCCCTCCCCCGACTCACTCAGGCTAATAGGGCGTCCCCTATTTGGTACCGTCACAAGTCATACAATCAGCTGATATTTATCAATACATATAATTACATGTAAAATTATCAAGCAACTCGCCATGAGCTTTACGCCTGTCATATTTATCAAGCAACTCGCCATGAGCTTTACGCTTGTCATTCAATCTCATTTATAATATGACATCCATAATTTTCACAAGTATATAGCTTTACAAATCAATGCATCGTGCACATAATATTCACTTTATCAAATAATGATAAATACATTTAGAACCACATATTCAATGAGTTCCAAAATCCATTTCTAAAACCATACTCTTCTTGAACTATGTGCCAGTTCGTAAGTATAACAGATATTTTAACACATTTCAGAAACTTATAATAGTATAAATAATTTATAAACAGAAACAATAATACATTTATAATTCAAGAAGAACATGGGGCAAGTCATAGAAAGAATTATCTACTCACAGGGTAGGGCTCCTGGTTGGACAGCCCTAAAATGTACTTTTCCAAGCTGAATTTGACCAATTAGACTTCAAAAACATGTCCGGAGGGGCCAAAGATTTAGAAAATGACTTCGGGAGCTTGATCACTATTCATCGCCGAAAAATACTATTCACGACGAACAAAAAGTTGTCAGATAGCTGAAAAAGTTTATATCCTAAAGTTTATCTAACTCTTGAATCCATCTACGGTGTCAGAATTTCAATTAGAGGTCTTTAAGTAAGAGTTTTAGAATTTACCTTTTTCTGATATTTTCTACTTCAGATCTACGGCAATTCAATGGCTGGCTTGAAAAATTGATCGATCAAAACCGTAGTATTCTTCGTCTTGAATCCAGTAGCACCTTCAGCTTTGAGATCGGAAGCCAATAGGCACTCCAAATCTAGAAAAAAAGTTGAATGTTACTATTCACTCACTATTCATCCGTTTTTTTTTTTCGTTTTGCTGACCTTAATAAGATTTTCTTTTACATAAATTTATATAAATTCCGTTTTTTATCCTAAAATATCCCAAAAATTTCTAAAAATTTACATTCTCATAAACCTTTAGTTAAATTCTTAAATCAAGATTTTTTTATTAAAATCGTAATAAAACAAATCTCAAAATAAATATCTTTATACATATTAAAAGAAATAATATTTCTAAAAATACAACAAAAATTTATTAAAGACCAATATAATTATTTCAAGCGAAACAATAATTATTTTACTTAAAAATAGACTTACTTTTAGCCGAACATAATCATTTTTAAATAAATAAAAATATATTTGTTTATAACAAAACATTATTATTTAAAAATAAAAATTATGGGATGTTACATTCTTCCCCCCTTAAGAAATTCGGTCCCCGAATTTCAGCCCATCCTACCACATGTAGGGAATAAAATTAAGGCATAATTCAGAGTTACCAACCTTATTACTCAAATAATTGGGGATATCTTTTATGTATAACATCTTTACTTTTTAACATGTCTCTTCACTTGAGTGATTTTGCCATATAACTTAACCATAGGGATTTCTTTCATCCATAAGTTCTTCTTTCCAAACCTCATTACCTCTTTCATTGGTGATTCCTTAAAAAAATATGTGGTCACCAACTGATAATTTCTAGTGCTCAATATGCATGATTCTTTTAGACTTTTGACCTGTATTGAATTATTTGTATTTCTTTTCTACTCAATTTCATTTTATATCCTCAAGTTCGCATGGATATATCTATGGGTCGATATTAGAAAAACACACCTATAAAAGAACATATTCACATCTATATTGGGGTAACTATCATTTCCTATTTCAGACTTCTATCAATTGATTCTTACATGTCATCATCATCCCATTGATAGCATCATCTGAATCTATCATCTATTTTTATCCTAAAATCCATTAATAAATATGTTAAACATACGCAGCAATAAATCCATCAATCCTTTTTAACGTTTATGTACTATTGGCACATGTCTAATAATTCTACTTATCTCATTACAGTAACTCTATACCTTCTTATTAACACTAATAAATTCATTATAAAAAATTTCACGCCTTTCTCTATCATATCCAAAAGCACCTCATTCTAACTTATATCAATTCCGTTTAATTCACCCAATTATTTCAAAAAGATTGTTCCTAACAATTACTCATATATGAATTCTCAATTTCAGCATAATCCACACTTTAGATACTAGACTCAATTTTGCATAATATAAACCTTTAACACAAATATCTTAATCACTTACATTATTTTCGGACATGATTCTCATAGTATTCTCCATATTTCCAAATTAAGAGTTCAAAGATTAATTTAAATCCTACTTCCCATATTTTATTCCTCAAGAACTTCAACACCACTAAGTCTATTGATTACATTCGTCAAAACACCATAAGATCATCATCCGTCCACTCCTTTCAAAATCTCTATTACTTTAACCTACTAACCAATTGGACACCATAATAACTGAGTTTCAAAGAAAAGAAATTAACCTTCCTTATAATATAGAAAAAGAATCTTACATTTAATACCAAATATTAATGTAGGACAATGCAGTAGAAAATGTAGAATACTTAATAGAGCATGGTGCCAAAATAGGAAGTTAGAAATTTAGACAAAACATTGTAATAAAATTAAAATCGGTGGCCGTAAATCTTGACAATCTGTAAACAAAAATCTAGCTGTTATATCGGCAAAAATCGGTGGTCGCAAGGTTTGAATATACTTGCCAAAATCTATTTTAAATCTGTTGGTATTTTGGTGGAAAAATAGCACATGAAAAAAAAAACATTTCTGAGCTTATAAAAGTCTGTGAAAATCAAATAATATGTAGTTAACTAGTAGGATGCAGTTGATTACTTCAAAATAGATGTAATCAATCAACTGTAAAATAACCAGTCCAAATTAAAATTTCTCAAAATAGTTAGTCGACTTAATAATACCGATAGTCGACTAGCAAGAACATTGGGAAAACAAAATAAATCATTTGATTGTCACTTTTCAACAACTAACTTGTTTGCATTTTAACTATATTTTTTTTTACAATTACACCTATCACGTACAACTTCCCTACAAGAACCAAGACATCAACACTTCATCAAGGACAACAAGGAAAAGACAAATTTCTGGTGATATCTTAACATTATTCTCTTTATATGCCTAATATGAGCGACTATCACAACTACTGTACATATACATGCTTGCCGTCATTTTTGAAAATTTTACCTTTAATTTAGCTAATATCCACCAATCACTTACATACTGTTCTAATTATTCCCGGCTTATTCACATAGCTATCATAAGTATGCCATTCTCTGAGTTCTATAAATGTACACGTTAATTTCTTTACTTTCATATTCCAAGTTAAGGTGTGTGCAGTTATGGAGGGAATCACATTTCTTCAATTTCGAAATATTTGTGTCTTTTGTGGTTCCAGTCCTAGAAAAGATGGAGAGTATGTTAAAGCTGCACAAAACCTGCGTATGGTACTGGCCAGGAGAAAAATTCATTTAGTCTATGGTGGAGGTAACCGTGGATTAATGGGGTGTGTCTACAGCTGCTCATGTAGGAGGATGCTAAGTTCTAGGTATTATTCCTACAGCTCTAGCTGCATATAACATCGTAGGAAAGACAATTGGGGAAGAGTTTAGGGTAGCTTCCATGCATGAACGCATGGCTAGAATGATGAACAATGCTGATGCCTTCATTGCCTTACCAGGTGGTTTTGGTACTTTAGAAGAGATTTTTCAAATAGTTTCTTGGACACAACTGAATATGCATCACAAACCGATAGGTTTGTTAAATGTTAACCACTTCTTTGACGGTCTGTTGTCTTTTCTTGATCATGCTGTGGAATAAAGGTTCATCTCACACTCAGCACAACGAATTCTCATCTTGGCTTCAAATACTGAGGAGTTGATTGATACTTTACAAGCATATGTTCATGTACCTGATCCAACTATGACTCAAATAGAATGGACGGCAGACAACCGCAGGAAGCACAAATTGGATTTGGATCTTCATCTTTAGATGTAGTAAAACGTAGCTATTATTGTACCCCTTTTACTTTCTTAGAGTCTACTTGGATACCATCTTCACCAACCATACTCCCTTAGAGTTGATAAAACTATCTTTGAATGTTGCTTATGATCCTTTGAACTTTTGAAATATTCTAGTATATCATCAATAAATATAATAATAAGTTGATCTAGGGACCTAATTACTATTCATTAAATCTATAAATGCAGTTAGGATATTTATCAAACTAAATGACATCACCAAGAACTCATAATGAGTCCTAAAAGAAAATTTCCGTACATCCTTTTCTCTTATCCTCAATCAATGTTACTCATATCTCAAATCAATTTTTGAAAACAAATATTGAGTACCTTGTAATTGGTCAAACAGGTCATCTATACGAGGTAATGGGTTTTTATTCTACACTGTCACCTTATTTAACTGTATTAGCTAAAATGCATTTCAAAACACTTAAACGAGGTCAACCCATTTTGACTTTGTTCTTTAACATTCTTATGCAATGACTTAACAATCGATCATTAAAAACTTATGTCTATACAAGAGCCCTTCACATGAATTACCCATTTTGCATACCTTAAATTTTAAATTTCCATGGATAAACCTTCCTTTATCATAATGCTTATACATAGTATTATTGAAAATCAAACTGTCCTCGAATTTTTTATATCAACAAAATATATCATTGAAAATATTATCTTCATAGATTCTCTGCTCTCAAATTCAATCCACTCCACAATTTGTCAAATCCATTTATATACATAGGTTCCAACTCATCCATCCGAAAAACGATTTATATCTATTTCCAAAACACTCACTTTATTACAAACTGTTATCTTGGAGTTAATAATCTCGATTACATCATAACCCACTGTCACTATTATATTAGCCATTCGTCATATTGTTTCACATAAGCAAATTAAACAATCAATTCAAACCTTCTTGACATTCAAACAAGTCATTCCATTTATATTCGGATAGAATTTTCTTATTTTCAACTACTTTCTCAAGAGGGTTCTCTTCATCACTTTTCGTCAAAACAAGTTCAAAAGCTGAACTAGTAGTCCACACACAAAATGTAGCATCTAGGACATACGCATAGATGTTTAAATCTCACATATATAAGGAAAAAAGTTAGAAGGAAGAAAATGATGACACCCTATAGAATTCCACAACAGCACCGTGAGTATAAATATGTCTGCAGTTACATACCCATACTCAAAGTCCTACTACAGAATTCTTTGCTCTGTTAGCCACAGGGAAACCTAATGCTCTGATACCAACTTGTAACGCCCCCAATTTACGTTACGTAAAATAAACATATTTTTTCATAAACATACATAATTCAATTATTTATCATGGGAACAGATACATATAGGATCTCTCATGTATACACAATATACAGACCAAGTCTATAAACATCAAAGTACAACAGAAACGAGGATCCTGCCTATAGCATTCAGAGCACACTCTAGAATACAAACACAATATAATTCAAAGACCATGAGTCTTGAAAGCAACGTAGACTTACCCAGAGAATATATCACTTATCTACCGAATCAGACTCTAATATTCTTATCTGAAAAATGTGGAAATATCGTGTAGTGAGTTTGACAACTCAGTGAGCAAATAATTCCTCCTATGACCTCTTAAGTCAGCATATGGATGTACTTATATTTTAAAATATGTCACATAGAAAATACAGTTTAGAAGTACATTCATATGAGACCCGTATTTCAAATATTCTCAAATCAAAGGATATTCAGATATCCAAAACCATATGCTGCACGGTATGATCATTAAACAAATGTTGTTATGCTCAACTGTATAAGCTATAGTAAAATATTAAAATTTGGAGATAAAATCATCATTTTTAATACACCTGCCTCACTCGGCAAGTTGTTCAATGCAATGAAAATATAACTCATTTGCTATACGCATAGTGACCTCGACCCTAGTCACAATAAGTGATCAGGAAATGTGAGTACATCACCCTCCTACCTCCTCACATTACCACTGTCATCCAGTTAGAGCGGCCCTCCCCCGGCTTACTCAAGCTAATAGGGTGTCCCCTCTTCGGTACCGTCATAAGCCATACAACTAGCCGATATTTATCAATACATATAATTACATGTAAAATTATCAAGCAACTCGCCATGAGCTTTACGCTTGTCATATTTATCAAGCAACTTGTCATGAGCTTTACGCTTGTCATTCAATTTTATTTATAATATGACATGCATCATTTTCACAAGTATATAGCTTTACAAGTCAATGCATCGTGCACATAATATTCACTTTATCAAATAATGATAAATACATTTAGAACCACATATTCAATGAGTTCCAAAATCTATTTCTAAAACCATACTCTTCTTGAACTATGTGCCAGTTCATAAGTATAACAGATATTTTAACACATTTCAGAAACTTATAATAGTATAAATAATTTATAAACAGAAACAATAATACATTTATAGTTCAAGAAGAATATGGGGTAAGTCATAGAAAGAATTATCTACTCACAAGGTAGGGCTCCTGGTTGGACAGTCCTAAAATGTACTTTTTCAAGCTGAATTTGACCAATTAAACTTCAAAAACATGTCTGGAGGGTCCAAAGACTTAAAAAATGACTTTCGGGAGTTTGGTCACTATTTATCGCCGAAAAATACTATTCACTCGTCGAAAAATACTATTCACGATGAACAAAAAGTTGTCAGATAGCTAAAAAATTTTATATCCTAAAGTTTATCTAACTCCTGAATCCATCTACGATGTCAGAATTTCAATTAGAGGTCTCTAAGTAAAAGTTTTAGAATTTACTTTTTTCTGATATTTTTTACTTCAGATCTACAGCAATTCAACGGCTGATTTGAAAAATTAATCGGTCAAAACCATAGTATTCTTTATCCTGAATCTAGTAGCACCTTCAGTTTTGAGATTGGAAACCAATAGGCACTCCAAATCTAGAAAAAAAGTTGAAAGTACTATTCATTTACTATTCACTCACTATTCATCCATTTTTTTTTCGTTTTGCTGACTCTCCGTCTATTGCCTCCCCCTTCCCCTTATATTTATTTATTTATTTTATTTATAATAATTATTATTATTTAATAATTAAATAATAGGATTTTCTTTTACATAAATTCATATAAATTTTGTTTTTTATCCTAAAATATCCCAAAAATTTCTAAAAATTTACATTCTCATAAACCTTTAGTTAAATTCTTAAATCATATTTTTTTTATTAAAATCGTAATAAAAAAAAATCTCAAAATAAATATATTTATACATATTAAAAGAAATAATATTTCTAAAAATACAACAAAAATTTATTAAAGACCAATATAATTATTTCAAGCAAAATAATAATTATTTTACTTAAAAATAGACTTACTTTTAGCCGAACATAATCATTTTTAAACAAATAAAAATATATTTGTTTATAACAAAATATTATTATTTAAAAATAAAAATTATGAGATGTTACAGAATACATATATGTAAAAGAGTGTATTATACATGTTATGGAAAATATATGATTGTAAAATATGTATTTCACATGCCCTAAAATTAGGGGCGTGACAATGTCTAAGTCCTCACCATTTATTTTATGTCAAAAGGTTAAGCTTAGCCATGCACTATTTATCTCTTCTCCTCTAAGCAGTTACAGTTCTATAAGAATAAAATAGATTTGACCATTAACCTAGGAGAGATTGAAGATCCCTACCTAGTCAAGGCCCTTTCGTTTATTTTATGTCAAAAAGTTCTCTGAAGCTTGATAGTGCATTAGTTTTAACAAAATAAAAAGTTTTTTTTATACAATGCCTATCTTGTCATATTTTATATCAGTCCTCAGCTAGTGTGCCATTAGGCCTTTTCTGCTTTAGTTTAAGGGTTAAAACAAATGTTCTCCTATCCTCCAAGTGCTTATAACTCTATAGGGATAAAGAGAATTAATCATCAACCTGGGAGAGATTTTGAATCTCTACCTAGTTAATGTCATGAAAAGAATTATCTTTTGATGGGCCTATTGACACACTACCCAATGATGAATTTTAAGATTTTCCTTATAAGAGCTTATAAGGTGTAATTTTGAATTTCAATGAGTGTATTATTATACTTGGTCAATGTTGATATAATGGTTAAAGTAATTTTTCTCTTGTTCTCCAGGTGCTTATTACTGTAAAGGTATAAAGAGAAATAACCTTTAACTTGGGAGATATCTAACTCCCTACCTGGTTAAGGACAAAAAACAAGGTGATTCTTTTCCATGTGTTGTATGTCAAAATACACTTTAACCTAACAATGTACTAATTGATTTTGGCTTTGGTAGAAAAGCAATTATTTTATCCTTCAACTAATGACTTATTTGGGTAATGTCAATTTTAGCATATATGAGTGAAACTAAATCTTCTTTCTCATTTGGGTAGCTTATTGTTTTATAAGAAGAAAGAGAACCAATTATCGACCTGTAAGAGATTTAGATCTCCACATGGTTGATAATTTTTGAAAATCTAGGGTAGAATATCACTTATGCCAAAATGATTTACTACTAGATTACTAGTTGACAGATAACCCCAACGAATATGTATGTGTTTAAGGATATTCCTTTTTTGGAACTTTTTTCTTAGCATGACATATATAAGATGATAGAGTATGAAATTTCATGGTCGTATAGGGTTGGGGACCCATTAGACAAGGTTTAGGGTTTTATCACATGCACTTTTCTTTTATGCAATGACACTTTTTAACTACTCTAGCATATAGCAATCGTGGCTTTTTCTTAAGGTAATTTATTGGGTAAACCTTGGGTTGGGAGGACTAATCTAGTGAAGCTTTGCCCTAACTATTTGGATGGCTACGAAGGTATCTTCTATTAATGCACATGGTTTCAAGGTAGGCATATCATCTTAAAGGACAAAAGGTCCCCAAATTTTCTCCACCAAGAAGGTTAAGACCCTACCCTTCAAGTCTTATCTTGCAAACATATGAACTCCCACATAGACCAAACCTATAAGAAAAGTTAACAATATAAGCGAAGTCTTCACAATAACTTCTAAGGGCTCAAGGCCACACAAAGAAACCATTAAACTAACTTAGGGTGCTCTTAGACTCAAGTATACGGCCCATCATATTTGTAAGGTATTTAGTGTAACTATAGAGTATGCATTCCTGTTTTCCTATCAATTACCTAACCTTCGTCTTCTAGGCATATAAAAAGAAAATAGATAGCAAAAATATAAATGTCTGTTTGGTTTGCCTATTTTCAGTTTTCATTTTCACTTAAAACTGAAAACAGACATGAAAACGCGTTTGTTTACTGTTTTCATTTTCAAGAAATGTTTTTAAAATTTTCAGTTTTGTAGTGCATTGCAAAGATATAATTTTCACAATTATTTTGAATTATATACACAATGTTTTACTATTTATATAATTATAAAGTAGTAAAAATAAAAATACAACAATATAACTAAAAAATAGTAAAAATAAAAATACAAACCAAATGTATTTTCAGAAATATAAAAACTAGAAAATGAAAACTATTTTTGAAAAATAAAAACAGAAAATGAAAAACAAAAAATGTTTTCGCAAACCAAACACAGCCTAAGTTATCTCCTAAAGTTTGAGTTTACATATTATCTATTCACAGCATGTTATACATCTAAGCATGTAAGCCAAACAACACAAAAAAGGGTAATTTAAAATATAAATAAACACTATATTATTTTACATAATCATCTTAAAATAGGTTTGACTCTTGAATAATCTCTAGTAAAATTGTCAAATTGTCACACCCGTCCCACAAGAGAATTATGCAACGTTTAGGCAAAATTAAAAAAAATTCAAAAATTTTTTGAAAACCTTTTTCAATGGATTCGACACCAAAATTTGTTTAGAAAATGATAAATTTTGAAAAAAAAACTTTTAAAAAGCATAATCTAAAAAGGATCGGGAGTTGCTTGTTAGTGGAAAAAATGCCAGGTACCTTACAGCACCTATTCTTAAGAATAGTTACTATAAGAGAATTATGTAAGATATTTTATACCTTTAATTATATTTTAATTACATTCATAAAAAACATACAAAGGAAAAGAAATTAAAAAAAAATATTTAGAAAGGTAGACTTAACCAAGGAAGAGGATTACACACACAGTGAAGGGATGTGTGAGATGGGTTCATTTGCTTTTAAACTTTTTTTTTTTTTGGCAAAAGAAAAAGGTTTAAAGGGCTATGGTAGCCCAAAAGAAATCCTAAGTGAGTTTAGTTATTTTTATTTGAAAAACCATTACTACCCTTCATCTTACTTTTTGCTCTTTTAGATTTTTTGACAAAAATATTTCCTATTTTAAATTGAAAATAAATAGACTTATTTGTTTTTAGATTTTGAACAAAAGATATTTTGAATTGTTTTTAGAATTTTTGGAAAAAGATAATTTTCCAATTTTTTTGAATATTTTAGCTGATAATATATTTTTAATTATTTTTTTTTTGAATTTTGAAGAAAAGATATTTTCAAATCTTTTTTTATTTTTCCAAGGTATTTCTATGCCTCACATGATACCAAGCTTAACACAATCGCAATTCAAGCATACCTATACTAGAGTCAGAGCTTGCTCATCCCCCGAAAAACATTGCTCAGAATCAAAGACCTACAGTTAGAAGCAAAAACTTATCAAATTCAATAACCCATTCATGCCGTACCAGAAAAGAAAAGAAAAAACAAATCAAGTCATATTTTAATAAAACATAACACTAGGACAACTCGAATTCCATGAGTTTCGTGTGTAGATAACAACTGAAAATCAGGATACAGGAAAATCGAACGGACAATGAGCAGTTCACGCAAAATTGGAAGAACACATGGTATCATATTTTCGAGTTAGAAATCGCAACACTAAAGCTATCCATTCTCAATCCAAAGACCAAAGAGCAAATTCACCGGAGTCTCGAATATACTCGAGAACTCCAAAAGTGTAGACCCAATTTAAACTAGAGCAAGAAGGAATATATAAGCTCGCAAAGGTACCCGCCAGCCAACGCTGTCGATGATGACACGGGCTTCGTGGAGGTGTTACGGTGGTGGCTAGGCGTTGGGCTGAGGCAGTCTCTGTGCCTTCATACGCTGAACGTTCCCTAGTGGTTGGGGTGTTGTTTTAAAATGTCAAAAAAAAACCTTTTAATCAAATAAAATCTTTCCCATTTGATTTTGATTTGATTTGATTTTCTTTGATCCTTTATATTTATTTTTTATTTCCACTTTGACTCAACAATATCTAGATGGAGGTTAGAGTTTTCTTTTTTCTACTAGAGTAGCTAGAGCTCCATGATACATGATCCAAAGAGTTGGGTTAGATTTGCTAAAAGCTGGATAAGCTTAAAAATATATAGTCATATAATTTTAAATAACAGTTTAAGATGTCAAATTAAGTGAATCAAAATAAATGAAAAAAATATTTAACACTCAAAATAAATAAATAATATATATACACTCTTTGGATCATGTATCACGGAGCACTAGTTTCTCTAGTAGGAAGTTTTCTATACATACATACATAACACATAGATACATATATATATATATATATATAGACAGACAGACGGATAAAATATAATTTTAAACTGTGCAAATTATGTCAAACATTCCACTACTAAACAAATAAATTGTTTAAATTTATCTTGGGGTTAAGCCTTAAACCATCTGCTTTCTAGTTTACTAATAACACCCACAAATTAAATCAGCAAGTATAGTTGTATGTCACAATTTGAAACTCTACAATTTATGAGCATTCTATAAAACTTGCATGATTAACACAAACAGCTTATCCAATAGATGATTAATATCACTGTTTATTTTTAAAATATAAGATAAAATAAAGTAAACAATGAACATTTAGAATGACATTTTCTCATAATAAATACACACCGGATAATTTCCCAAATGCTTCTAACATTTTTTTTCATTATTTTTCCTCTGTTGTTTACGAATGGCATGAACTTTGGCCACAGCTCAAGTTCCTAGAAAACAATCTTGAAGGATAGGTGGGGATTACATTACGATAATTAATAACATGGGATCCAAATATAAAATTTCAAACATCAAATTTTTAAGATATTTTAAAATAAAAAAATAATATTTATATGTATATAATCAAAGAATAAATTTTAAAAATTTAATCATTAAATAATAATAAATAATAAATAAATAAAGAAAAAAGGGAAGGAAGAGACGCAAGCATGAAGAACAAAGAATAAAAAAATCTTTGTATATAAATAATGATAAATAGTATTTTCCCTCTCCTCCATTTTTTTCTCTAGATTTTGAGTGCCTACTAATCTCTGATCTCAAAATTAAGGATACCACTAGATTCAAAACAGAGAGTATTATGATTTTGGCTGAATAATTTTTTAAATTAGTTGTAGAATCGTCGCATATTAGAAGTAAAACTTAAAAAAAAGATAAATTCTGAAACTCTTATTTAAAGATCTCAAATTAAAAATCTCACATCGTATATGAACTCAGAAGATAGATAAATTCTAGGATATGAAATTTTTCAATTATCTAACAACTTTTTATACATCATGAACAGTAAATTCAGTCGCTATTAATAGTGATTTCAGCAGTGAATAGTTTTTTTCGACCGTGAATAGTATTCATTAGTTGTCCAATGTTAACCAAACTCCCAAAGGTTAAATTTTGCGATTCTGGAATTATTTCTTAAGTTTTTAGACCCTCCGAACTCGATTTTAAAGTCTATTTAGTCAAATTTTAATTGAAAAAATATATTTTAGGGATGTCTAACCTAGAGCTTTACCTTGTAAATAGATAATTCTTTCTATGACTTACCCTATGCTCTTCTTGAACTTTAAATGTATAATTGATTATATTTACAAGTTATTTATACTTTTATATATCTTTGAAATGAATTAAATTATCTGAATTGTTTACAATCTGGTACATAGTTCAAAAAGAGTATGGTTTTGAAAATAGATTTTTGAACTCATTGAATATATGATTTTAAATGTATTTCTCATTATATGGTAAATGAAATATATTGTGCACGTGGCATTAATATGTAAAGCTATAAGATTGTCTTGAAAAATGACATGTATATGTGATTACCCTAATTGGGAAGTTTCTGACAGAGGAATTATACTGAGATTGAAAATTTTGTATTATACTGAAACCTCTGTTTGAAACGATATGGCATATGTGCAAATATGATTTTTGTGAAAGAATCTTTTTGAAAACATTGTTTGCTAACAATATGCGATGTTAGCCCTGATGCACTTGATACCTCAACTAGCAGGGATGGTGCTAGCCTCTTGTGAAGTCCAACACATGGGATATGATATATAAAGGAGAGCGGGATGCCTCTTATCTGGGCGAGATGCCGACTATATGATACGTGATACTTACATTTTTTTCAAATAAGGATACAGAGTTTGGTCCTGTAGCTATGTGATCAACTAAGTGTCATACTCTCTGGGTAAGCCTACGTTGCTTCCAAGGCTCACAATGTTTAAATTATTTTATACTTGTATTCTGGAGTATGCTTTGAACGCCACAAGCAGAATCCATATTTCTACTGTAATAGGTGTATAAAGACTTGACCTGTATATTTGGTTATATTGGAGAACTTGTAAAGATATGTTATTATTTTTTATATGTGATATATTTGAAGCAAGTATGCAACAGAATAACGTTAAAGTTATTTGCTATTTGTGACAATTGCGTTCCCTTAAATTAGTGGCATGACAAAAACCCAGGGGTAATTAGGAGGTTAACTAGACACTTCTTAAGGGTGAAAATGCTTATAAACACCAAAGAACCTTTTACAACAGGATTCTGGGTGCCAAGAAAAAATCTTCCAAAAGTTTGGGTGAACCAAAAGTATAAGAAGTTGTAGGAATAATGTTATAGCTGTGGGAGAGTTGGGCATGAACAAAGGAGCTGCAAATTCAGACAAAGTGAAGAAGAAGAGGAGAATGATCGACTGCACTATGGGCCAGGTTTAGGAATATTCCTAACTAAATTAATGGTTGTGCTTGTTATGGAAAGTAGTTGGCAAAATGGGGGGATCGTTGACTAGAAAAGAGGGAAGTTAGAGAAGGAGATAGAGGCAAAAAATGGAAAAAAAATTCAATTACCTATTTAGAAAATCTAGAAATAGGCGAGCAAGAAAGGAGACTTGAGACTTTCAATAATATAGAAGGGTGCAGTAGAGGGGGGCAGTAGTGCTGCACAGGGGACAAAATAGGTGTCAAGCAAAAAGAGGCAGCTGCAAAAGAAAACAAAAATGACGCAAAGGTAAAGGCATGTCAACGGGAATAAAATGATGGGTTCTAGATAATTAATCGCTTCACCTCGTTGCACTTCTTAAGGAACCTTTTCCTGCGGCTAGACATGAGGTAACGATTTATTTTGGGCACGATGATGATTTTGAGCTTGGTCATGAGTTTGTATGTGTGTTTGGTGTGTAGGACGAGGGTTGATGTGGACTAGAATATCCCTAGTGCTGAGGCTTGCAGGTGGGATTCTTTTAACTTAATTATTGGCATGTCTTCCTATTGTTACATTATGGGCGCCTGCATTTTGTTATACTGAGTTATGCTACTATTGTTGGGGACTTTGTACAGAAACTTATCTTTCTCTTTTAGAATGAGAACGCGAGACTTTTTAGGCACTTTATGTAATATCCCTAATATTTAGTAATTTTCATTTATGTATGGGTTATTAAAAGAAATAAATGATTAGGGATGTAATTGAAATATTTAAGAGATAAAAATAAAAACTTATTAATATTTTTGGGGTTAAAGTGTACTTTTTTAAAAGTTTAGGGGTCAAAATGTAAATAATAAAATTTAAAGGACTTCCTCCAACAATTAGCAAATTGCTATTTAGTCATTTCATCATTTTTTTAAAAATCTTTCGTACGTTTATCAAGATATCACTATTCATTCTCTCTCCTCCATTTTCTCTCTCTAGATCTAGAGTATTTTCGAGCATCTCATTTCAAAACTAAGGATACCACTAGATTTCGGAGGAAGAGCATTACGATATAGGCCAAATAATTTTTCAAATCGGTTGAAGAATCGCCGCAGATCAGAAGTAAAAAATATTACAAAAACGTAAACTCTAAAACTCCTATTTAGAGTCATCAAATTAAAAATCTAACACCGTAGATGGATTCGGGAGATAGATAAACTATAAGATATGAAATTTCTCAACCATTTAACAACTTTTAGTGTCATGAACAGTAATTTTGTCTGGTCATAAATAGTTATTTCGGTAAGTGTGAACAGTAATTCTGATCGATATAAATAGTGATTTTTGCCGGTGTGAATAATATTTCCAGACATCAACAGTGACTCATCATTGACCAAGCTTCCAGAGTCATTTTTTTAAGTTTTTGAACCATCTTGGCACGTTTTTTAAGTCTATTTAGTCAAATTTGTATTAGAAAAGTGCATTTTAGAAATGTCTAACCTAGAGCCCTTAACCTGTGAGTAGATAATGCTTGTTATGATTTATTTTACACTTTTCTTATACTTTGATTGTGATATTAGTCCAGCTTATAATGTTATTACTATATATTCAGATTTTGAAAGTTTGATGAATGATCATGTTTATTTATTGGATATTATTTCTCTCAAATATGGCATGTTATGATTATGATAGAAATTTTACATGTTCAAATTCTTTAAAATTGGAACCCTTGGAATATATGTTGTATTTATGCATTTCACTATTTGAGAAAGAAGATTCAGGGGTATTTGGAATTGAGAAAATGAGATATTTGTTTATTTCAAAATGATTAATTGGCATCCTAATGATATTGTTAATTGTATTAATATATGTATGAAATGAGCTATAAGTTACCATGTTGATTGTTTATATAACATACATAGTATTAGTATCCACTTATTCCCAAAATGGTTTTATGGTTGTATGCTAACCAAAAGAGTCAATATATGTACTTAGCTAATTTAATGAAACAGAAAAGAAAAGTCGGATGACCCTTGTTGTAGCGAAGTAACCCGATAAAGGTCTCATGGTCTCCGTATTTGGTACCAAAATAGGGGACGCCATATTCACAAATTGAGAAATAATATATGTCATGCCTGGATTGTAACATCCCAGATTTTAATAAGTGGAAATTAATTCTCATGGTTAAGGGAATGGAAGAGAATAAAATAGAACATCGATGAAACCTTAGAAAAAGGATAAAGTGGAATTAAAGAATTTGGTGGAATTTTCTTATAACCAAACAAAGCCTTATCTAATGGCATAGTTCAATAGTGATGGGATGGCAAGATTGTAATAGTTGGATAAAGTAAGGTCTTGAGATAGGAGGATGATGGCTTGTTGAGGAAGGCTAAATAAAATATCTTATCTTTGCTTGACTCAAGGGTGAGTCGACTAACCCAAGGGAGAGAAGGGAAGAAGGATGGCTTAGAGAGAAAGCCTTGACTTGGCAAAGTCTTGGCTTGGAGGAGAAGTAGTTGACTTGACCAAATCTTAGCTTGGAGAAGAAGTGGGCCAAAAAGGTGAAGGGGAAGAAAGGTGGCGGCTAAGGAAAAGGGTAGATGGGAGAGAGATCGAGAGAAGGAGAGGAAGGAAAAGAAGAGAGAGGAGAGAGAAAGGCACAAGGTGAAAATTCAAGAGAAAGGAAGAAGGAGAGTGATCAAGAGGAGAAAATCTAAGGATAGAAAGAATCTCTAGTTTGGTAGGTTTAACATTATTCATATTTCCATGAAATTTAATGTATCTTGAATGATTTATAAGTGTTTCATATATCCTCTTTTGATGATTCATAATGTATATTTATGGTTGGCCATGAAAAGAGATTGCTAATTAATTTAGGCTAAACCATCCCCAATAATCTAAACAATTGCAATTAGAGGTAAATATCAGTTGTTGAGTATCACAAGTGTGGTGAACCCTAACCCTAGGCTTAACTTAATTGGTTACTTTAACTTGTTTAATTGCGATATTTGCCCATCAAATTATATCGATTTAGATAGCACCTTTTGTGAGATTCTGGTAATTGGCATTGTTCTCCGTGGGACACGACCCGTACTTGCCGGACTAGCTACAGCTACGCCGTGCACTTGCGGTATTTAGTAGAAATTACGTAACAAGTTTTTGGCGCCGTTGTAGGGGAGCAAAGTCAATATTAGAAATTTTGCGAGATAGTTAGACTAGATCATTTTCTTTTCAGATTTTTCTGCATAATTTTCTTTTGTTGACTTTTTGCACCTTTTTCATCCTTCATAGGTGCGTAGCTATTATATGCAAAGAGGGGATAAAGACCTTGTTGAATTTGACCCAAAGATTGAGTGCACCCTGCGGAGGAGAAGAAGATTACAGCAGCAAGAAAGTTCTACAACTACCATGGGGGAGAGAGATAACCGATCTCTAAAGGATTATACCGCCCCAGATACTCATGGCCTGAATCCCAGCATAGTCAGGCCAGTGGTTGAAGCAAATAATTTTGAGCTGAAACCATCTCTCTTGTAGATGGTTCAGCAGAACCAGTTTGGAGGGTCACCTATTGAAGACCCTAACCTCCATCTCTTTGTGTTTTTGGAGTACTGTGACACCTTGAAGTTGAATGGGGTCTCCTTAGATGCTATCAGGTTGAGGTTATTCCCTTTCTCATTAAGAGACAAAGCCCGAGCTTTGTTGCATTCTCTTCCGTCGAGGTCTATTACCACTTGGCAGCAGCTTTCTCAAGCTTTCCTTACCAAGTATTTTTCGCCAAGTAAGACGGCCCATTTGAGGAACCAGATTACTACATTCGCTTAGAAAGATAGAGAATCTCTATATGAGGCTTGGGAGAGATTCAAGGAGCTCCTTAGGGTATGCCCACATCATGGACTTGAAAAATGGTTGATAGTCCATACATTCTACAATGGACTAGTCTACAGCACCCGTATGTCTGTGGATGCTGTAGTTGGTGGAGCAATTATGAACAAGACTGTCACGGCCCCAAATGATGGAAAATATGATCGGCACGGCATAAGGGTTTCCCCCTAGCCGCAAGCTTAACGCATAGCACATACAAACCTCCAGCACACAATCCAGAGTACATAATAAATATAACTGACCACATATGCCACATCCAATATAAGAAAATAATGTATATATGTATATATATATATATATATATATATATATATATATATATCTCTCTCTCTCTCTCATGAATCCAACATTCGTGATTCAACTTGGCCCATGGCCTCATAATACAAACATCGTTGTAAAACATAAAACCATTTTCCAAACAACACATCAAAATACGCAAGAAGCGAGGATCCTGCCTGTAAATTTATGGAGATACACTAGACATAAACTAAACTAAACAACCAGTACAAAAGAGCCTTGCCCAAACTGGGGCTCACCAACGCTATATTCAGCCTCTTACGAAGCTGTAGCTGGATCAAAGTCTCTTTGACTATTTGTGGGGAGGAAACAGAAGAGGGGTGAGACCACATCTCAGTGAATGGGTAAATCATATTATAACAAAAACAGGGCAAACCAAGTACGAGTGTTTCGCAATGAGTTTAATAATTGAAACATTAAGCATTTAACCATAATTTATTGAAAAAAAAGCTAAACAATTGTATGTTCAAAAGATAAAACAGGATTAAATCAGTAACCGTAAAGCAAATCAATTATGCATGGTAAGTAATAAATGAAGTTATTTATGCAATAACAATGCTGAATGAGATTGTTTAGAAATATTTAATCTTTAAGAAAAATGCACTAGTCTATTGGAGTTCTTTCCTAACAGATCTATCATCTTTCCCAAGCACATAGCAAGGGGAGGGTAATCACTGTAGGCATAGACATAAGTCCACCCTAAATTTCCCCCAAGCACATAGCAAGGGTATGGCAATCACTGTAGGCATAGACATAAGTCCACCCTAAATTTTGTGTCTTAGGCAATCATATGCCCGTCACAATATCCTAGGCCGAAGCCTTCGCATGACCATGGTGCACCAGGGCTAGCACTCCCTGCGGCTAGCTAACAGTGATCTAAAAGGGTTCCTCCAATAGAAAATATTTGAAAATATGCTATTCAAAGAGTTTAAGGTAAAACATTTCAATAACTTTACAATAAAACTATAATTCTCCATCTAGCTCTTTTCATGCATAAAATTCCGTTCTAAAATATGTTTCATCCATGTATTCCCATGGAGACTTTTATCATCATAAACTTTCCCTTTAAACATATCGTCCGTAGACGTCGCATAGATGTTCGCATGCATCAAATTATTTCATGGCTAACTTAGTTCATTTCTATGACTAAGTTCGCATTTCTATAAATCTAACTCAAATGGAGAATTATCAGTCTAGATGCTTGCCCTGCATACCTAGGGTTCAACTAGGATTGAAATTTACAATTTCTAACATGGTTGGAACATATTGGTTTTCAAAGTGGTAAAACAATTTAGCATACATTCCAACTAGTTAAAATCATACGAGAGAGTTATAAACCGAATTCGTAAAATATGCGCTATAGTATGAAAAACTCACTCACCTTACTAGGAGTCAAACAACAAGAATTTCACCTCGTGGTGGCTCAACAACCTAAAAAACATAGACATAACATGAGAATTTGATAAATTCTAAACGTCACTATTCATGCCAGAAATACTATTCACGCCGGCCGGAAAACTAACCTAAACCTAAAAACCTTATATTCTAGCATAGAAACTAATTCTAAGACTATCTAAGGAAAGAATTTAGGAAAAAAGAAGCTTAAAATGCGATTGGACAAAATTTTACCTTGGAGGTTACTATTCATGCAATTTTTCTGCGACTTTTCGGCAGTTTTCCAGCGAAACTGATCGGTGGGGTTTGTAGCTCTCCTTCCCACGAGTCCAACGGTACCTTGGTAGCTCGAATCGGTTGGCTGGATGGTGAGATATCTTAGAGAGAAGGTAGAGAAAATTTTAGAGAGAGAGAGAGAGAGGGAGTCAGATGCAGGAGGAAATGAAGGAGAAGGGGGGCTGCAGAAAACAGCCCGAAGCACGGCCTGGCCGTGTCCTGGAGCACGGCCTGGCCGTGTCCTGGAGCACGGCCGTGCTTCGGGGCTACAGTGCACCATGTTTTTTTTGCCGAATTTGACAAAACATCCAACATAAACGTTTTAGCCCTTTCTCTTAGCTTTCATTAGCCACTTGAATCACCTAATTTGGAGTTCATATGAAGGAGTTATGCATAAACTAGTGAGCAAAGGTCCAGACCTATGCTGCGGTTTTTGCCTCTTATCACTATAATATTCACGGAATTAACAAAGGTGCCCAACATCAAAGTTGTAGATATATGTCTTATCTTTCAACAAAAATTGGAATCACTTAATTTGGATTTCATATGAGAGATTTATGCTTATATGAGTGAAGACAGGGCAGAAGAAAGGTCAGAAACGCTCTAAAAGTTTACATTGTTTTCAACTTCCTTGTTTCAAATGATTTGTACTTAACCTTCAAAGGTTTTATTAGCTGAGGGTTATTATAAAGACAATTGATGAGGCATACGAGTTGATTGAAAACATGGCTCAGAACCACTACTCCTGGTCTAGTGAGAGACATCCCAGAAAACCAGCAGGTATGTATGAAGTAGATGCTTTCAATCATCTAACTTCCAAAGTTGATGCTTTATTTCAGAAGTTGGATAAGCTAAGAATCAATGCCATTAGTTCACCTTCTTCTTCTGCATCCTGTGAGATTTGTGGAGGTGTTGGCCATACAGCCAACGAGTGTCAACTTGGGAGTTCTACAGTTCAAGATTGTGAGCAGGCAAACTTTGTGAATAACCAAAGAAACAATCCCTACAGCAATGCCTATAATCCTAGCTGGAGAAATCACCCTAACCTTTCATATAAGCCGAATGTTGGTCAGCAGCCCCAGAATAATTTCAAACAACCTTCAGGCTTTCAGAATCCAAGGCCATTCAGTCCTCCTCAACCAAAGTCAAATCTGGAGGCTCTAATGGAGAATTTCATCTCCACACAGAGCAAGCAGAATGAAGAGTGTTGTTGTTTAAATTAAAACTCGCAAGTGCACGAATCTATTGGAGTATAGATTTAGTGGTATGCAAGGTCGATCCCACAGAGATTGCCAAGTGAGAGAAAATTCTAATATAGATCCGAAATAAATACTTCTAACCTAGTTCCCGATGTCTTGTTTTGTGAGAGGAATATTGAACAAATTACACAAAGAACTAATATATTGAAATTAAATGAAGATGTAATCAAAGTAAAGAAGCATGCTAAGGTTAGGGGATCTGCTCTTGGTATATCGAATAAAAATAAATCTAACTCTTTAATTACTCAATTAGAATCTTTACACGAATAAAGTTCTAATCGGATAATATGTTAATTTAAGCTCAACTTTGCTTATACATGAATTATATTTACCTCCTTTCTAATAATTAAAACATTCTTGTAAAATGGATTCAAGCATACATTGTGCCAATCACCATATTGTCTACAATAAATCAAGAGTGATTCAAGTATTTATTGTGCCAAAAATTGTCTACAATGTATCAAGGTTCACACTTTACAAGATTAAAAATACAAAGATGCAAAAGATAACTTGTAAATGGATTCAAGCATAAATTGTGCCAATCATTATATTGTCTACAATATATCAAAATTCACATTTTACAAGATCAACTTATGCAAAAAAAAATGAAAGGTAGAAAATTAATTAACATAACAAAATAAAATGAAATAGAATAGGTGGCAAAGCCAACCAATAGTAAAATAAAATAAAGTAGGCGGCAAAGCCAACCATGAAAATAATAAGAGATAGGCGGTCTAATAAAACCAGCCAATAACATAACAAGAAATCGGCGGTATGATAAAACCAGCCATTAAGAAATAATTATGAGAAAAGAAATAGGAGGGTAAATACAATGTCAAAGATAAACATTAAGATTAAGAGTTAGATAAATTATTATTCTCATACCAAGAGTTTCACCCTTTCACCTTAGCATTAGGAGATTAGTTCTCCATAATCAAGGCAAGAAAGTAAAATGAAAGATGAAGAAACATGATAATATTACGAAAGAAAAATGAAAAATACAAGATGTCTAAAGAGAGAATAACATTACAAGTTCGTAGAATTCCAACAAAGCTTTCCCAAGCTCTATCCAAAGCTCTCCCAAAACAAAAACTCCCCAACTCACCCCTCAAGCCCTCTATTTATAGATACAATTAAGTGTGGTAGGTGTGGTAATTTTCAAAGTTGTTAGGTAGAAAGTTGTACAAAATTGACAATTTGGATTCCATCATGTGCACCGAAATTGAGCCTTGAATATCGTCTTGAAATCCGCCGAATTTGCTGACTCCCTCAACATGAAAGTTGTAGAAAATTTTGTTAGCTTTCCGTCAAGACAAATCATGGACAAATTGGATACGTAAGTTGTGACTTATGGTCAAAATATTAGAGCAAGGTCGGGCTGGACTACAGCAGTAGAAAAATCCGTTTCTAGCCCATTTTTGGCCCTTCTAGTGTCTGAATTGTCTGACCACTTGAACATGAAAGATGTACCCAATTGTGGCAGCTACACACCTACCAAATTTCATACATATTGGATATGTATTTTCGGAGATATGGCCCAAGTACTACAGTAAGGTTGGGCTGAACTGCAACCAGCAAACATATTCTCAACATTGGGTGCTTTGCCTTGAATCTTTATATTTTAGTTCTTTTGGAAATGTGATCATAAATCAAGAATAAATTTGTCCATATATCCATTAGGATGCGTCTCAAGAGACAATATGATAATGCTCCTTACTCAGCCATCCTTAATGAATTTGTTTTATCTGCTTGATTTATAGACATCATTCCCAAAGAACCACAATTTAGCTCTGATTCCTCCAATTAAGTCCATTTTCTACTCTTCTCTCAATCTGTAAGAAAGACACAAAACTAAAGGCAAGTAAGGGAGATTTATGCTTAATTATGGCAAAAGATAAGATGAAAATATTTAATTTATGAGTATAAAACTCACTCATCAAATACCCCCAGACTTAATCTTTTGCTTGTCCTCAAGTAAAACACACAAACTTCAAAATTCAAATTATGAGTGAGTGATGAATTATTTTTGACTTACTAAGCATTCCTCAAGGATTTAAAATGTGCAACCAAGAAAGATATCAGAATCCTAAGGTTATGTAGAACTTTTATTCAAATACAACATGTGGTTTACCCTTGAATCCCAAGTGTGTGTGTGTAATAGTCTTATGACATTGGACTTTTTGCATTCAAATAAATTTATGTAATCAAATATTTAAAACAGATCTCTAGATATATGCATTTGAGACTCCATAAGCTTATTTTTCATGTCACTCTCCACTAATGTAGACTGAGCACAACATTTAAGATCATTAAGACTTTCATTAGGCTTGTAATGTATGGCACAGGTTAAAGGTGGATAAAATGATATGAATGAAAGCTCAATTCACTCTTCAACGTACATGATCATTTAAAACCTCCCAAATACTTTGGATATTATACTTTGAATTCTATCTCCAACCTTTTCATCATCCTTACATTTATTTGCTTATACTATTTTTTTTTTGAATATAAACACCCCCAAACTTATTTATTTAGGGAGTATTAACTTTCTTTCTTCTTCTTTTTTTTTCTTTTTTTTTTCTTTTCTCTTTTTTTTTCTTTTTTAAACTTCTACCATCCACCCTTGAATCATAACTTTTCAAATGATCATTCCTGTGAGTGAAGGGTAAGAGTTAGACATATTTTTATTTAAAGGCTAGATAAAAATATAGGTGTTCAAGAAAAGATAAATATAGGCACAAAATAGGTTGCTACGGATAACAAAATGTATAGGTTGGTTTGAAAGACTCAAACGATTCCAACAATGCCTAATTCATTTCTTAAATGGAGAGTAGTCTAGGATTTCGCCTCAAGTGACAATCAAATAAGTTCTAGAGTCTTATGAGATCAATTGACATATCTGAATCACACAAATCTTTTCTGAATAAACAATAAGTCAAATGTAAAAGATTAAGTGCACAAGATATTAGGATTCTCAAATAAAACACAAGTTACATTAGAGTTCAAGTTCACACATAATACTCAGAACTCATCAATTTTTCAAAGGTCACAAGCATTTTAAACCATTTTCATCATTGGTGCTAGCTTTGCCTAATCCCAAGACATCACTCAAAATTTTTTTTTTTATATATATATATATATTTTTTTAAAAGATGAAGAAACACAAAATAAACAATAAAGATTAAAAGAGATATTACCTGGAAGGAGATCTAAGAAAAGATGAACCTGCAACAAACTAAACAGAAAATAAAAAATTTATTTAAGCAAATAAAATGTGTTACAAATGAAGATCCAAGTCCAGTTTGCGCTTTCTACGGTGTTCTGTTGTCCAATCTATTTGAGCTATAACTGGATCAGGTACATGAACAAATGCTTGTAACGCATCAATCAGCTCGTCAGCATTTGAGGCCGAGATGAGAATCCGACGTGCTGAGTGCGAGATAAACCTTTGTTCTACAGCATGATCAAGAAAAGACAACAAACCATCAAAGAAATTGTTAACATTCAACAAACCTATGGGTTTATGGTGCATGTTTAGTTGTGCCCAAGAGACGACTTGAAAAATTTCCTCTAAAGTACCAAAACCACCAAGTAAGGCAATGAAGGCGTCAGCGTTGCACATCATTTTAGCAATTCGCTCGTGCATGGAGGATACCCTACATTCTTCCCCAATTTTTTTCCTACTATGTTTGATGCTGCTAGAGCTGTAGGAATAATACCAAGAACTTGGCATCCTCCTAGATATGCAAATCCAGACACACTCCCCATCAACCCTCGACAACCTCCACCATACACTAAATGAATCTTTCTCTTGGCTAGTACTATACCCAAAGTTTGTGCTGCTTTTACATACTCTCCATTTTTTCCAGGACTAGAACCACAAAAGACACAAATATTTCGAAAGTGACGAACTGCGATTCCTTCCATATCTGCACTCACCTTGACTTTGATTATGAAGATGAAGATCATGAGGTGCGCATTTATAAGACTCAAATAAGGGCATACTTGTAATAGCTATGTGCATAGGCCGGGGGCATAATTTCAATAGCTATAAGAGTAGGCCGAAAAATGTCAGCTAAATTAAAGGTGAAAAATTCAAAAATGACGGCACGCATGCATATATACAGTAGTTGTGATTGTGGCTCACATCTTCCTCTGGTTTTACGTCCAGTAACGGCTTAAATGCCCTCTATGGGTCGAGGATATGCTTCCCATCCAATTTTCTTATAAATTGGCAAACAGGGTCTTTTAACGTCAGATTCCCAAGACTGTACCGTTTATGTTCTTTTTTGAAATGGGGCCATAGATCGACAATACCGATATGCACAGATCCACTAGGATGTGTCTCAAGAGACGTTGGATGAAAGTCATCATCCAATGACTCCTTACTCAATCCATCCTTAATGAACTTAATTTTGTCTTCCCGATTTACAGACACCCAACCCAAAGAACGACAACGTTTGTTACAAGTTTCACGTCCACATTTGTAACAAACACCCATTCGTTTAGCTCTTCGCTTTTTAGCAAAACTACTTTTTCCTAAACCAGGCATGTAAGAGATGAAATCATTTGCAGACTCACCTGATAACCGTACCTTAGCTTCAATTAGCCAACGAATATCAGCAGGTATTCCCATGATCATCATTAACTTCAATCTTTCAACCCGTGCTTTGTAAATTTTTGTCAATGCATTGGGTGGAAGAGAAGGAAAATGATTTTTCAATTGTGCGACAATGTCCTCCATTATCGACTCAATTTTTTTTTTTTTTGAAAGAGAGAGAAAAAAAAAGAAAAAAAAACAACAAAAACAAGGAAACAATAGAAATTCAAAAGAAGATAATACTGAGAAAACTAATTAATAAAGAAAGATCTTACCTAGATAGCGTGCAAGACAACCTTTAACAACAGAAGCGAATCAATCCTGGTAGACAGGATCATGCAAATGTGTCTCCTCTATCTCTGGGTTATGTAATTCCAAAAATGCTTTCAATCTTTGACCATTTACTTTAAACACATCACCGTTCTTGGGATTTTTGATCTCTACTGCACCATGTGGATAAACAGTACGAACAATTAATGGGCCTGTCCACCGAGAACGTAGCTTTCCTGGAAATAAGTGCAAACGAGAGTTATATAGAAGGACCTTTTGACCTACATTAAATGATTTTCTTAAAATATGTTTGTCATGAAAAACTTTCATTCGATCCTTATACAACTTCGCACTTTCATATGCATCATTCCGTATTTCTTCCAATTCATTGAGTTGAAGCTTCCTGTGAGAACCTGCTTTGTCAAGAGCAAAGTTAAATTGTTTGATGGCCCAATAAGCTTTATGCTCTATTTCAACAGGTAAATGACAGGCCTTACCATACACAAGCCGGTAAGGAGACATTCCAATAGGGGTTTTAAAAGCAGTACGATAAGCCCATAAAGCATCAGAAAGTTTCAAAGACCAATCTTTCCTATTTGGGTTAATCGTTTTTTCCAAAATGTTTTTAATTTCCCTATTTGAAATCTCAACTTGACCACTAGTCTGTGGGTGGTATGGGGTTGCCACTTTGTGCGTGATGCCATATTTCTTCATCAAATGCTCAAAATGCCTATTACAAAAATGTTTCCCACCATCACTAATGATTGCTCGTGGTGTGCCAAACCTTGAAAAAATGTTCTCTTTCAAGAATTTCACCACAATCTTGTGATCATTTGTTTTACATGCAGCAGCCTCTACCCATTTTGACACATAATCCACAGCAACAAGGATGTATAAATTGCCAAAAGAATTAGGAAAAGGGCCCATGAAATCAATTCCCCAGACATCGAATATCTCAACAATAAGAATGGGAGTCAGAGGCATCATATTCCTGCATGAGATACTACCCAATTTTTGGCAACGCTCACAAGAACTACAGTACAAATGGGCATCTTTGAACAATGATGGCCAATAAAAGCCACATTGCAAAACCTTTGCAGCAGTTTTTTTAGCACTAAAATGACCTCCACAAGCATGATCATGACAAAAATGAATAACACTGGATTGCTCACTCTCAGGAACACATCTCCTAATGATTTGATCAGGGCAGTACTTAAACAAGTATGGATCTTCCCAAAAGAATTTTTTTACTTCAGCTAAAAATTTTATCCGATCTTGCTTACTCCAATGTGTAGGTATTTGACCTGTGACAAGGTAATTAACAATGTCAGCAAACCAAGGTAGCTGAGAAATTGACATGAGTTGCTCATCTGGAAATGAGTCTTTGATAGGCAAGTTATTTTCACTCGATTCAACTATCAGCCTAGACAAGTGATCAGGCACAACATTTTCAGATCCTTTCTTATCCCGAATTTATAAATCAAATTCTTGCAACAGTAGTATCCATCTTATCAATCGAGCTTTAGCATCTTTCTTAGAAAGAAGATACTTAAGTGCAGCATGATCTGTAAAAATTACAACCTTAGATCCTAATAAATAAGATCTAAACTTGTCTAAAGCAAATACCACAGCTAGTAACTCTTTTTCTGTCGTAGAATAATTCAATTGAGCATCATTAAGAGTTTTACTAGCATAGTATATCACATAAGGAAACTTATCAAGACGCTGGCCCAAAACAGCTCCAATTGCATAATCAGAAGCATCACACATGATTTCAAAGGGAAGATTCCAATCAGGTGGTCTAATGATAGGTACAGAGGTGAGTAAGAATTTGAGCTTTTCAAAAGCTTGACAGCATTCTTCATCAAAGAGAAAAGAGGCATCTTTGGTAAGTAAACTACACAAAGGCCTAGAGATTTTGCTAAAATCTTTGATGAATCTGCGATAAAACCCTGCATGGCCTAAAAAAGAACGTACATCTTTTACTGTCCGAGGAGGTGGAAGATTGGAAATCAATTCAATTTTGGCTCTATCTACCTCAATACCTTGATGTGACACAACATGCCCCAAAACAATTCCTTTCTTAACCATAAAATGGCATTTTTCCTAGTTTAAAACAAGGTTTTTTTCTTTACACCTAATTAAGACTAATCTTAAATGGTGTAGACATTCCTCAAAACTAGACCCATGCATAGAAAAATCATCCATGAATACTTCCAGAAATCGCTCAACCATGTCAGAAAATATACTTACCATGCAACGCTGAAATGTAGCAGGTGCATTACACAATCCAAATGGCATTCGACGATAGGCAAAGGTTCCGAAAGGACAAGTGAATGTAGTTTTCTCTTGATCCTCAGGTGCAATAGGAATTTGGTTATAACCAGAATATCCATCAAGAAAGCAGTAATATGCATGTCCAGCTAACCTTTCTAGCATTTGATCTATAAAAGGAAGTGGAAAATGGTCTTTCCTTGTAACAGCATTCAACTTACGGTAGTCAATGCAAACACGCCACCCAGTTTGTACTCTAGTGGGAATCAATTCATTATTCTCATTCTTGACTACAGTAATGCCAGATTTCTTAGGAACTACCTGAACAGGACTAACCCATGCACTATCAGAAATTAGGTAAATGACACCCACATCAAGAAGTTTAATCACTTCGACTCTCACAACTTCTTTCATGTTTGGATTTAGACGTCTTTGTGGATCTCTTGAGGTTTTGGCATTATCCTCCAAATGTATCCTGTGCATGCAAATTGATGGACTAATACCTTTAATGTCTGCTATTGTCCAACCTATGGCTTCACTATGTTCACTGAGGACTTTTATGAGTTCAACTTCCTGTTCTTTATCTAAATCAGATGCTACAATGACAGGCAAGGTTTCAGAAGGTCCTAGAAACACATATTTCAGAGAATCTGGTAAAGGTTTTAACTCTACCTGGGGAGGTTTCTCTATGGATAGCAATAAAATAGACTCAGAAGGTGTAAGTATCTCTGTTTTACCTTTCCATTTATTGGTATCCATTAATGGAGTGGTCTCTAACAGGGAATTTACTTCACTAATCAAACAGTCCTCATCCAAATCCATGTTAAAGTGGGCCAAACATTTTTCCAAAGGGTCATCATCACAAGAACTTACAAATGAGTCATAGATTATACTCTCAATCATGCTGACCTCACGCACATCATCCATGTCCACAGGTTGATGAGAGACATTAAAAACATTTAATTCCACAATCATATTTCCAAAAGATAAATTCAAAATTCCATTTCGACAATTAATAATTGCATTGGATGTTGCCAGAAATGGTCTACCCAAAATGACTGGAATTTGTGTCTCTGTATTCTCAACAGGTTCAGTGTCAAGAACAATGAAATCTACTGGAAAGTAGAATTTATCAACCTTAATGAGCACATCTTCTATGACACCTCTAGGGATTTTGGTGGACCTATCAGCTAACTGAAGGGTCACTGATGTAGGTTTCAGCTTTCCTAACCCAACTTTCTCATACACAGAGTACGGCAGTAGATTCACACTTGCTCCTAGATCAAGTAAGGCTCTATTAATCACATGGTCACCTATAATACAAGAAATTGTAGGGCAACCTGGATCTTTGTACTTGATAGGAGTCTTTTGCTGAATTATAGAACTCACTTGTTCAGTCAAAAATGCCTTTTATGGAACATTAGTTTTCCTTTTCACCGTACAAAGATCTTTCAAAAATTTTGAGTAAGCGGGTACTTGTTTGATAGCGTCCAAAAAAGGGATGTTAATGCTTACTTGCTTAAACACCTCTAAAATGTCACTATACTGAGTACCTTTCTTGACAGATGCAAGTCTTTGTGGGAAAGGAGCTTTGGGGGCATAAGAAATCTGTTCACTTTTCTTTTCACTTGAGTCATTGGTTTGAGACTCATGTTGACTCTGTTCCTCATTTTCTGGCATATGAACATGATTATCAATAACTTTTCCAGATCTAAGGGTTGTCACAGACTTTACTTCTTCCTTAGGATTTGCTGATGATCCTACTTCATATTGACCCTTAGGATTAGGAATAGGTTGACTGGGGAATTTTCCTTTTTCTCTCTCTCCTACAGCACTGGCTAATTGACCCAATTGTGTTTCAATCTTTGAAATGGACTGAGTGTGAGATTGTAAAACTTGTTGGGTTGATTGCATGAATTGCTGTAGAGTATCTTCCAAAGAAGGTTTTCTTTGTTGAGATACCCCGAAAGGAGGAGCATGATGAGGAACTTGAGGGTATGAATTAGAAGGGGCAAATTGTTGCCCACTTTGATTCATTGTAGGTTGATTTTTCCTCCATGAGAAATTTGGATGATTCCTCAAATTTGGATTATATGTGGGTGCAAATGGGCTATCTGATGACTTCTCATAAGTTTGAAGAGAATTAGCTTGCTCAGAGAATGCCTCTTGGTAAGCTGGTATAGATGGACAAGATTGTGCAATGTGAGCTGTACTAGAACATAAGGCACATGCCTCTATCCTAGTATTGGTAGAAGGGTTTAAAGTGTGGCTTAAAGTTAAAGCTTCTACCTTTCTAGTCAGGCTAGCTAAGGCAATTCTCACATCTGTATCATCACTCACTTCATAACGTCCTCCCTTTTTTTGTGTTTGAGACTTTTTATCCCTGGGATCTATGCAGTTCCAATGCTGAGAATTTTCAGATAAAGATCCTAAGGATTCCCAAGCTTCCCCCTCATTCAATTGTAAAAATCTCCCACCATGCATGCTTTGGATCATTTGACGGTTTGATGAAGTTAAACCATCATAGAAATATTTCACCAATCTCCAAGTTTCAAAACCATGATGAGGACATTTCAGAAGAAGATCATTAAATCTTTCCCAACATTCAAAAAATTGTTCACCCTCTTTTTGACAAAAATCAGAAATTTCTCTCCTAAGGGCATCAGTTTTAGACATAGGAAAAAATTTTGCCAGAAACTTATTTACTAATTGGTTCCAACTAGTTATAGTTCCTGTAGGAAGGGAGTTCAACCAGGCTTTAGCTTTATCTTTCAATGAAAATGGAAACATTCTAAGCCTGATTGATTCATCATTGAAATTCTGGAAGCGAAAAGTCGAGCAGATTTCAAGAAACTCTTTAATGTGCATGTAGGGATCTTCTCTTTCCATACCATAAAATGATGGTAAAAGTTGGAGTATGGCCGGTTTGAGTTCAAAATGAGTTGCAGTAGTTTGGGGTAAAACTATGCAAGATGGAGTATTGGCTATGACAGGTGAGAAGTACTCCATAAGAGTTTTATTATGCACAACTTGTTCTTCCATTTTTAATGGTGATCCAGCAGAATCTAATGTCTCTATTGTACACTCAATGGTTAACCCTAAACTTTTCCTAACCAACCGCTTATCTTTATCACGTTTCCAAGCACACATAAACTAAAAAAATTGCTTCCTAATTATGAAAAAGTATCTAACTACACAACGGCTACAAAATGCAAATACCACAAAATAAAAATCACAAAATTATACAAACTCTTTTTTTTTCAAAGTGTTAGTAATAATGGGTAGTATTTAATCGGTAGACTCCCAGGAAAATATGGAGGAATCACAATGGTTTCTCTTAAAACCCATACTCCTTAGGCGCTTTTAGCCTTGTTGACAGAATCAACCAATTTTATACACCCAAATTACTACACCAATTTTCAGGAAACAATTCTAAAGAAAAATTTCTATACACAGAATAAACAAATGTTCTAACTATAACTAGTTGAAGAAAAGTACTTACCTGGATCCAAATAGCTTTTCCGTCGCAATCCCCGGCAACGGCGCCAAAAACTTGTTGTTGTTTTAATTAAAACTCGCAAGTGCACGAATCTATTGGAGTATAGATTTAGTGGTATGCAAGGTCGATCCCACAGAGATTGCCAAGTGAGAGAAAATTCTAATATAGATCCGAAATAAATACTTCTAACCTAGTTCCCGATGTCTTGTTTTGTGAGAGGAATATTGAACAAATTACACAAAGAACTAATATACTGAAATTAAATGAAGATGTAATCAAAGTAAAGAAGCATGCTAAGGTTAGGGGATCTGCTCTTGGTATATCGAATAAAAATAAATCTAACTCTTTAATTACTCAATTAGAATCTTTACACGAATAAAGTTCTAATCGGATAATATGTTAATTTAAGCTCAACTTTGCTTATACATGAATTATATTTACCTCCTTTCTAATAATTAAAACATTCTTGTAAAATGGATTCAAGCGTACATTGTGCCAATCACCATATTGTCTACAATAAATCAAGAGTGATTCAAGTATTTATTGTGCCAAAAATTGTCTACAATGTATCAAGGTTCACACTTTACAAGATTAAAAATACAAAGATGCAAAAGATAACTTGTAAATGGATTCAAGCATAAATTGTGCCAATCATTATATTGTCTACAATATATCAAAATTCACATTTTACAAGATCAACTTATGCAAAAAAAAATGAAAGGTAGAAAATTAATTAACATAACAAAATAAAATGAAATAGAATAGGTGGCAAAGCCAACCAATAGTAAAATAAAATAAAGTAGGCGGCAAAGCCAACCATGAAAATAATAAGAGATAGGCGGTCTAATAAAACCAGCCAATAACATAACAAGAAATCGGCGGTATGATAAAACCAGCCATTAAGAAATAATTATGAGAAAAGAAATAGGAGGGTAAATACAATGTCAAAGATAAACATTAAGATTAAGAGTTAGATAAATTATTATTCTCATACCAAGAGTTTCACCCTTTCACCTTAGCATTAGGAGATTAGTTCTCCATAATCAAGGCAAGAAAGTAAAATGAAAGATGAAGAAACATGATAATATTACGAAAGAAAAATGAAAAATACAAGATGTCTAAAGAGAGAATAACATTACAAGTTCGTAGAATTCCAACAAAGCTTTCCCAAGCTCTATCCAAAGCTCTCCCAAAACAAAAACTCCCCAACTCACCCCTCAAGCCCTCTATTTATAGATACAATTAAGTGTGGTAGGTGTGGTAATTGTCAAAGTTGTTAGGTAGAAAGTTGTACAAAATTGACAATTTGGATTCCATCATGTGTATCGAAATTGAGCCTTGAATATCGTCTTGAAATCCGCCGAATTTGCTGACTCCCTCAACATGAAAGTTGTAGAAAATTTTGTTAGCTTTCCGTCAAGACAAATCATGGACAAATTGGATACGTAAGTTGTGACTTATGGTCAAAATACTAGAGCAAGGTCGGGCTGGACTGCAGCAGTAGAAAAATCCGTTTCTAGCCCATTTTTGGCCCTTCTAGTGTCTGAATTGTCTGACCACTTGAACATGAAAGATGTACCCAATTGTGGCAGCTACACACCTACCAAATTTCATACATATTGGATATGTATTTTCGGAGATATGGCCCAAGTACTACAGTAAGGTTGGGCTGAACTGCAACCAGCAAACATATTCTCAACATTGGGTGCTTTGCCTTGAATCTTTATATTTTAGTTCTTTTGGAAATGTGATCATAAATCAAGAATAAATTTGTCCATATATCCATTAGGATGCGTCTCAAGAGACAATATGATAATGCTCCTTACTCAGCCATCCTTAATGAATTTGTTTTATCTGCTTGATTTATAGACATCATTCCCAAAGAACCACAATTTAGCTCTGATTCCTCCAATTAAGTCCATTTTCTACTCTTCTCTCAATCTGTAAGAAAGACACAAAACTAAAGGCAAGTAAGGGAGATTTATGCTTAATTATGGCAAAAGATAAGATGAAAATATTTAATTTATGAGTATAAAACTCACTCATCAAAGAGTTTAGAGCTCAGAATCACAGTATGAATGAAGCAATTAAAGACCTGGCTTCTAAAGTGGATTCACTTGCTACCCATAATAACATGTCGGAGACTCAAATAGCACAGCAAGCGAGCTCTTCAGCCAGAAATTTTGGTAAATTCCCTAGTCAACTTGAGAACCCTAGAGAACACTGTAAAGCTATCACTTTGAGAAGTGGTAAACAATTGGGTGAACCAGTGGAAAAGGAGGATGAAAAGAAGTTGAGAAAAGGAACGTGCCCGAGCTAGTGAATGAAAAAGAAGAGCTAGTTAGTGAAAGAAAGGAAGAGAAAGAGCCTGATTATGTGGCTCCAGAACCATATTAGCCACCAGTTCCCTTCCTTCAGAGACTAGCTAAGGCCAAGTTAGAGAAACAGTATGGAAAGTTTTTGGATGTGCTGAAAAAGCTGCACATCAATATTCCATTCTTGGAGGCTGTCTCTCAGATGCCTTCATATGCCAAATTTCTGAAGGAGATCCTCTCTAATAAGAGGAGAATTGAGGAATATGCCACTATGGCATTGACTGAAGAATGAAGTGCCTTGATTCAGAACAAACTACCTCCTAAACTCAAAGACCCTGGGAGCTTCTCTATACCTTGTTCTATTGGAGATGTTCAGATCACTAAAGCTTTATGTGATCTCGGAGCAAGTGTAAGTCTTATGCCATTGTCCATTTGCAAGAAACTCTAGATGGGTGATCTGAAGCCTACCACTATTTCTCTCCAGTTAGCGGACCGATCCCTCACTCATCCGGTAGGCATATTAGAGGATGTTCCTCTAAAGGTAGGTAAGTTTTTCATACCCATTGACATTGTTGTATTAGAGATGGAGGAAGATAGTCAAATTCCCATCATTCTGGGAAGGTCTTTCCTAGCCACTGCAGGTGCTATTATAAACGTTAAAGATGGAAAGCTTTCCTTGAATGTAGGAGATGAAAAGATTGAGTTTAATCTTAATGATGCAATGAAATGTCCATCCTTAGGTGATACTTGTTGCATGGTTGATGTAATTGAACAAAATATAGATAATGCAATGAATTTGTGCCCTACTGATCCACTTGAGCTTTGCCTTTTGGATAGTTCTGTTTCTTGTGCAGAACAGGTAGAAGCCGATGCCTACACTAGATTGCTTGATGGGAGTCCTAAGCTCACCTCAGAAGTGAAAATTGAAAAGCTAGAATAGGACCATAACCACAAATCAACTGATTTAGAGGAAGGCAAAACACCTAAGGTAGAATTAAAACCTCTTCCCTTTACTCTCAGGTATGAATTTCTGGACCCTAACTCTTCATATCCAGTCATAGTAAAAGCTGATCTGAATGCTGAAGAAACTAGTAAGTTACTCGATGTACTTAGGAATTTTAAGAAAGTGATTGGATATAGTATTGATGATATAAAAGGGATTAGTCCATCCGTTTGCATGCATCATATTACAGTCGATAGTGATCATAAACCCTCCAGGGAACACCAGAGGCGACTCAACCCCAACATGAAAGAGGTAGTCAAGAAGGAAGTACTCAAATTGCTTAATGAAGGTATTATCTATCCTATTTCAGATAGTGAATGGGTAAATCCTGTCCATGTGGTGCCCTAAAAGGGAGGTATGACTGTTATTAAAAATGATAATGATGAATTAATCCCTACCAGAATTGTCACGGGATGGCGCATGTGTATTGATTATAGAAAATTGAATAAGGCCACCCGTAAGGAACACTTTCCTTTGCCATTTATCAATCAATTGTTGGAAAGGCTGGCTAAGCATTCTTACTTTTGTTATCTGGACGAATACTCGGGATTCTTTCAAATCCCTATCCATCTGGACGACCAAGAAAAGACCAACTTTACATGTCCCTATGGCACCTTTGCATATAGAAGGATGCCATTCGGATTATGTAACGCACCAGCCACCTTCCAAAGATGCATGATGGCAATTTTCTCTGACTTTATTGAGGATATAATGGAAGTATTTATGGATGATTTCTCTGTCTATGGTACCTCATTTAGTAACTGTTTAAATAATTTGACACAGGTAATTAAGAGATGTGAGGAAGTCAATCTAATACTGAATTGGGAGAAATGCCATTTTATGGTAAGGGAAGGGATAGTACTCGGACACTTGGTGTCAGAAAGGGGAATAGAGGTGGATAAAGCAAAAATAGAGGCAATCCAGACAATGCCACTACCATCAAATGTTAAGGAAGTGAGGAGTTTTCTTGGGCATGCTGGCTTCTACAGAAGATTCATCCAAGACTTCTCTAAAATTTCTAAACCCTTAACTAATCTGCTTATTAAGGATAACCCATTCTTATTTGATAATGACTGCTTACGTTCCTTTTGTAGATTGAAGGAGGCATTAATATCTGCACCAATCATCCAACCTCCTAATTGGAACCTTCCCTTCGAGATCATGTGTGATGCAAGTGACTATGCTGTGGGAGCCGTACTTGGGCAAATGTGAGATAAAAATCCCTATGTCATCTACTATGCTAGTAAAACTTTGGATGAAGCCCAGGTCAACTATTCCACCACTGAAAAGGAACTCCTAGTAGTAGTGTTTGCAATTGACAAATTCCGACAATATCTGCTGGGATTCAAAGTCATAGTATTCACAGATCATGTTGTAATCAAATACCTATTAAGTAAGAAGGATGCCAAGCCAAGACTGATTAGATGGATCCTCTTGCTACAGGAGTTTGACCTCGTGATCCGAGATAAGAAAGGCACAGAAAATGTGGTTGCAGACCACCTTTCAAGACTTAGGCAAGATTTGCTGAATAACGACAAAGATGAGTTGCCTATAGACAATTCGTTTCCCGATGATCAACTCCTTGCAGTCACCCGCGCTGATGCTCCTTGGTATGCAGACTTCGTGAATTATCTTGCATGCAGAATACTACTTGAGGGGTTGAGCTATCATCAGAGAAAAAAAAATTTCTCTGATATTAAGTCTTACTAGTGGGATGACCCATGTTTATACAAATGGTGTGTAGATGGCATCTTCTGAAGGTGTATCCCGGAGGAAGAAGTTTATAGTGTTATATACCACTGCCATAGTTCACCGTGTGGAGGGCATACCAGCATTTCTAAGACCGCAGCTAAAATTCTTCAAGCTGGTTTTTATTGGCCTACGCTCTTCAAGGACGTGCACACTTTTGTAAAAACATGTGACCGGTGTCAAAGAGTCGGCAACATATCCAGAAGGAATGAGATGCCCTTGAACAGTATTTTGGAAGTAGAAATATTTGATGTTTGGGGCATAGACTTTATGGGTCCATTTCCTTCTTCATGTAGGAATAAGTACATCCTAGTGGCTGTGGACTATGTATCTAAGTGGGTAGAAGCAGTAGCATCCCCCACCAATGATACCAGAGTGGTTGCCAAGCTCTTCAAGAGGGTAATTTTCCCAAGATTTGGAGTACCCCGAGCTGTGATAAGTGAAGGAGGTTCCCACTTCACTGAACAACAATTCCAAAACCTCTTGAAGAAATATGGAGTCAATCATAAAATAGCTCTAGCCTACCATCCTCAAACAAGTGGACAAGTGGAAATATCAAATAGGGAGATCAAAACAATACTGGAAAAGACTGTATCAAAGGCAAGAAAAGATTGGTCTCTCAAACTTGATGATGCATTATGAGCTTATAGGGTTACATACAAAACACCGATAGGCACCACACCTTTTCGGTTAATATATGAAAAACCCTGTCACTTGCCGGTAGAGCTTGAGCATAAGGCATTTTGGGCAGTCAAAGCAATCAATTTTGACTTGTCAGCTGCTGGAAAGAGGAGATGCCTACAGCTGAATGAGTTGGATGAGTTGAGGCTTGATGCTTATGACAATGCTAAGTTATACAAGGAAAGAACAAAAAGATGGCATGATAAGCACATCCTTAGGCGCCAGTTTCAAGTAGGAGATTGGGTCTTACTATTCAATTCAAGGCTGAGACTCTTTCCCGGGAAGCTCTATTCTCGATGGTCCGGTCCATTCTGAGTGACTCAAGTCTTTCCCTATGGAGCAGTGGAGGTGTGGAGTGAATCCACCGGATCCTTCAAAGTCAATGGGCAACGCCTCAAGCATTTTCTAACGGGACAATCGGTTGAAAAGTGAGCTACTCAAGCTCTTTTAGAACCCCCCACAATCGATTAATAAGCAAAGGAGTCGAGCTAATGACTTTAAACAAGCGCTTTGTGGGAGGCAACCCACATTTTGATTTCTAAAAAAAATTTCCTTTTGTTTGATTTCTAGCTTAAAGTTTTAATTTTCATCTTCAATTAAGTTAATTATTCAGGTTGAAGTATATTAAGTGTATTTCTTTTGATTTTACAGGTCATTTCCCATGTTTCCAAAGCAACACAAAGGGGTTAGAAGCAAGACATTTATATATATATATATATATATATATATATATATATATATATATATATATATATATATATATATATAATGCTGCATAAACCCGCAAGAAGCACGGGCTGGCCATGTCCCAAGACACGGCCGTGCCCGGTGCTCTTCCAAAAAAAAAAGGGGGGGAGGCTGCAGTGAAACCCGGCCGAAGCACGGCTTGGCCGTGCTGCATAGCACACTGTGCTTCGGGCGTGGGGGCTAAAATCCCCCACATTTTCCCCCCTCTTTCAGCCGTGCCTTCCCCCATCCTAACCCGTGCTTCTCCCCTCCTTCCCCTTTCATCTTCATCGGCCACACCATACCTCAATCACCCACTCCCTTTTGATTTCTTCCTACATTTTCATCCCTCCCCCTCTTCAATTCATCTACCCACTCACCTTTTGATCCAATTCATCTTCCCTTCTCCTTTCCCTTACCCGTGCCCTAACTCTTCCACCTCCTTTCCTACTTGGGTTCTCTTTCACAACCATCATCTTTCCCTCTCCTTCGGCCGTGCTCCACCTTCTCCTTCTGGTGCGTAATGTCGCAGGTACACCCAAATTAATACCTTACCTCAAAACTAACCTGTAGTAGTGGGAGTAAGGGTCGATCCCACAGAGATTAGAATTACCTTATGTGATTAAAAAGGGGGGAATTGATAATCGCAAATTAAGTAAAGTAAACAATAATAAAAATAAATAAGAGAAAGTGATTAATGATAAAGACGTTGGTTTCGGTTGGTATCCATCGTCAAGGGATTACATTGATCATCGACAACATAATCAATCTGTAAATGAATATCTATCATTGGGGGTTTAACCCTGTTTCTCCTTAAGCCTAGCAAATTAATGACAATCGCACTAATAAAACCCTAATTAATAAGCCATCATTTAGCACATCGGTAAAATATAACTTGTTAACCGCATGAAGAACTAGAGAAACTAACAGAACTAAACAAATATAAACACATCGGCTATATCTAATTTAGTTAATCATTCATCATAGGTTCAATGATTTATAATCCAAAACCCTCAAACCTATTTGCCTCACGAATCACAGAATTGAAGACTTTGTTCAAAACACAATTCAGCGGTAAATTAAAACAGACAAAATACTAGTAGGCCTCCTAGCAATCATATGAATAATCATTAAAAATAAGAACAGATGAATAATCAATATTCAAATCAAATTGAAATAATAACATCAAATCCACATCTCACAATGTATAAAAATCCCTTGAGGTTTCAACTCACCTCAACCAACTAAAAAGAACTAGCCACGCAAGGCCATAAGAAACTCTAAAGAAGAATTGAAGAATGTAGATGAAGAATTAGATCCTTTCTCTAGTTGCTTTCCTCCCTTTTTATAGACTTTCCTCCTCCTAATCGAATTCATAACGTATTTAGGTCAAATTCTCGTCCATCCCACTTCAATTTGGGCGAAAACGACCTAAAATCGCGAAATCAGCAAGTCCTGTACGGCGGCGCGGGCGCCGCGGTGCTACGAAGATCCTGCCACGGGGCGCCGCGGCGCGCTGGGTTAAGCGCTGCGGCAGTCTACGTCGAAGGTGCTTAGGCGCCACGGCGCTTCGTCCTGGGCAACTCTGCGCTGCGGCGCTCCGGATTTGTCCTAATGTGGCGCCGCGACGCTCTCTTGTGAGCACCACGGCGCCTAGAATCTTTTGCATTTTGCCAAAGTGCCAAACATAAAAGTTGTAGCTTTATGTCTGTTCTTTCCATAGCCGCTAAAATCACCTTAATCGGAGTCCAAATGAGTGAGATATGCCTCAATTAGTGACAAAATGTCAGAAATCGGCATTTTTCTATGATTTTCTCTCTATTTTCCTCTTCATTTCTTCTTTATTATTCCTAAAACGCAAAACACAACACTCAATCAATTCATATCTATTTTCTACTAAAATTAAATAAAAAACAACTTAAAACATGTCAAAAACATGCTTATTTTATAGCATGTCAAATACCCCCACACTTACTCTTTTGCTTGTCCTCAAGCAAACATTAATTCATGTAAACAGAATTCAATATATGAAATGAGTGAATGGCTTACCAATATGCTGCCTCATAGTGAAAATTGTATGCTCTTGAAGAAATTTCAGAAAATTTCATGACCATGTGCAACATTTAATTCAAATGCAATTTATAATTTTATTCCCTAAAATCCATAGTGTGTGTGTGTCTTTGAATAATTTAATTTACTTTTACCAAAATGAGTTTATAGATCTCAAGAATTATAGCATGGCTCTCTATTTAATATTTCCATAGACTTATTTTTCATGCTACTCTCCACTAATGTAGGCTAAAACTACTTCTTAGGATCAAAAGGACTAAACTCAGCTTGTAATGTGGCTAGGCTATGGGGTGAGATAAAAGATATAATTTAAAGCTTAATCTCCCAATATCACATGATTAACTCTGATCTATTTGAGCTAATTCTCAAGATTGGGGAATTTTTTCCCCCACACTTATTTCCTTGCTTTTCTGCATTCTACTTTTCTTTGATTCTCTATTTCTTTTTTTTCAATCACTGGATAGACTTTCATTAGTCTTTTGAGAATATATATATATATATATATTTCTTTCTTTTGTCCTTGCTCCACCCTTTCATTAATGTAGATCTATAAAACAAATATTCAGAAATTAATCATGGAGTGAGTGAATCAGGTAGAAAAAATAAAGGTATTAATCACAAAAATTTGGTCTTGGCTGTTTTGTGGGTATAGAATAAAATGTTAATTAAGCTCAAAATAGAGGTTTTAAGGATATTCACTTGTTTGGGTTAAGCTTGAAAGGCTCAATCTCATCAAAAAATTGCCTAAATCATCTCCTAATTGTTAGAATTAGCCTATGATTTCGCCTCAAGTAGCATTTAAATAAGTTCTAGAAATTTAAATGAGATCATAAAATATATTTTTAGTTATATAATCTTTATCTAAGTAAAAGATAAATTAAATATCCAAAATTACTGTGCAAAAGAATTTCAGGATTTTTAGAAAATAGGTAATCATAAATTGAAAAGAAATTAAAATTACACATAATTATGACTTTCGTACATCTCCTAAGAGCTATAAGCAATTTAAACAGTTATATCATTGGCTATTTGGTAAGGGAGCATGATATCCAAGCACGATGGAGGAGTTACTTTCAAGGACTTTTTAACGAAGGGCATGAGTTGACCTACAACTCTGATAGACTTAATACTGCAGAAGAAGACCGTAATTATACTTTTTATCGTAGAATCCAAGAGTTTGAAGTAGAGAAAGCTCTGAAGAGAATGGAAAATGGCAAAGCAGTAGGACCTGATAATATATCTATTGAGGTGTGGAAAAGTTTAGGAAGGAAGGGTATAAGTTGGCTCACTAAATTGTTTAATGTGATAATGAAATCTAAGAAAATGCCGGATGAATGGAGGAGAAGTACTTTAATTCCTATATATAAAAATAAAGGAGACATACAGAATTATTCCAACTATCGGGGGATTAAACTCATGAGTCACACTATGAAGTTATGGGAGAAGATCATTGAGCAAAGATTAAGACAAGAGACTCAAGTTACAAAGAACCAGTTTGGATTTATGCCAGGAAGGTCAACTATGGAAGCAATTTATTTACTACGGAGATTGATGGAAAGGTATCAAAGCAGACGGAAAGATTTGCACATGGTTTTTATTGATCTGGAAAAGGCATATGACAGAGTGTTAAGAGAGATCCTATGGAAGGCTTTAGAAAAGAAAGGAGTACGTATTGGGTACATTCGAGCAATCAAAGACATGTACGACGGGATAACGACTTGCGTGAGAACATAAAATGGGGATACAAAAGATTTTCCCACAACTATTGGACTACATCAACGGTCTTCTCTGAGTCCGTATCTTTTTAATTTGATTTTGGACGCAGTTACTGAACATATACAAGAGTTGGGGCCTCAATGCATGATTTTTGCAGACGATATAGTCATAGTTGGTGAATCGAAAGAGGAAATAAATATGAAGTTAGAGTCATGGAGACAAGTTTTAGAAACACACGGTTTCCGGATAAGTAGAAATAAAACAGAATATATGGAATGTAGTTTTAGTAAGAGACGAACAAATACGAATGTCGACGTGAAACTTGGAGACTATATATTAAAACAAGTTACAAGTTTTAAATATTTTGGGTCCATTATACAAAATGACGGTGAAGTAAAGAAGGACGTAAACCACAGGATTCAAGCTGGATGGATGAAATGGAGGAAAGCTTCGAGTGTCATTTGTGATAAAAAAATTGCCGCTCAAAGTTAAAGGAAAATTCTACTGTACGGCTATAAGACCTACTATATTGTATGGTACGGAATGTTGGGCGGTTAAAAGACAACATGAAGATAAACTCAACGTTGCAGAGATGAGAATGTTGCGTTGGATGTGTGGACACACCAGAAGAGATATGATTAGAAATGAGTGCATTAGAGAGAAAGTTGGGATAGCACCTATTGTGGAGAAGATGGTTGAAACTCGCTTAAGGTGGTTTGGCCATGTGTGGAGAAGACCTGCAGAAGCCCTAGTGAGAAGAGTTGATCGGATGGAGAATAGTCCAATAATTAGAGGTAGAGGGAGGCCAAAGAAAACAATAAGTGAAACTATTAAAAATGATTTAATAGTTAATAACTTATCTTTTGATCTCATCCATGATAGGCCACTATGGCGCCGTTTGATCCATGTAGCTGACCCCACCTAGTGGGAAAAGGCTTAGTTGTTGTTGTTGTTGTTGCTCACCTCATGACAGGATTAAAAATGCACATATCATAAAATTATAGTTATGCATCGAAGTAGGAAAGTGCACAAGTGTATGATTTATTATACAGTCATCCAGCTAAATCATAAAGTGACCCCCCCACACTTAAAACATACATTGTCCCCAATGTAACAATATAAAAGAGAATATAAAAGGGACAAGTAATAACATAAGGAGGGGTTCAGTGAAACTTCCCTGATTAGTGATCACCATCCATCTCTTCATGCTCAGGTGCAGGCCTAAAGGGTGGTTCAGGAGGTGCCGGGAAAGCAATTGGGAGATTCAGAGCATGAGTTATCAAACACCTAGTGTGCGCTCCAATTCAGCGTGATTTGTGGCTAGAAAGTGTGAGATCAAAGTTTCTTGAGAACCCTAGAAAATTGCCATTGAAATCTAACTCAAACGCTTAAAAGGGTGTTTTAATCCTGCCAAAGAAGATGAAAAATCATGGAATGTTAGCAAGATAACATAATGGGAGGTGAGTATGGTTGATTTAAGGCAAGAAAGTGGAGTGGGAGGTGAAATGGATGCAAAAAACGGAGGGGAAAACGAGAGGGCTCGCGACCCTCTTATAGAGAGCGCCGTAGTGCTCTCTACTGCAACGCGGAGCGCCGCGGCATTCACCCATTCTGGGTTCATAGCGTCGCTGCGCTGTTCTAGAGCGCCGCGGCGCATGTGCGTCCGCAATTCTGCACCATTTTTTTTTGAAAATAAAGAAAAATTAAACTATGAAAAAAAGAAGAAGAAGAAGAAGAATGGATGTTGGGTTGCCTCCCAACCAGTGCCTTTGTTTTACGTCGTTGGCTCGACTCAGCTCCCTATCTTTGGACTTGGCATTGCCTAGGTTGGTCTACTCTCAAATTCCTAGGTTGAATACCCTGAATTCTAATTTGTTTTGCAATCTATGGGTCCCAAAAGAGTCCGAACCAGCCAACCATCCACCCACTCCCACCAAACACGTAGAGGACGTAATCAACCGCCGCCCCAACTTCCACATCAGATTAACGAGTATGGTATTGAGTTCGTTGATGATAGTCAACGGACCCGATACGATACCCTAGTACGACGGGGAATGCTGAGTACCCGATATCTAGATGAGGAATGTTTGGAGCGCTTAGGACTTTTACTTGACATCCAATACCTTGTCGACCGGATTAGGTGAAACACCTTTCTAACCCACCGATACCCAGCCTACCCTAGACCCACATTAGAGTTTCTCAGTTCTATTCATATAGTGCTGTTTAGGGGTCCGAATGTCCATGAGGGCCAGGTCAACTTTAGACTTTTTAACCGTAAGTTTAACTTGAATTTAGCGGAATTTAATGCACTGTTTGGCCTAACTCCAAAGGGAACTAAATCAGTACCCTCAAATTTCCTTGCTAATATTTTTTATAACTCAATTGCAATTGAAGGGCAATACAGTGCATCAACTTGCAAAGCATCTTTTATTTGCAACCTCACTTTCAGATATTTACAGCGTCTTATGGCCCATACAGTTTTCGGTAGGGCAGAGAGCGATGGGGTTGTAAATCTTAGAGAGCTTTATTTTTTATATGCTATGGTAAACGGTACCAAGGTGGATACCAGAGCCTTTATGGCTCATCAGATGGCCCGGGTAGGTGGGGCCATGAATGGAAAGGTCGTCATTGGAGGCTTGATTACTGTCATTGCTAGAGGGTTAAGATTTGAGGCCAATCTCTAGGGCATGCAACCAGTAGGGGGTAGCAACAGGATTGACTTAAAATCCTGCTTGAATATGAAACTTGTTGTTAAGCTAAATACTGAATACCGGTTGTATCTCCGAGGCCAAAAATTATTCAGCCTCCCTAACCCTTCTAGGACAACAGTCCAAAATAGAGCAAACTGAATCTACCTTTTAGAGGAGGATAGGGATGATGAGGAGATTTCCCCAGAAGGGGATGACTATCCCCTTGAGCCACTTTTGGCTCTTCCACCTCCACCCCCTTCCATTTTACTGACCATGCAGGACCATCATCAGCTCTACCAGTGAATCAGAGTTCTTTCTCTTCCAGGTTAACCCACATTGAAGCCGAGCAGCTTTCACAGAGAGCCGTTCTGCATGCCATGCAGGCAGAGCAACATTCTCAAAGAGCCACTCTGCATGCTATGCACGACTCAATTCAAAGCATGCAGGGTATGATGCAGGCATGGTACACCTAGCATCTGGGCCAGAACCCACCTACACCACCACCGGACGACTAGTGACTACGTAAGTACTTCTTCCCCCTGCCTCTTTTCTATCATAGTTATGACACTGAGGACATTGTCTGGTTTAAGCATGGGGGAGTGTACTTGATATTGTCTGAGCTTATGATATGCACTGGTCATGTTTATTTGCTGAGTTAGCTTCTCTTTGCATGTATGTACTGTACTTACTGCATTCTCTTTGTCTTGCATTCAACATAGTTACTATTCCCAAGATAGACTGGTGTAGTATAGGCCGATTTTAGCTCATGAATATGTGATGCACAATAGGATATGAAATAGGTAGTTATTACTTTAATCTTTCTCTTCTAGCATTAAACCTCTAATTTTTCGAAAAATATCTCTCTATTGTACTGTAAATTGTATGCTTAGGCTAATTTTTCACACTATGAGAGTGTGAAGGTAGGGAGAGGTGAAAAAATGAGGGCATGTGAAACCCAAAAAGTTTTCACTCTGAGTACCTCCTTTAAGGCACTAAAAAGGCCCTAGTATGAGTACCTAGATGCTGATACCCTAGTGAGATTGAGCATAAAATGCACTCACCGCATATTTCTGTGATAAACGAGAAAGAAAGAAAAAGAAAAGAAGCAAAGAGAAGATGTGAAAAAGAAGAAGTTAAGAAAAATAGAAATAAGGGTAAAGCAACATAGGGAGATCTAAAGAATAAGGTAGCCTACTTGAGTGTTTGAAAATCAGTCTAATGCATACAACCACTGGTCACAAAAGAAAAAAGGTATATAGTAGAAGAATTTCTGGTTTGGTCTTAGAAGAATAGAGACTATTTGATTACTGTCTATTCATATATCTATTATGTGCACATGGATTGAGTGAAAAGTTATCTATATTGCATTTTTTTCTATCTTGTGGATTCTGATTGCATCCTTCTCCCCTTTCCTTCTGTTATGGCATGTCATTTGCTTGAGGACAAGCAAAAGTTTAAGCATAGGGGAGTTGATAAAGGGGAATTTTGAGTGCTTATTGGTCATATTTTGTCCCATAATTCATAGTAACTTGTGGATATTTCTATGCTTTTGGCTATACTTTGTTCTGGGTACTGCTGTGGTTCATTTTATGATTTCAAGAGAGCAAAAGAAGTCAAGAAGCAAGGAAAAGCAGTCATGGAAAGACCCTAAAAGACATGGGATATGTTGAGGAGGAAGCAAGGAGGCTGCATGTCAAAAATCATGAAGAAAGGAGCACCACAGCATGCAGCACGGCCTGGTTGTGCTTGGTGGCCTGCAACACGGCCAGGCCGTGTTCTGGGCAGATGTTGCAGCACTTCCCCAAATTCCAGCCCGAAGCACGGCCAGGCCGTGTCCTGGACCACAGTCGTGCTTCGGGGACCGTAAAGAGCGTTAAATTTAGGGTTTTGGCCACCCAAACTGATATATATGCTTGGGGATACGTAGCTGCAAAGGGGAGAACCGTATGAGACATTGGGAAAACAACTTCTAGCCTTAAGAATCACATTTAGACTAGGTTTTTACATAGTTCTTTGAGGATTTTGATGTTTTAGAGTATATTTTACTGCTTTGAAGTTGTAATTTATCATCATTCATCTACACATCAGGTTCTATCCTTCTACTTCTACTCCTATCTTTTTAGTTCTTCTTATTCCCTCTCAATTGTATTGAACTACTATGGATTACTCAATGGATATGAATTTGATTTCCATTTCTATTATATGTGAGTAAATTCTATCTAGGGTTTCGATAAACTCAATTTTGATACAATGATACTATGCCTATGACTTGAATTATGAAACCCTAATTGTAATTGGGATTAGATTGATTTGGATTGACTATTGTATGCTTGTATTAGTTGATAGAATGCTTGATCACCAATCTATCACGTATTAGATATTTAATCGATGAACTGAAAGGTGAAGATTAAAATTGGAATCCAATGGTTAATTAGGGTTGTCTTAATCACGAAAGTAGTTTAAGATACCCTAGACTTGAATCAATTAATGGGAACAAAAAAATCGATTAGTTGCATTCTATGGTTGGTATAAACCTTATTGGACTTAGGTTGAACTAAGAACCACGAAAGTAGGTAATTTGATTAACCTAGGTACGATTGGTAATGCTTGAAAGAGATTGTTAATTAATTTAGGCTAAACCATCCCCAATAATCTAGACAATTGCAATTAGAGGTGAATATCAGTTGTTGAGTATCACAAGTGTGGTGAACCCTAACCCTAGGCTTAGCTTAATTGGTTACTTTAACTTGTTTAATTGTGATATTTTCCCATCAAATTATATCGATTTAGATAGCACTTTTTGTGATATTCTGGTAATTGGCATTGTTCTCCATGGGACACGACCCGTACTTGTTGGACTAACTACAGCTACGCCGTGCGCTTGCGGTATTTAGTAGAAATTACGTAACAAGTTTTTGCCGTGCTTGAGACTGGAATTGCTCTGTTTTGCATTTTTGAAGGCTCTAAATGAACTCCGATGAATGGATGATGTTAAGGAGAATTAAAATACAAATAAAGACCTTGTTAATTATACATTGGAGTATGAATTCCATCCTTTTATTATGAGAAATTAAATCACATATTGCATAATGATGAGATATATGTTTAATGTATTGATACAAACACATATTAATGAGACCTATGCAAGTGAATTTGTTATGTATTGATGAGATATATGTAAGTGAATTGCATATGAGCTAGATGTGCAATGTATGGATGAAATGCATATTGATTTGATGCCTATGCTAGTATATCAATGCATGAGGATTATATGATATAAGGTATGCATTGTTGGTAAGTGTATTAATACATATTTGTTAAATGATGTGGTGATGATATTATGCATGACATTATTAATGTGCTTGGTTAATGTATAATCGTATTGTGATGGTCATGATGATTAAAGAATATGATATGTACATTATTACATGAAAATAGAGGGGTTATCATATAGTGATTGTATGAAGAGATGAAGTTGATTGTGGATGACAAGCATGATGATAAAGGTGAGTTGTTTGATGTATACATGGTTATATCATGTTGATGTATATAGTTGAGATAGGGCTACAGACGATTAGTCATTGAGTGTGGAGATGTGGCTACAGACGATTAGTCACTGAGTGTTGTGATGTGGCTGCAGACAATCAGTCACTCTGCATGAAAGTACTGCAAAGATAGATACACAAGCATATTATTGAAGTATAACTTGGCTATTATACACGTAACAACTTTTTATTTATTTATTTATTTATTATTATACAATATAGAGTTCACACACACGTCATTAATCAAAATGTACGTACAACATATCAAACACATAAATATCTACATCTTATTTATTCTAGTTGACCAATTCCGGAGATACAGGTGCTGGTGGTTGCATTTTCATCGGGATCTAAGTTAACTCAGCCACAAACATTTTATTTATTTCTAGGATCTACCCATCCTAGAGTAACTCAATCTAACATGCACTAAAAGTCAGAGCCATAGAAAAATCTGTATAACTAATTTTCTGAACATGACATAGAAATATAGTGAGAATTAAATCCTAGTAAGTTCAACAATAAATCATCATCAATATAGTTCATCAAGTCATGTTCATATGTATAAACTACATCAAATATCTTTGGTCACATGAATGCACTTTATCTATGCACATGAAAATCGTATAGTAATGACATGTATGACAGGATTAACTATCATATGATGATTATCAATTTATTCTCATATCAAGCTACCCCGGTCAGGGTGAGTATTTTTTACTCTCCGGTACGATCTTTTCTTGCTTCGTCCAACATGGCCCACTTTCTCTTTCTTTTCTCATTAACATAATCATAACTGTTGGTAGGGCGTCCCTTACTGATGCACCACACGGATTTCCATGTGACCATGCTCATTTCTTTTCTTTTCACAATAATAGTCAAAAATATGCTTTCAATAATAAGTATGTTTATCAAGATATAATCATTACCAAAAATCATTGGTAATTCTGCCATAAACATAACCATTTCAAATATCACTTTATAAAATATTTTCATGTCAAAATTTCACACTTAAGATGGTAAGAAATTCATGCAATGGTAATGGCTATAGCATATACTAGTCATTTGTTATTTTCATTTATAAGATTCTTTTTTTTTAAACATTAATTTTATTTATTTATTTTCTTGATGCAGGTTTTCATCCTATCTGACCTTCTCTTACTAATCAGATCATAACTCCCTCACTTTAACTCTAATTTAGGTGATCTTAGTGTCAATTTAAAAAAAAACAATTATCTAAAACTATTATGTTGAACAGTTTAGCGAAATATTAAAAAATTATGGTGATATTACTCTCTCAAAGTACATGTTATTTCTTTTCGAGTAAGTTTTGACCTTTATCTACAAATCTGTCCCTATCTCTCTCATAAGAATTCCAATTTAAGTGATTCCAGTGGCTAAAAATCCACGACACATATAACAATAATTTTTATGTTAATCATTTATTTTAATTTCCTACAGAATATTCTCTAAAATTAAAACACAGAAGCTACCCTAAAATATTATTTCCTGATTAATAAATTTCTGATCACTGCTTACTAATTGGACCATATCTGCCTCATATGGACTCCAAATTAAGTGATTCCAGTGGCTAAATATCTATGAGACATAGATCTACATTTTTTATATTCACCATTTCTTTAAATTCCTTACCAATTCTTCTCAGAATTTTAAAATAGAAGCTTAAAATTTTGCCACCCATAGCCATACCTATGTAGAACTATCTACACCACCCTAAGTATTCAAACATACATAATATGTAACATGATATAGCAACATCCATGACCAATCATTAAAGTTCTAAGATCAAAATCCCATATAAATATTATAAGTTTCAAAACTTTTCTTCAAAAAGAAATATTGTTAAACTTACCTTGAGCACTTAGTCCTTTAGACTCTTCCTCTTTATTCATTTTTTCCTCTCCTTTCCTCACTCTACCTTGCTTCTATTTTTCCTCTCCCTCACTTAGACGAAATTCTAATGTTATAAGGGTGAGTTTTGCTTATATAGACTATCAAATAATTCACCTTTCATAATCATGGGTCTACCTTATCACAATTAGGATGCACTTGGTTGAATTTTTGGAAAACAAACAACTCATGTTCTTGTCTTCCTCTTCGTTAGTTAAGATATGCATAGAAAAATGAGATTTGTATTTTGAAAATTATGATAATATGTTCTTAAGATAAGGGACAAGGTCTCTTTTAAGGATTCTTTTTCTTTTTCTTTTGTCTTAATCAATTATGATAGGTTTGCCTTTTTAGGTGGCAAATTTCTAACCATTGAATCTTCCTTACTTAGTTAAAATTATTTGTGTAGGATAAGGATGTTTTATCATAATGCTATGTATTATTACCCACTTGTTAAAATTATAACTTTAACTCTTAAATTAGGAAAAATTACCCTAATTCAATCTTCCTGAAATTTTAATACCTTTACTTACTTTACAAAAATTTATCTTCCTTAACCAAGAATTTCACTTTTCTTTAGTATATTTATTTCTAATATTTCCTCTTAAATTTTCTCTCTTTACCTATTCTATTAATGTTAGAACATTTCTATGCATACACGTAAAGTGAAGAATTTCTAAAGATTATATTTCCTTAGATATCTAAAATTGTAATAAATTTTATTTCTTTAATTAAATATTTATGTACCTTTATCAATAAAAGAAACGAAATTAGGGATGCTACTTTGAATACTTTTGTACTTTTATTAATACATGAAATGAAATTATGGATGTTACAATACATGCCTGATATTGATGCATAACCTGTCTGTTGAATATAAAAGGATGCTATACATTCTTGTTATTTTATCATATACAAATAGAAAATGTTTTATATAGTTTATACAGCTTGACATAACACAGTGTTTTCCTTATTTACCATATGATGCTTTTAATGTTAAACCTATTGAGAACCTCCGTTCTCATTATTGTTGGTGTTATGTTCAGATAAGAGCAAACGATACGCTAGCTACTTCTGTGCACTTGATCATGGAAGATCTAGTGGATGGCAATACTTTGTACAGATCCCGATGCCAGCACCACCTCCTCCACCCTTTACACCCAGGGGAGATGTGCAGTATAGGGTTCATGTTAAGTTGATGTAGTTATGTGACTCAGTGTTGCTTATGTATAAATATTAAACTCTGATGTAGTTCGAATATTATGATAATTGAATATTAGCTGCTTATATAAATGTGTATGGTTCGATGCTTAGAATCCGTTATCGGTCGCTATATATATATATAAAATCGGTCGTTACATGGATGGTGTGTTGTAGCCACATTCAGGAGTGAGTTGATTGCTCATTTGACCCTATAACTGTGAGTCGAAGCTCACATATTTTACAAAATCAATAAATTAGTCAAGTGAAAGAGGTAACTTTCGATAGTGAATCAATAATAATCTATTAATACGTCTTATATTATTGATACATATATATAACTTAGTTTGGATCACTTATGAGTGCCATGTTTATATTATATCATATGCATCACACATAATATATTAAACATGGAAAGTATTCTTATTTGAATCTTTGACTATCTTTTGAAATGAGGATACTTGAAATTCAGGTCTCATATGGATGTACTTCCGAACTGTATTTTCTATGTGACAAATTTTAAAGTATGAATACATCCATATGTTGACCTAATAGATCATTTGAGGTATTATCTGCTCACTGAGTTGTCAAACTCACTACACAATATTTTTACATTTTTCATATAAGAATACAGAGTTTGGTCTTTCTCCTTCAAATAGGTGATCAGTTAGGCGACATATTCTCTGGTGAACCTAATTTGTTTTTAGGGCTCGTAGATTTTGGTTATATTGTACTTGTACTCTAGAGTATGCTCTGAACACTACATGCAGGATCCGTGCTTCTGCTGTTACTTTGATATTTATAGACCAGTTTGTATTTTGTGTATACATAGGATTATCTATATAAAACTGTTTCCAATAATAAATTAGTGTATTATGCATGATATGGCAAATATCTATTTGTAAAGTATGTGTTTCACGTGCCCTTTAAATTGGGGATATTACAAGTTGGTATTAGAGCATTAAGTTTTTCTGTGGTTATCGGAGCAAAAAATTCGTTAGTAGGACCTTTAGTATGGATATCAGCCAGACATATTTATACTTCAAGTGCTGCTGAAGTATTCTATAGTGTTTCAATTTTCTTTATATTCCAAGTTTGCTAAATTTCCTAGTATAAAATTGATTGAATATTGTGGCATCTTAAGAAGTATCTATAAGTCAATTACTGCCTGAAATTGAAAGGGATAGGCATCTAAGAGAATTTAAAGAATTGAGACAATTGTCAAATATAACCGTTGCTGAATATGATATATGTTTTACCCGGTTGTCTAGATATGGTAGATTTTGATGTGATATTGAAAATGCATTTGTTGGAATCATGCCATGCCATTTGGAATGTCACCTTAAGATGATTAAATTCAATATTTTCGGAGAATCTTTTTTCTTGATACAAGGAGACTATAATAAGGTACCTAGTAATTTAATCTCTGCTTTAGCAGCCCATAAGATTATAAAAAAGTGCCAAGGATATTTGACATATGTGAGAGATATTGATATAAAGTATACCAGTATAAATCAAGTTCCAATGGTTAGAGAATTTCCTGATGTGTTCCCAGAAGAATTGCTAGGATTACCCTGAAAATAAAAATAGAATTTGGTATTGATTTACTTCTTGGAACGTAACCAGCGTCTATACCCCCATATAGAATGGTGCCCACTGAATTTAACGAATAAAAAAAATAGTTACACGACAATGGATTTATACACCCTAGTACTCTCCTTGAGGTACTCTAATCCTATTTGTGAAAAGAAAGATAGATCATTGCGGTTATGCATAGATTACAGATAATTGAATAAAGCAACAGTGCGTAATAAATACCCATTACCTTGTATAGATGATCTGTTTGATCAACTATAGGGTGTTAAATATTTTTCAAAAATTAATTTGAGATTTGGGTATCATCAATTGAGCATAAGGGAAGAGGATATCCCGAAAAATTTCTTTTAGGACTCGGCATTTGCATTATAAGTTCTTAGTGTTGTCGTTTAGTTTGAAAAATGCCCCAGCTGCATTCATGGACTTAATGAATAGAGTACTTAAACCATCCCCAGATCAATTTGTTATTGTATTTATTGATTATACACTAGTATATTCCAAGAGTTTAGAGGATCATAAACAACATTTAAAGATAGTTTTACAAACTCAAAGGGAGTATCAACTATATGTTAAGTGTTCAAAATGAAAATTTTGACTTAGTAGTATTACTTTATTAGGGCATATGGTTGGCAAAGATGGTATTCAAGTAGACTCTAAAAAAGTAGAAGCAGTATAGCAATGGTCACATCCTATTACAACTACAAATGAAGATCCAAACTCAATTTACGCTTTTTGCGGTTATCTACCGTCTAATCTATTTGAGCTGTAGTTGGATCAGGTACATGAACAAACACTTGCAAAGTATCCATTAACTCATCAGCAATTGAAGCTAAGATGAGAATTCATCGTACTGAGTATGAGATAAACTTTTGCTCCACAGTTTGATTAAGAAAAGATAACAGACTATCAAAAAATGGTTAGCATTTAACAAATCTATCGGTTTGTTATGTATATTCAGCTGTGCCTAGGAGACTATTTGAAAAATTTGTTCTAAAGTACCAAAACTCCTTGATAAGGCAATGAAGGCATCAACATTGGTCATCATTCTAACTATGCGCTCATGCATAGAGGCTACCCCAAATTCTTTCCCAACTATTTTTTCTATGATGTTTGATACAACTAGAGCGGTAGAAATAATACGTAGAACTTGACATCTTCCTACATGTGTAACTGTAGACACGTACCCTATTAACCCACAGTTATCTCCGCCATAGATTAAAGGAATTTTTCTCCTGGTCAGCACCATACCCAGATTTTGTGTTGCTTTCACACTCTCCATCTTTTCTAGGACTTGAACCACAAAAGACATAAATATTTCAAAATTGACGGAATGTCGCTTCCTCCATAACTATACTCATCCTAACTTTGAGTATGAAAGTAAAGATACTAATGTGTGTATTTATAGAATTCAGAGAAGGGCATACTTATAAGTTATAATAGCTATGCGAGTGACCAGTGGATATTAGCTAAATTGAGGGTGAAAAATTTAAAAATGATGACATGCATGCATATGTACAATAGTTATGATTGTGGCTCATATTAAACACATAACGAGAATAAGGTTAAAATATCACCAGAAATTTTCTTTTTTCTTATTATCGTTGATGAAACATTGATGTTTTGATTATTGTAAGGAAATTATAAGTGATAGGAATTATTGGAAAAAAAGAAGAGTAAAAATGCAAACCAATTAATTGTTGAAGAGGGACAATCAAATGATTTATCTTGTTTCCTCAAAATTTTTGACAGTCGACTATCAATATTATTAAGTCAACTAACTATTTAAAATTCTTTAATTTGAACTGGTTTATTTTATAGTTGATTAATTACATCTGTTTTGAAGCAATCAACTGCATTTTATCAGTTAACTACGTACTGTTTATTCTTCATAAACTTTTATAAACTCAGAAATAATTCTTTTCTATATACTATTCTTTTACCGAATAACAGTAGCTTTGAATTAGATTTTGGCACATATATTCAAAATTTGTGACCACCAATTTTTGCTAAAATAGCAGCTAAGTTATATTTATAGCTTTTCAAGAATTATGGCCACCGATTTTCATTTTCTTCCAATGTTTTGTCCAAACTTTTGACTTTCTATTTTGACACCGTTCCCTATTATATTTTTCTTTTGTTCTACTGCATTCTCCTTCATTAATATTTGGTATTAATTGTAAGGTTCTTTTTCCTTATTATAAGGAAGGTTAATTTCTTTCTTTGAAACTCAGTTATTATGGTGTCCAAGTGATTAGTATATTAAAGTAATGGAGATTTTGAAATGATTTATCTAACAAAGAACGTAATTGGAAAAAAAATCTTTATATCAAGTATGTATAATTGTGTAAGTTGGCAGATTATGTGCAAATTAGAAAGAATAATAAGTTTACAGTATGTACTGATTGAGTATTAAGGTATGAAGAACACCTAAGTTGATCTAATGTAGTTGAGTAGGGAAAGGAGAATATTTTGAGAACCATGTCCGAAAATAATATAAAGCGATCAAGGTATTTATGTTAAGGGTTTATACCATGCTAAATTAAGTCTAGTATCTAGGATGTAAATTATGTTGAGATTAAAAATTCATGTGTGAATAATTGTTGAGAAATGATATTTCAGAAGAAGTCATAGATTGTGAATATAGATAACCCCAAGGCAATAAGTGTAACGTCCGGGTTTTACTTTCATTTAATATTATTATTATAGTAACTTTATATGATCTGATTTACTTTTATTTTTATTTATTTACTCATAATTTTTTTTTTCTTTTTCACATTTCACATATTAAATTCTCCATATGTAAAAACACAATATATATATATATATATATATATATATATATATATATATAAAAGTTACAAATCTCACACATGTAATAATTATACAATACAGCATTTAGTACATAAATAAGAGTCCCTATTCAGCACTCCACCCTTGTAACACAAAGGGTGAGGGGTGGTGCTGACTTTGAAATCTCCATCAGTAACATCGTTCCCTGTTGCATCTTATTTCTTTTTATTTGAACATAACACCACAATAATAGTGAGAACAAAGATTTCCAATAGACTTAACATAAATAAAATATAATGAGAAAAACAGGGGTTATGTTCAGCTGTATAAGCTACAGAAAATATTAAGATCTGGAGATAAAATCATCATTTTTAAAATGACCTGCCTCACTCAGCGATCTGTTCAATGCAATTTAAAAAAAATGACTTGCCTCAATCGGTGATCTGGTCAATGCAATTTACTATACGCATAGTGACCGATCGACTACAGTCACAATAAGTGATCAGGGAATGTAAGTTCATCACATTCCTGCCTCCCCACATTACCACTGTCACCCGGTTGGAGCGTCCCTCCCTTGGCTCACTCAGGCTAATAGGGCGTCCCCTATTCGGTACCATCTCAAGCCATACAACCCGTCGATATACATCAATACATATAATACATATATATATATATATATGTATATTCATCAAATGCAATATATAAATATCAAGCAACTCTCCATGAGTTTTACGCTTGCCATTCAATCTCATTTATAAAATAACATGCATCATTTTCATATCCAATAATTAATAATTATTTATCACATATCAAATGTCCAATATAATAAATTTTGAATCAAATAAAAAAAGGGTAATTTTCTTGGACATTTGTTTTCCAAAAATATTTCAACAAATAAAACTATTTTTAGGTAGAAAAATAGTGAACAATATGATAATCCAGCACCTAACACAGCCTACCCGTGCTGACATAACCCAGAACACGGCCTGGACGTGTTCTGTGACCTTTCCTCACTTATTTAACCATATCTCCCTCATACAAACTCTGATTGAGGTGATTTCAAAGCCCATAAAAAGCTAAGCCAATTATCTACAACTTTCATGTTTATCATTTCTTCAAATTCTTTACGGTTTATTCCCAAAAAATTTAAAACAAAACACTTATTTTTAGTATCCTGAATTTCGATCTCTGCTCAATAAATAAGTCATATCTCCCTCATATGTACTCTAAATCAAGTAATTCTAAATCCTATAGATCCGTGAGACATATATATACAATTTATATGTTAACCATTTCTTTAAAATCCTTGCCGAAATTTTCCAGAATTCCAAAAATAGAGGCTTTCCAAATATTTCGAAATTCAGTTTAATTTAACTTTTCCTTTGATTTTCTTTTATATAATCTCATGCACCCATATGCATGTCCAAATATCCAAAATAGAATTCCATATAAATATTCAGACCACATGTTATCCATAATAACATTTAGAGTAAATACATAATTTTATACAAAATTTATGAGTGGATGTTAAGCCTACCTCAGATAGATCCTTAAACTTGCGTGTTTGATTCCTTCCACACAAAATAAAATCCTACATCCATATCGTGAATTAGGATATCCCTTAAGAAATGATAATGAAATTAGAGAGACGGCCAAGAAATTTACCTTGATTTCCCCTTTCCTCTTCCTTTTCTTTCTTCTTCCTCTTTCTCTTCTCTTCTTTTCTTCTTCTTTCTTTTGCCGAAAACCCTACCGACACTTTCCCTTCCCCCTTTTCTCTTCTTCCCCTTTCTTTTCCTCCTTTTCTTTTTCCTCTCTTTCCTTCCGTCACTTCCCCCCTTCTCCTTCTTATCTTTATTTTATTATTATTATATTATATATTTTGTTTTTCCTTCCTACCCCTACCTACCACCATTTTATCCCCAAAATACCCATGCCATCATTCATATTTACATCAATGCCATTCTCCATAAATTACATAAATGGCATCCTCTATTAATTACAAAAATGTCATTTTAATGAAATTACATAAATGCCATTTTAACCATCCTACTATCTTCTTTTACTTGAGTAAAATTGTAAAATGATTTAATCCTCCCGTGAGGTCCAAAATGCTTCCTCCTCTCTGAATAAAAATTCCAATTAGTAACATAAAGGAAAAATCGGGAATGTTACAATAAGGATATACTAAGATATGAAATAATTGTACTAATATAATGGTAAAAAGAAGATACAAGTGATACTTTTTCGTTGTTTGATGTGTCAGCAAGTAAGAATTGAATATATATTATTTTAGAAGAGCTATTCAAGAAGCTTTAAGATCTTAGTTAGATTATAGTATAGTTGATAATAAATATAAATGATGTGTTTACGTATTAGAAGTTATGCTTCAGGTATCTTTATATAATTTTGGTAAAAGTTGAGAGAAGTTATTTATCTTTAGTTGAATTTGCCCATATTAGTAATTATCAGGCCAATATACAAATGACATCATTTGAGATTTACATATAATATTGTAGATTTTCTAATAGGTGAATGAGTTAAGTAAAGTAAAGTTTTTGAAATCTAATTTGGAATAACATGCAATAGATAGAATATGATTAACCTAAATTGATAATGCTAGTTTGGAGAACGTACTTCAAGCGTATGTCTTCGAGTTTGGTGGGAGATCTCTTAGCAAAATTTGCCTATAATAAAGTATATTGGATGACTTAAAACTTTATGTAAAAGGTGTTACAAACTTTTTGTTAAATGACTTAGTGGAGTCAGACTTATTGTAAGATGTCGTTGATAAAGTGAAATTGATTAGAAAAAGAATACAAGCAACTTAATACAGGTCAAAAGTCTATAAGGACCATGAATGTTGAGTCTTAAAAATTATCAATTGGTGACCAAATAATCTTAAAGGACTCACCCATGAAAGAGGTAATGAGGTTTGGAAAAAGGAAAAAAAGTCAAGCTATAATATATAGGCTCTTTTGAAATTTTGAAAAATATAGACATAATAGTATATTGCCTATCCTTGGCATCAGAATTAAGTGATATGTCTTTCTTGCATCAATGTTAAGGAAGTACTTATCAGATTCTTTTCATGTTATTTAATTTCAAGAAATTCAATTGGATAAAAAATTAGCTTAATTATGAAGAAAAACTGATATCTATTATTGATCGACAAGTGAAGAACTTATGGTTAAGGTTATATGGTAAAATCACTCAAGTGAAGAGATTTCTTAGAAAATAAAGATGATATACAAAAGAGATATCCCTAATAGTTTGAGTAGTGAGGTTAATAACTGTAATTTATGCTTTGACTTCACTCACTACTTAAGATAGGATGGTTTGAAATTCGAGGATTAAATTTCTGAAGGGGGGAGAATGTAATATCCCTAAAATTTAGTAATTTTCATTTATGTGTGGATTATTAAAAGAAATAAAGGAGTGGGGATGTAATTCAAATGTTTTAGGGATGAAAATGAAAACTTATTAATATTTTTGGGATCAAAATTTAATTTTCTAAAAGTTTAGGGGTTAAAATATAAATAAAATTTAAAGGACTTCTTCTAACAATTAACAAATTGTTATTTGGTCCCTCCATCATTTTTTAAAAATCTTCCTTAGGTTTATCGGGATATCACTATTTATTCTCTCTCCTCTATTTTCTCTCTCTCGATTTGGAGTACTTTCGAGCATCTGATCTCAAAATTAAGGTTACCACTAGATTCAAGAGGAAGAGTACTACGATATTGGTTGAACAATTTTTCAAATCGGCCGAAGAATCGCCGCATGTCAAAAATAAAATTTTTAGAAAAAGATAAACTCTAAAACTCTTATTTAGAGCCTTCAAATTGAAAATATGTTATCGTAGATGAATTCAAGAGATAGATAAACTATAGGATAAAAAATTTCTCAACCATTTGACAACTTTTGGTATCATAAATAGTAAATTCGGCCAGAGTGAATAGTGATTTCGATAGGTGTGAACAATAATTCTGACCAGTGTGAATAGTAATTTTTATCGATGTGAATAGTATTTCTGACCATGAACAGTGACCCATTGTTGACCAAGTTTATGGAGTCATTTTTTAAGTTTTTAAACCCTCCGAATATGTTTTTGAATTCTATTTGATCAAATTTGGATTGAAAAAGTGCATATTAGGGCTGTCAAACCTAGCACCTTTATCTTGCGAGTAGATAATACTTGTTATGATCTATTTTACACTTTTCTTGTACTTTGATTGTGATATTAGTGCAACTTATAATATTATTACTATATATTCAGATTTTGAAAGTTTGATGAATGATCATGTTTATTTATTGGATATTATTTCTCTCAAATATGACATGTTATGATTGTGATGGAAATTGTACATGTTTAAATTCTTTAAAATTGGAACCCTTGGAATATATGTTGTATTTTTGCATTTCACTACTTGAGAAAGAAGATTTAGGGATATTTGGAATTGAGAAAATGAGATATTTGTTTATTTCAAAATGATTAATTGGCATCCTAATGATATTGTTAATTGTACTAATATATGTATGAAATGAGCTATAAGTTACCATGTTGATTGTTTATATAACATACATAGTATTAGTATCCACTTGTTCCTAAAATGGTTATATTGTTGTATGCTAACCAAAAGAGTCAATATCTGCACTTAGCTAATTTTATGAAAAAGAAAAGAAAAATGGGATGACTTTTGTTGTAGCGAGGTGACTTGATAAAAGTTTCATGGCCTCCGTATTTGGTACCAAAATAGAGGACGCCCTATTCATGGATTGAGAAATAATATATGCCATGCCTGGATAGTGTATTGTAGCCACATTCAAGAGTGAGTCAGTTGCTCATTTGACCCTACAACCGTGAGTCAAAGCTCACATATTTTACAAAATCAACAAACTAGTCAAGTGAAAGTGGTAACTTTCGATAATGAATGAGTAATAATCTATTAATATGTCTTATATTATTGATACATATATATGACTTAGTTTGGATCACTTATGAGTGTTATGTTTACATGATATCATATGCATCACACATAATATATTGAACATGGAAAGTATTTTTATCTGAATCTTTGGCTATCTTTTGAAATGAGGATATCTGAAATGCACGGTCCATATGGACGTACTTCCGAATTGTATTTTTTATGTGACAAATTTTAAAGTATGAGTACCTTTATATACTGACCTAAAAGGTCATTAGAGATATTATCTGCTCATTGAATTATCAAACTCATTACATGGTAATTTTATATTTTTCAGATAAGAATATAGAATTTGATTCTTCTCCTTCAAATAGATGATCAGTTAAGCGACATATTCTCTGGTGAGCCTACTTTGTTTTTAATATTCATAAATTTTGATTATATTGCACATGTATTTTAGAGTATGTTCTGAATGCTATAGGTAGGATCTTTATTTTTGCTGTTACTTTGATATTTATAGATTTAATTTGTATTTTGTATATACATGAAAATTCCTATATGAAACTGTTTTCGATAATAAAGGAATGTATTATGCATGTTATGGCAAATATCTATTTGGAAAGTATGTGTTTCATGTGCCCTTTAAATTGGGGATGTTACACTTTGTCTCTCTTATATCCTTTTAAGTCTCTTATTAATCCTATCTAAGATTCAACCTATATCCATTAGTTGCTCTTGCTACTGTTGTGGAGTCACTGGTAGAGGGTCCATTTTCTGAGATATAGTATTAGAGCTTTCTTTAGGTAGAGTAGTTTCACGAGTTTTCTTTTCTTCACGGACGAGGGCTCTTCACACGTTTTTCCCTTGCTTTGAATCCTAAGGTGGAAGCTGGACTGTTGGTAGTGGAGCTTGTTGTTTAGGAACATTGGGTGTCTTGTTGTGTCTAACATTATTTTGATTGTTTTCCATCATGAGAGTTCATCTTCTAGATTTTGACAACAATGAACAATGTGCTTAGCTTCGAGAACTGGTGGTGATTCCTACAAATAATGCCAAATGTTGAAGACTCATTGGCTCGTAGTCTTGAATTGTCCCAAGAAAAGATGAAGGGTTTGGTTAGGTCCGATCTATGAGACTCCAATGCTTATGTCAATAAAGTGTATTAAGGAAACAAGCTAAAAAGATACTACCTGATGGTGTAGGGATTTTATTTATATTTGGTTTTGAGGGTATATTGGTCATTTTCGTCTTGTACGTGTGACGCTTGTACGTGAAAAGTTAGTCATTACTTTGTATGATGACGTGGTGTAAACATCGTTGTAGCTCATAGAGTAGGGTTTCCCTTGTGAGAGGTCAAGCTACCCTATGTTTAAGTCCAAGTTAAGCACAAGTGAGGGAGCATAGTTGGGTAATGGTCAGTCACTTGTGCTGTGAGGATTAAGAATCTCAAGTCAGTCTGCTATGCCAAAATATTTAGTATTAAGTGATTTCAAAAGCTTATTGTGTTTTCAAAACCCAATTAAAAACATTTCTAATTTATGTTATTTTGAAAGAAGATATAGAGAAGCAATACTTAAAACAATGAAACAAAGCTTTAAAATGATGCTTAGAGAACGAAGTACATCATTTCAAAAAATTTAATCCAAATTAGAGCACTTTTCACTATATAGTTAAACTTGATGCAAAAATGAAGTAGAACAATATTACAATATGTTCAATAATTAGTTATTATAAAATTGTTATAAAAATATTTATTATAAAACAAATTATCAATACAATTGATTAAACTATTCAAATTATCATAAAATGAACAACTTGAAATATAAAGAATTTAGGAAAAGAAATAGATCAACTCAGAGATTTATCATAATTTAGTTTTAATCCAAACCTACATCCATGTTTTTAAGCTTCTAATTGAGATTTCTCCAATAATTCAAAAGTTTAAATAGGCACTTGTGAGCATTGACAATTTTAAATCAAACTATGAGTTGTCACCATCTTTTTAAAGCAAATCACCTCACTTTTTCTAAAAGTAACCACTCTAAAAATTTTACCATTTTCTCTCTCAAAGAGTACACTACCCTGGGTATATAATAATTTTAGAAGAAGAAAATCACTCAAATAAACTTTCTTAAAGAGTAAATATATAATTGAAGCACTAACAACTCAAATGACATTGATTTGGCTCAAGAATTTAGAGTTTCTATCTCTAATTAAAATTTTAGAACAAGTTAAAAATAACATTATAGCACTTGGCTCTCCATAAAATTGTTTTTGGAAGGTCTTGTATGTAAAGCTCGGAAAACTGGCCATTCACCTTCAAAAGAACATTTTCAAACACCAACAATCGACTGTCGTTTCACTTCATTACCATTTATCATCCAAACAATAGTCACTCCACCCCGTCCCACCCAACCCTCAACCCATCCTCCTACAAAAGTCGTGAGGTATTTTTCTTTCCGTTTCCGGACACTGCCAAGGGAGCACACACAACTCTCTCTGTATCAGACAACGACATTAGTCCCGGACGATGACGGCGTCAGCGAAGTCCTTTTCGGGTTGTGGCAGAAGCAGCCTTCCCCCCCTCTCTCTTGTTTCTGCTTAAAAAGGCGGGTTTGAGCTCTTAGTTCAACAAATTTCCTTCAATTTCTTTTTCCTTCATTATCCGAAGAATCTAATTAACCTTCAATTTTCAACTGCTATGTTAATCGTTTTGCTTTATAGTTTTGTTCCATTTCCTCTCGTTATTAGTAATTCGTCCATCCCGTGAGTGCGATTGTTTTTTTTTTAACCAAATTTTTAGATTTCAATGTTCGTGTTCTCCGATACTTGTTTAATTTACAAAGTATTAGCTTTGTGCTGTCTTAAACTATGTACCTAGTAACTGTTTTGTTTGCCGGTTCTAGACTGTCAACTAACCTTGATTTTTGTGAAGTTTATTCATATTAAGCACCATTAGCTTTCCTGTTTGGGTATACAATTACTTTGTGTACTTTATACAACTCACAAAGGCCATTTACGAATTCTTACTTCCCACATTGATATTTGAATATTACTTTGCATGGCATCTAGGGTCTTATGGATTTATTATTTGATTTTTGTGCTCCTCAACTAAACCTAATAAAAACTCAATCTTGACGACCTTAACAGACACTTTTTAATGGAATTCTTGTTTTCTCATCTTAATCTGATCGTTAAAGTCAAACAGCCAAATACGAATTTTACAGACTTATGAGGGAGAGCTTGTCATTGGAACAACCTATTCGTTTGACCAATTTGGGCTGGGTGGTTATTAAGGATGCCTTCTTTCATCTTTTATTTCATGCCCATGGTGGTGGGGATGGAGAGGAATATTTTATGCTGGAGATTCAATAAGAATACAAACTTCACAATATTGAGCTTCTATTTAAAGTTGTATTCTTGGGGGACAATTGACTCCCTTGGCGATTTTGGAGTCCCCACTTTTTATAAAAGGTAGATTACTGCTGTTTTTATTTTTATTTTTATTTTCCTTATTTTTTATTACAAACAACTTTTACTGCTATATAGGTAGATTTTTGGTTGTTGGTTTATGCTACTTTTTTAAAATGCGGTGGGTGGGCATTGGGCTTTTTAACTTCTATTCCGTATTATTAGAAGCATTTGGAGTTTTTTTTTTTTTTTTTTGCATTTCCTATATCATGTCATGATTTGTGTTGGATCTTTTGACATCTGACTATTGGAAAATTGGGTTACTATATTGTTTGGCATTTTGGGGAGTTGAGTTTTGCATGGAAGCCTTAAAAAAAAATAGAGTTCATTATATTAGTGAAGACCTAGGGTGGTTTTCCCTTATAACCAAAGAGTAATTTGGCATGATTGGACTTCCTTTTTTCTAGGGATTGTAATTATCTTTTCTCTTCTCTTGCTCTTGTTTGCAGATTTGACATGCTGTAAAGTTTGAACTTTTGCCTCAGAACTTTCTACTGGATTTAGCATGATTTACTCTTTTATCTTAATTTTTTCTATTTGAAAAATATAACCCATTAGATAATCATACTATACCTTTCCTTTCTTGCATACATTTTATTGCATATCAATTTCATAGAAATTGACAATTCTGGAGAGTTATCATGGTATCTTGAATCATATGTAGTTTATTTCTTATTTACTTGTTGAAAGATATACGTTATTTGAAAATTAAGTTGTTTCTATTCTAACGTTTGTCCTTCTTAGTATATTGTCAATGTTGAAATTACTTTCTATGTTGATCTCTAAATTGAGTTTGATGTGTTAATAATCATGTACTTTTGATGTTGAAGGAGATATAGAAGTCATGTGCTAGGTGTTGTCAGAAGTTCCCATCTAATAATTAGAAAAATGAAGAACAATTAGCAAAGAGGAGAAGGAAATGGAGATTATATAGTGTTACAGCATATTTCAAGGTTCTGGATAATTGCTTTTGAACTGTATGAATTTGGTTATTTGATTCCGTATAGTAATTATGTAGAGTTGTTTATCTTTGGAGACTAATTTATGATCAGCAGGGATTTAATTTGAGATGCATATCAGGGTCTACAGATGAAAATACTCATATAAATGAATTGGCGTCTAGTTTTTCTGTGTAGTAGGATATGTAGGACTTTGTGGTGGAAAGAGTTAAGCTAATAAAACTAAAATGATGAAAATATTCAAGCAGTTGGAGTTTTAATTGGGTAAGATTTAAGAGAATGAGAAAAAGTCTAGGTTTATAAAGGTAAAAGGAAAGAAAATTGGGTCAAGTGACAAGTTTCTGTACTCTGTAGATGGTACTGGTGAGTGATGACTGATAGAATACCTATTTCAAAGGTATATGAGCGGGAACATAGGCCTGTTGGCAGGGTAAGACGGAAGAAATGGTTTGACTAGTGTTAAAAGGGTGGGACACATGGCTATAGACGAGTTGAGGGGAGAGGAAGTTAGTTAGAAGGTAGTTTTGAGTAATAAGATAGCGAGTGGGAGGGGAGATGGCAAGCAAGTATTGGGGGTGGTTTTGGGAGCTATCTAGTAGCCTTGAATTGTGCTACAACATATCCTATTTTTCTGGTTTTTCTTCTATATTGCTGACTGGTTTTCTTTCTTCTGTGTTGGAGCTTGAAATCTGGTTTTGTGGCAAAATTAGAGGTATGACCCTCACCTTGTCTATATTTCTGTGCTCTGTTTTACTGCATAAGGTACTCTCGAGTTTGGGTCTTAGGTCTCTATCATTTTGGTATCAGAGTGAGGTCTTGGGCATGATTAGTACCAAGATACAGTTGATAATTTGGAAAAAGAAATGTTTGAGTAGAAGGGAGAAGTGGGCATACTGAAAGATTACCTACTTGACATCCATGAAGCAATTATGGACTTGCGAGGAGAGTCTACGAGGAATTTTCTTTGGTCAGGTCCTGGAGTCGATAGTAGAGTTTATTTAGTAAATTGGCATGTTTGCTGCAGGATTAAGAGTGAAGGTGGCTGGGTCTTGGTAATTTTCTGTCCAAAAACATTGCTTTGTCAGCTAAGTTATGGCATTTTCCTTAAGAGGTAATTGCTTTATGGCATAAGGTGATTTGAAGTAAGTATGACTTACATTTGAATGGTTGCGATACCAACGCAGTGGTGAATATAACTGATGTGAGTCTTGGAAATTTATTTCACAAGGATACCTTTCTTTTTGGCCACTTGTTTCACTAAATTGGGTGATGGCTCAAAAATTAGATCTTGGGAGGATACTTGGGCGGGAAATATTTCCTTTTTGGAAGCTTATCCTCGACTTTACCGCTTTCCATTGTGCATAATTCACCCTTCCAAAGTTTCTTTACTGTTCAAAATCCTGATTGTTCTAGGAATTTCGGTTTTTTTAGAAATTTGAATGATAGAGAAAGTACCGAACTTCAGTCCCTTTTGGCTCTATTTGATTGTGCTCCCTTTTCTTCTAATCATGATATGATAATTTGGAACCTTGATTCTTCTGGTGTTTTTTCATGTAAATATTATTTTCAGTTTCTCCTTATTCTTCTACAAGGGAGAGGTTTGTTTTTGATAAGCCAATTTGGAAATTTAAAGCTCTCTCTAAGGTTAAATTTTTTGTTTGGACAGTTGTTCTTAAAAGGATTAATACTAATGATATGTTGCAGGATCAATAGCCCTGTCTAGCCTTATCTTCTGATATGTGTTTTATGTGTAGATTTGAGTTTGAGACTTTGCCTCACTTATTTCTTCATTGTTTAGCTGTGAGATACCTTTGAAGTAACCTTTTGGAATCTTCGGACAGAGTTGGATGTGTCCTACTTTATTGGATCAGTTTCTTCAAATTTGTTTTCATGGTTTTTGGTAAAAAGAAGGAAAGCAAAACATAGTGCCAATGTGTGGTTTATGGAATTTTGTGGTTGAAAAGGAATGCCCACATTTTCAAGGTTGTTTCTTCACCTTTAAATATTTTATGGGACATAATTGTGTTTATAGTTTCTCTTTGGTATTCAGCACATGGTTTGTTTAAGGAAATCTCTATCTCAGATATGCAAAGAGATTGGACAGCGCTTCTTCACTGATTAGTTTCATAGGGCTTTCGTTTCCAAATCTCTATAATGGTTTTTTATTTTGGTTTTCTGCTGTGAGGATGTCTTATCCTCCTATTCTTTGTACTGTTCCTCTTTTCCTTCTCTAATGCAAGTTCTTCTTTCATATATATAAAAAAACTCTGGCTGACCTAGCTGGTTCTTTAGGTGGCTTTGATTGAGCAGTTGGAGAAAATGTTAGTGGAGGGAATAATGCTGAACAAGAGGCACTCTGATACTGTAGGCTGGAATTACCCTTGTTTTTGGGTGAGGATCCATTGGAATGGATCTTTAGGGTGGAGTGTTATTAAAGAGAAGCTAGATGATGCTACTGTCTATTTGGAAGATAGGGCCCTCAACTGGTCCCAATGGTTGGAATCTCAAGCTCTAATAAGCATATGGAGGGAGTTCAAAGGAGAGTAGCTGAGAAGGTTTAAAATGTCTCAAGATGGGGGCTACTATGAACTAAATACAGAAAGAAGTTTGAGCTTCTCTTGGCACCTTTGATGGAAGCCATGGAGGAGATGCTACTCAAAGCATTCATGAATGTCCTTAAGGCAGAAATTACAGCAGAGGTGAGGATGAATATGCCCCCTCACTTAAATACCTCACGGATTTGGCTCATAAGGTGGAGGAAAGAAATTGGGTTTTGGAACTGGCTAGGGAAGCTAAATGTGTAGAGCATAGTTATAAAATAGTGATGGAGCAGTTAAGAGTTTAAGTCAATTGGCTAACAGATACAGGATAAAGGGATAACCATTAACCAGAAATGTAGAGAACAAAATCCAGGATAGAGAGGGTAAAGGTTGAGCTTTTCCAATACCTTTGGTTATGGTTTTGGAACCATTAGCAAGAGTAATAGTGGGAAGAAATGGAAAAATTAACAATGTGTGAGAAAAGACTTGGGTTACCAAATATGTGATTAAATGCTCCAAAGTCTAAAATCCAAGTTTTTCTATCAATTTTTTGTTAGTAATAAAGGGGGAACCAAAAAGTGGAGGTGAAAATACCAAATTTGGACTTAGTGGGGATTGTCTCAGCCTGAGCCATGAGTAATTGGATTGAAGACAGCCTGAGTGACATGCAGCTCCAAGAAAGTAACTCCGCTGTGATGGTCAGTGGGAATGAACTGAAACAGCAAAGAAATAGTAGGAAGAGTACCAAGCAAGAGTTGAAACATGCCAAACAAAGGTGGAGTGTTGAGATTAGTGGCTGAAAACACTACAAAAGGCACCAAATAGCAATGGGACACCACATTTGAGGGCTGAGGTTTTGGTCCATCCTGGAGAACACCAATTGGCTGGTTTTAGGCTGGCCAGAAGACTGCCTGAAGTCCCACATATTATGGCTTGCTAACTGTACTTGGTGGCTTGCTGCTTGGCGGCCTCTAAGAAGCTTTTTGGGGGCAGTGACCAAAAAAATATCAAGCAGTGACCGGAAAGATATGCTGTCACAAAAATGGAAGAAAAAGGACACCATTAGTAGTGGGTGCTTAGCGTTTTTCCCCCTGGCTTTGATATCATGAAAAGCTAGAGAAATAAGGAGAAAACCTTATGATTTAAAATGTGTCTGTGATGCTGTTGACCTCCACAACTATGGTATTTATTGAGACTTGATACAAGATAAGGCATTAAACTACAATGACTATATCATAGTATACACTTCGTGTTCACACTAGGTCCTAACTAGTGTTCACATGTCACACCTATTCTAAGACCATATTTTTCTATACCTTTGAGGTGGAAACCGATGCATGAGACAAGTTGATGTAGTTTTGATGTAATGAGGAGACCAAATTGCATATTTCAACCAAACTTTTTTGATAGAGCACAACAAAAATGAGTCTATCAAAGGGAAATATTGGCTGTTGTGTTGGCGGTTCAAAAATGGTGACATTATTTGATGGGGCAGCATTTAGTTATAAAAATTGACCAAAAGAGCTGCAAATTTTTACTAGAGCAGGTAGTAATAAGTATGGAGCTGCAAAAGTGGGTAGTCAAATTAATGGTCTATGACTATGAAATACACTACAAACCTAGGAATGAAAATAGGACAGCTAATGCTTTATCTTGCAAGGAAGATATGGTGGTTATGTAAGCACTTTCCGTTGAGGCTCTTGAAGAAGTACAATGAGATGAAAAATTAGTCTCTAGTACCAAGTAGGTACTCAAAGACCCCATTAACAAACTCGGATATTTGTGATCAAGAGTTCCTTTACTACTAAAGGAATTTCATTCTACACCAATGGATGACTTTTGAGTTTTTCAAGACTTGCTAGAGGTTGACAGGGGTAGTTTATTGGGAAGGCATGGAGGAAGATATCCATAGCTTTATGGTTGAATGTGACATATGTCAACAAAAAAATCAATGAGCCCCATAGGATTATTGTAACCACTCCTAGTTCTAAAGTGTAGAAAGGCTAAATGGGATAACTGACTTATTTAGTCAAGCCACTAGTTATTAACACATTTTATTTTAACCTACCCGTTAACCTTATTATTAACACTTTTGACACTCCCTCAAGTTGAAGATTAGACAAACTTCAACTCAGAAAATAAAATCCAATTTAAAATCAAAAACCTAGAAACCACGCTAGAGCCTGGTTACCATACTAATTCAAGAACTTAAGCCACTAGCACTTCCTTTAACGATGTCCTTTGTGGACGAACAATTGTTAGAATTCTTTGACTTGCTTTCCATTTGTGGCCCCTTAATCTACTCCCAATTGCTTTCCCTAGTCACATCGTTTAACAGATGACATACCACCCAAAAGTCTTTGACCTACATCTTTTGACTCTTGAGCAGTCCTCCCAATTGGTCTCCGTTACTTGTGCTCATTACCCAATAACACAACTCTAATGTGCTGAAGTTTTTAGTTAGATTGTAGTACACAAAACTCTTGTAGGACTGAAACAAACCATAAGTGAAAACATAGTAGGCATCTAATAGAAGAGCTCCACAACAAACATAATTAGAACCAAAATCATCACCAATATCAACACAATATTGGCTAAACAAGTTAGGAGTAACACTGAAAATGATAGGGAAAATCTAACACTCCGTGAAACATCATAAGTCATGCCAAACAGAGGTTGGAAAATAGTTAGGAAGATTGTTTAGTCCTTTTTGGTTTGCTGGTGTGGTAGCTGCCATTTCATGCACCTACATGCACTGCTCGTAGGTGGCGTCGTAAGTGCTTGTCAATTTGGAAGGGCATTTGTAATTTTAGTTGACAAAGTTACTATCCTAGATTTACTAATTGCATTCTTTTTGTTATAAATGAACTATGGCTTGAGATGATAGAAATGGGACCTCAAATATGTAACTGAATTCATCTTCAAAAGCCTTGGGATTAGAAGGAAGCAAAAGGACAGAAATTTAATAAAATAAAACTTCAACAACCTTCAAAGACCTAATACAGCTTTGTCTTCTACCATTTGTATAATGTGTATTACCATAGTTGAAATAAAGTAAAGAAATTCTTCTCTGATGCACTTATTCACTGATTAATAGTAGCAATTTATAGAAAAAGCTTGACAACAAGTCTGTTAGTGAGTTTTTTAAAATAATGTACAATCAATCCTTAAACTTGAGCAACAATAAATTCCTAAATTTAAGAAATAGAATCTGCCAACTACAATAGGAAATAGGAAGCTACAGTAAAACCTCTATAAATTAATAATGTTGGGATAATGTTGGCAAAGCAATAGGATTTAATAATATACCTATTGTGGTGTGGAAAGGTTTAAACAGAAAAAGCATAAGTTAGTTCACTAAGTTGTTTGATGTGATAATGAGATCTAAGAAAATTTTGGATGAATGGAGGAGAAGTACTTTAATTTCTATCTATAAAAGTAAGGGGATATATAGAACTATGCAAACTATAGGAGGATTAAGTTCATGAGCTATACTATGAAGTTACGTGAGAAGGTCATTGAGTAGAGATTAAAACGAGACTTAAGTCACATAGAATTAATTTGGTTTCATGTTAGGAAGGTCAATCATGAAAGCAATTTACTTACTACAGAGATTGATGGAGAGATATCAAAGAAAACAAAAAGATTTACATACGATTTTTATCGATTTTGAAAAAGCATATGATAGAGTGCTGAGAGAGGTTTTAGAAAAGAAATGAGTACATATTGCTTATATTGGAACAATCAAAGATATATACGATAGGATCACGACTTGCGTGAGAAGACAAAATGAGAATCCAAAAGATTTTTCCTCAATTATAGGACTACATCAAAGTTCATCTCTAAATCTATATCTTTTTAACTTTATTTTAGACGTAGTTACTAAACATATCTAAGATTTGGGATCTTGATGTATGATTTTTTCGGACGATATAGTCTTAGTTGTTGAATCGAAAGAGAAAATAAATATGAAGTTAGAGTTGTGAAGACAAGTTTTGAAAATACATGTCTTTTATATAAGTAGAAATAAAACATAATATATAGAATGTTTTAGTAAAAGGCGAACAAATACAAATTTAAAAGTAAAACTTGGATACTATTTATTAAATTAAGTCACAAGCTTTAAATATCTTGAGTGCACTATACAAAATGGCGATGAAGTAAAGGAGGACGTAAACTATAGGATTCAAGTAGAATGGATGACATGGAGGAAGGTTTCGAGAGTCATTTGTGATAGAAAAGTACCACTCAAAGTTAAAGAAAAATTCTACTGTACAATTATTAAACCTTCAATATTGTATGGTATTGAATATTGGGCAGTTAAAAGACAACATAAAGATAAATTTCATGTCGCAGAGATAAGAATGTTGCGCTGGATGTGTGGACACACTAGAAGAGATATGATTAAAAATGAGTGTATTAATAAAATAGTTGGGATAATATTTATTGTTTAGAAGATGGTAGAATGTGGTTTGACTATTTGTGGAGAAAACTCGTAGAAGTGTTATTGAGAAGAGTAGGATTAGATGGAGAGCAATTTGATAGTTAAAGGTAGAGAGAGACCAAAGAAAATAATTGGTGAAACCATTAAAAAAAATTAAAAAATTAATAATTTTTTGATCCATGTTGCCGATCCCACTTAGTGAAAAAAAGCTTAATTATTGTTGTTGTTGTAGAAATGTATTAATTAATCGAAAAATTAATAATTTATTAATTTAAAGAGTGCTTTCTCGATTTAGTGAATATAAATTTAATTACATAAAAAATAATTGTGTATATCACTAATATACAATGTAGATGTATCATATTTTGTGAATTAATTTTTAAAAAATCACTTTATATGTATATTTATGAAAATAAGTAAATGGTATTCATTGTTTTTAGTACTTAAACAATATTCATTGTATTGACTAATTAAATAAAGTTCAATACAAGTCACTTGCATCTATAACTCATTGTACTAGAACTAAATACACATTCCTTGTTCGATGATGATGGTAATTACAATATAAACAATGTAGAAAAAATCTTAAAATCATACCCACCAATGGCTTCTCATCTAAAAGGTGTCCAAAAATCAATTACGATCGATCAAATATGTAAAGCATTATGTGAGAATAAGAGAGATCACCCCACATTTACAGTAGTGGCTTGATGAAAAATACCATTTGAAAGTTAGTCAAGATACAATATCAAACATTTTCAAGCAATCATCTTGGCAACAACTCTTCGCAATTTTTTGTTGCAGTTCGAGAATACAACACTGAAGCTTTTGAATGCAATGAGAAAAGTTAGAGATGAAATCCACCTCGATTTAAATTTCATGAAAAGACAAAAAACAATAGATTCATATTTTATTAAATTGTCTTAGGTATGTTTGTAATTTTAGAGAATTATTAGTTTATGATATTGATAGGTCTATAGATTTATATAAGGGTCTTCCTAAAAATTATTATCTTATTAATTTATCGAAATTACTAATTTTGTAAACTAGCTCAAGTTGGGATCGGTAAAAAATATTTTTTACAGAGGTTATTAATTTATCGAGTATTAATTTATGGATGTTTATCTGTATTGCTATTGCACAAAATAAGAAACTATGACGTAGGAAGCTACTACTATTGCAGGAAATAGAACCTCGCTCCCTAATAAATTAGGGCCAAAATCAAGGCACCAAATCTGGATAGCCATTATGTCTGAATTTGCAACACTCCCCTCGAGTTGGGTTTCCAAGATTAAACATGTCCAGCTTGTCTGTAACAACTCTATTTATGTAAATGTAACAATTTTTTTTTTATATTTGTAAAATTCTATAAAGTTATTACTGTTTTAATTCTAACCACTTAACTCGTAATAATAATTAATTTAATCAAGCATAATTGTTATTAACAGTGATATAATATTGAGTTTCCATACACCATTATTTTACAAACTACACACCATTATCTTACAAACATTTGTACAAAGGTTTAAAGTATACATATTAGCCCTAATCATCTATGTAGACTACTTCTGGGGACACTGGTGCGGATGGCGGCGCCTCCACCGGAATCTCAGTCACATCTACTACAGATATATCCGATATAACTGGTAGTTGCCCAAGGAGGGCACCTCGATCCAACGTACGGAAATAATAAGTGTCATGGAGAAAATTTGCATAATTATTCTTCTGAACATGATATGGAAATATAGTGAGAATTAAATCTTAGTAGGTTCAACAATAAATCATAATTTACCATCAATATAGTTCATCATGTCATGTCCATCTGTATAAACTACAAAAAATATCTTTAGGTCACATGAATGCACTTTATCCATGCACATGAAAATTGTACAATTATGACATGTATGGCATAAATACTATTTTTAAAGATATCATATGATGACTATCAATTTATTCTCATATCAAGCTATCCCGGTCAGGGTGAGTATTTTCTACTCTCCGGTACGGGCTTTTCTCGCTCCGTCCGACATGGCTTACTTTCTCTTTCTTTTCTTATTAACATGATCATAACCGTTGGTAGGGCGTCCCCTACTGGAGCACCACACGGATCGCCATGTGACTGTGCTCATTATTTTTCTTTTCACAATGATAGGCAAAAATATGCTTTCAATAACAAGTATATAACTATTACTAAAAAATCATTGATAATCATACGATGAACATAACCATTTCAAATATTACTTTATAAAATATTTTCATATCAAAATTTCACACTTAAGATGGTAAGAAGTTCATACAATGGCAATGGTTATGGCATATACTAGTCATTTATTATTTTTATTTATAAGATTCTTCTTCTTTTTTAAATATTAATTTTATTTCTTTATTTTTTTGATACAGGTTTTCATCTTATCTAACCTTTTCTTACTAATCAGAGTATAACTCTCTCAATTTAACTCCAATGTAGGTGATCTTGGTATCAATTTAAAGACAAAACAATTATTTAAAACTATTATGTTGAACAGTTTAGCGAAATATTAAGAAATTAATGTGATATTAGTCCCTCAAATTACATGTTATTTTTTCTCGGGTAGTTTCTGACCTCTTCTTACTAATCTGTCCATATCTCTCTCATAAAAATTCTAAATTAAGTGATTCCAGTGGCTACAAATCCGTGACACATATATCTATAATTTTTATGTTAACAATTTATTTGAATTCCCTACAGGATGTTCTTAGAAATTAAAACACAGAAACTATCCTAACATGTTCTTTCCTAATTAACCATTTTTTGAACACTACTTACTAATTAGACCATATCTACCTTATATGAACTCCAAATTAAGTGATTCCAGTGGCTAAAATTCTGTGACACATATATCTATAATTCTTATGTTAACAAGTTATTTTAATTCCCTACAGAATGTTCCAAGAAATTCAAAAACAGAAACTTTCCTAACATGTTCTATTCTGATTAACCATTTTCTGAACACTGTTTACTAATTAGACCATATTTACCTCATATGGACTCCAAATTGAGTGATTCCAGTTGTTTAAAATCCGTGAGACATATATATATAATTGTTATGTTAACAAGTTATTTTAATTCCCTACAAAATGTTCTCATAAATTCTAAAACAGAAGCTTTCCTAACAGATTTGTTACGACCCCAAGTTAGGAGTACGTAACCGGCACGGGTATTGAGAATAATCTCGTCCCGTAAGCCTCTTTCTTTATACATATAAATGAATTTCTCACAATTAAGATAAATTATAACCAACTATAATTATATATTTATTTGAAAACTTAACTTCTATACTATATAATTTCAATTAACTTAAAATATACACAAATACTATACAAAATGGAAGCTGAGATCCTGCTTGTGATATATGGAGCAACTCTAAAGTGTAAAATACAACATAAGCCAAAAGCTGAGAGCTTTGAAAATAAAGTAGGTTCACCCATAAAATGTGTCGCCTAATTGACCTGCTATCTATAGGAGACTGACCAAAATCTGTATTCTTATATGAAAAAAATGTAGAAATATCGTGTAGTGAATTTGACAACTCAGTGAGCAGGTAATTCTTACCATAACGGAAACAGGACAAGCAGGGCACGAGTTTTTCCTTCACAAGTAAATGTTTAATGCAAGGAAAAGATGAATGTCATATGTATTATATGTTTGAAAGTTCAATAATAAGAAATATTCAGTATTAAGAGGCATAAATATCAATGTTGCAATATTATATAAATAAATACAAATAAGTTTAGAACTTCTCATAAATTGAAGAACTCTCTCTATATTAGAACCGTAGCCATATCTCAAGTATGCAGTAAAAGAAAGATTCACCATCAATCAGGCCAAAAGCCCGCACAATCCATAAGGCAAAAGCCCGTATAATCTATCAGGCAAAAGCCCGCATAATCCATCAGGCAAAAGCCCGTATAATCCATCAGGTAAAAGCTCGTACAATTTATTCATTAGGCAAAAGCCCGCACACTCCATCAGGCAAAAACTCGTATAATTATCCATTAGTCAAGTAAAAGTCCATTACACAAAACTCAATATGCACTAGGGTTAACATTCATAACTACTTTAAATTCTTTCGTATAAATACAAGAAAGAAATAACAGGAAATGCAAAATAAACAATAATGTCACATTTCTTCCAGAAAAGCATATGCTTACTGATAAACAATAGCCACAACAACATCAATTTAACTTATACATTTATATCCAAAGGCCCACACATGTGCCTCATAAAAATCATTTATCAATTCATATAAAATATCAACATCACCATAAACTAACATAATTTTGAGTATTCTTAATCAGTATAGTTTAATATCAATAGAGAACTAAAATATAAATGATGCTTGTTCTGCATTTCCAAAGGTTATACTAGGAGTCATGTTTTGAAATACATGATCATAATTTAAAAGAAATAAGTTTCGCATTAATAGTAATGTCTCATGTGGATGTATCAAATGACTAGTTAAAAATAATGCTATAGTAAGTATTATCTACTCACTTGGTAAGGGCTCCAGATTGGACAACGCTAAAATGTATTTTTCTGATCTCAATTCGATCAAATAGACCTCGAAAATATATTCGGAAGGTCCAAAAAATCAAGAAAACAACTTCAGGAACTTGGTCACTATTCTCTGCCGGAAAACACTATTCACGACGAACAAAAAAGCTGTTAGATGACAAAAAATGTACCTATTCTAAGGTTTATCTAACTCCTGAATCTATCTACGGTGTCAGAATTTCAATTAGAAATCTCTAAGTAAAAGTTTCAGAATTTACCTTTTTTTGAGATTTTCTACTTCAGATCTACGGCGATTCAATGGCTGATTTGAAAAATTGATCGGTCAAAACTGTAGTATTCTTTGTCTTGAATCTAATAGCACCTTTAGTTTTGAGATCGGAAGCCAATGGCACTCTAGATCTAAAGAGAAAGTTGAAGGTTACTATTTACTCACTATTCATCCATTTCACTTTTTTTTTTCTAAAGTTCTGCCTCTGTCTGTTTCACGATTCATATCATCTGCTTTTCATTGTTCTGTTTGTTTTTTTTATTTTTTTATAACAATAATAATTATTTAATAATTAAATAATAGGATTTTCTTTTATATAAATTTCGTTTTTCATCTTAAAATATTCTAAAAATTTCTAAAAATTTACATTCTCATAAACCTTTAGTTAAAATCTTAAATCATAATTTTTCTTGATAAAAATCATAATAAAAAAAATCTTAAAATAAATATCTTTATACATATTAAAAGAAAAAATATTTCTAAAAATACAACAAAAATTTATTAGAGGCCAATATAATTATTGTAACCAAAACATAAATAATTTAATTAAAAATATACTTGCTTTTAGCAAAACATAATCATTTTTAAATAAATAAAAATATATTTGTTCATAGCAAAATATTATCATTTAAAAATAAAATTACGGGATATTACAAGATTCTTCCTGATTAACTATTTTTTGACTACTGCTTACTAATCGGACCATATCTACCTCATATAGACTCGAAAGTGAGTGATTCTAGTTGCTAAAAATCCGTGAGACATATATCTATAATTGTTATGTTAACAAGTTATTTTAATTCTCTACAGAATGGTCTCAGAAATTCAAAAACAGAAACTTAAAATTTTGCCATCCATAGCCATATCTATGCAGGACTATCTACACTAGTCTAAGTATTCAAACATACATCACATGCAAGAATAATATGTAACATGATAAAACAACATCCATGACCAATCATCAAAGTTCTTAAGATCAAAATCTCATAAATTTTACAAACTTCAAAACTTTTTTTCAAAAAGGAATATTGTTAAGCTTACCTAAGAATTTTCCTAACTCACTTAGTGAATTTGTTTTCTTGTTTCCCTTGAAAGAAGTATCAAGATTCCTCCATTCCCTTAACTTTTCTAGCAGTTTAAATAAGAGAAGGAGGGTGAGTTTTTGAACCTCAAAGATGAAGAAGAAAAATAGATTCAAGTGGAGATTAAGTTAACTTACCTTGAGTACTTAACCCTCTAGACTTCTCCTTCTTCTTTCTTTATTTCTGCTCCTCTCTTTCTCTCCTTTCCTCTCTCTACCTTGCTTTTATTTCTCTCTCTTTCTCACCTGGACGAAATTAAAATGTTATATAGGTGGGTTTTGCTTAAATAGACCATCAAATAATTCATCTTCATGGGTCTATCTTATCACAATTAGGATACACTTGGTTGAATTTTTTTAAAGCAAACAACTTATGTTCTTATTTTCCTCTTCCTTAGTCAAGATATGCATAGTAAAAGGAGATTTGTATTTTGAAAATTATAATGATATGTTCTTAAGATAAGGGACAAGAAAAGGTCCCTTTGATTTATGAATTTATTTCCATTTTCTTTTGTCTTAATCAAGTATGATAGGTTTGCCTTTGTGGGTGACAAATTTTTAACCCTTGAATCTCCGTTATTTGGCTGAAATTATTTGTGTGGGATTGAAATGTTTTGTCCTAATGCCATGTATTATCATACCACTTGCTAAAATTATGAGTGTAAGATATAGATGTTTTGTCCTAATGTCATGTATTATCATACCACTTGCTAAAATTATAAGTGTAGGATATAGATGTTTTGTCCTAATGCCTTGTCATCTAATTTTGATTACACAATTATTTCATCACTTTATTTTTATTTTTATTTTTCTTCTTGTGTTTGGACTCATTCTTGCCCATTTTCTTTACTTTGGTTAAAATTCTATCTTTTATAATGGGTTTGGTCACATTTTCATGATTTTTGGGCTACCAGTCCAATTTCTATATTCTAGTCCAAGTCTATGTTTTATTTCTTCCTTGGGCTATCCTATTGGCTTGCTAAAAATTCATGTGAAGTAGAAAGATTCTTGTCCATAGGTGAAAACCCAATTTATGGGTGGAGATACTAAACTTAGTAACTTTAACTCTTAAATTAGGAAAATTACCTTAATCCAATTTTTTTGAAATTTTAATACTTTTACAAAAATTTATCTTCCTTACCTAAGAATTTCACCTTTCTTTAGTATATTTATTTCTAATATTTCCTTTTAGGTTTTCTCTCTTTACCTATTCCATTAATGTTAGAACATTTCTATGCATATGCAAGGTAAAGAATTTCTAAGGATTATATTTTTTTAAATATTTAAAAATTGTCTTAATAAATTTTATTTCCTTAATTAAATATTTATGTACCTTTATTAATAAAAAAAAAAGAAATTAGAGATGTTACTTTTAATACTTTTGTACTTTTATTAATACATAAAACGGAATTAGGGATGTTACATTGTCAACTTGTTTTGAACATCTTTTTTGCTAGGGCTTTTGTTAAGACATCTACAACTTGATCTCTTGTGGACACACAAGTTATGCATAGGATTTCATCCTTAAACTTTTCCTTAATGAAGTGTCTTTCCATTTCAGCATATTTTGTTCAATCATGATGAGCTGGATTATGAGAAATATTTATGGATGGTTTATTTTCACAGTAGCTTGTTAGGACAAATATTTGCTTCACCTCTAGTTTTTCAAGTAGCAACTTTAACCACGTGCTATGCTTCAGCGCTACCAGGCCACAACCGATTGCTTTTTGTTTTGCCAAGTAACTAGATTTTTCCAAATAAAGGTATAATACCCTTAGGTAGACCTTCTATCCTTAGTAGAACCAGCCTAATCTACATTTGTGTACTTGTTTTACACAAAGAATAGTCCTTTGCCAGGGGATCCCTTTAGATATTTTTGTATCTAAGAAGAGCCTCCATGTGCTCTTCGGAGGGAGAGTGTATGTATTGACTAACAACACTTACAGAGAAAACAATATTTAGCCTAGTGTGGGAAAGATAGATGAGCTTTCCAACTAGACACTGGTATCTTTCGGTATCTACTGGGATTCTTTCCCCTTAGCTCCCCATCTTTGTTGTGGGATCCAAAGGTGTATCAATGGCTTTACCCTCAAGCATCCTTGCTTCCTTTAACAAATCTAGGACATATTTCCTCTAAGTGACAGATATTCTTTTCTTGTTTCTAGCAATTTCCATACCAAGAAAATAACGTAAAGAGTCTAGATATTTTTTTTCAAATTTATCAATGAGTCTAGCTTTTAATCTAGACATTTCAATAGTATCAAAATGATATAATCTATATAGACAATAAGTATAGTAATCTTACCATCCTTATATTGATAAAAGAGAGTATGATTAGTATGAGCTTGCATATACCCCTATTGTAACATAGCCTTAGTAAATCTTTCAAATCAAACTCTTGGATATGGTTTTAGCCCATAGAGAGCCTTTTTTAATCTACAAACTATCCTATTTCTTTGCTCTTGATCAAATTCAGGTGGGAGGTTCATGTAGACTTCTTCTAAATCACCATTAAGGAAAGCATTTTTTGCATCTAGTTGTTGCAATTCCTAGTCTAGGTTGGCTGCAATGGAAAGAAGGACTCGAACTGTATTTAATTTTGCATTAGGGGAAAAAGTTTCATTATAATCAATGCCATGGGTCTCAATGTAGCCTTTTGCGACTAGTCTTGCCTTGTATCTCTCAATAGTGGCATTTGACTAAAACTTCATCGTAAACACCAACTTGCACTTAATTGGAGTTTTTCCTTGAGATTTTTTGACAAAGTTCCAAGTTTTATTCTTTTCAATAGCTTGGATTTCTTCCATTACTACCTTTCTCCATTCGATGTACACATGTATGTCTCTAGGAATTTTTTCTTTTGATTGGTTAGTTATAAAAAGATTTTCCCACAACTATTGGACTACATCAAGGTCTTCTCTGAGTCCGTACTTTTTTAATTTGATTTTGGACGTAGTTACTGAATATATACAAGAGTTGGGGCCTCAATGTATGATTTTTGCAGATGATATAGTCTTAGTTGGTGAATCGAAAGAGAAAATAAATATGAAGTTAGAGTCATGGAGACAAGTTTTAGAAACACATTGTTTTCGTATAAGTAAAAATAAAACAGAATATATGAAATGTATTTTTAGTAAGAGATGAACAAATACGAATGTAGACGTGAAGCTTAGAGACTATATATTAAAACAAGTTACAAGTTTTAAATATTTTGTATCCATTATACAAAATGACGGCGAAGTAAAGGAGGACGTAAACCATAGGATTCAAGTTGGATGGATGAAATAGAGGAAAGTTTCGAGTGTTATTTGTGATAAAAAAGTGTCACTCAAAGTTAAAAAATTCTACCGTACGGTTATAAGACCTGCTATATTGTATGGTACTGAATGTTAGGTGGTCAAAAGACAGCATGAGGATAAACTCAACATTGCAGAGATGAAAATGTTGCGCTGGATGTGTGCATACACCAGAAGAGATATAATTAGAAATGAGTGCATTAGAGAGAAGGTTGAGGTAGCATCTATTGTGGAGAAAATGGTTGAATCTCGCTTAAGGTGGTTTGGTCATGTGTGGAGAAGATTTACAGAAGCCCTAGTGAGAAGAGTAGATCAGATGAAAAATAGTTCAATAATTAGAGGTAGAGGGAGGCCAAAGAAAACAATGAGTGAAACTATTAAGAATGATTTAATAGTTAATAACTTATCTATTGATCTCATTTATGATAGGCCACTGTAGCGCCGTTTAATTCATGTAGCCAACCCCACCTAGTGGAAAAATGCTTAGTTGTTGTTATTGTTGGTTAGTTATAAAAGCCTGAAAAGGAGAAGAAAAATGATTGTAGGAAACATAACTTGATGTAGGGTTTTGAGTGTAGAAGAGGGGTTTTTTTCTCAGAGCAATAGACCAATCAAGATCACTAACCCTAGGAGATGAATTCAGTTCAAGGGTATGACAATGTGTTGAGTCCCCCACATTCTCCACTATTTGGGAAGAATTTCTCCGAGAATAAACCGATAGTTCATTTTGTAAATCATCTCTTCTCCTGGAGTTGGCAGTGTTTATGGCATCAGTTTCGGCTGTAGGCTCGGCATTGGTAGGAATGTTAGTTCGGACAATTTTAGGTATTAGGTCCTGTGTGTGTTTGGCATGAATTGAGGGAGTTTCAAGTATGGAGTAAAGGTAGAAGAATCTAGGGAAGGAAGAGTTGTGGAAGTAGGTTCCCAAAAAAAGAGTTCATCCCTACGCTTTGAAGCAGATTTTTTTGTATGGTAGGGTTGATTTTCAAAAAAAGTGACATACATAGTGACAAAATATTTGTGCTTGGCAAGAGAATAACACCTATATCCCCTTTGGGTGGCAAAATATCCAAGAAATATGCAAGGGCATGGGAATCAAGTTTGCTTTGGTTATGGTCATGAATTTGAGCAAAGCTTTACAACCAAACACTTTAAGGGGTAAAGAACCAATCAACCTTGTTTGAACCTTGTTTGAGGGTAATATTGGAGGAAGAGTTGAGTGGGAGTTTTGTCATTGAGTACCCTAGTACGTAGGCAATTTATGAGGTAGCAAGTTGTAAGAATAGAATCTTCCAAAAAAATTTAGTAGCATTATTAGCAATCATAATAGAGTGAGCAACTTCAAGGAGGTGTGTGTTTTCTTTTTCAACTACCCAATTTTGTTGAGGGGTATAGACTCAAGAGCTTGGGTGAATAATGCCATTTTTCAAAAGGTACTCTCCTAAATTGGAGTTAAAGTATTCTCTCTAATTATTAATTTGAAGAATTTGAATTTTAGTGTTGTATTGTTTTGTTATCATTAAATGGAAGTGTTTGAAAATTTGTTTGGCCTCTTTTTTTCCTTTAGAAGGTAAATCCAAATGATCTGTGTGTGATCATTAATAAAAGTGTTAAATCATTTTTTTCCAGTGGCATTCGGTACCTGTGAAGAGCTCCATATATCACTATGAATTAAAGCAAAATGTTTAGAAGATTTGTAGGGTTGTGTAGAAAAATTTGATCTTTGATGTTTAGTAATTTGACAAATATCACATTGAAAAATATCTTTATCTAAAATGAGAAGGAAACAAATGTTATAGATATTGAAAGCTAAAATGTCTTAACCTAAAGTGCCATAGTATAATTTGTTGTTTTCTTGACAAAGAGGTTGATTCACAGCTAGTAGTCAAGGCTTGTTTTATTATTGGAGATATCTTCTTTAAAATAACAGAGTCCATTGCATTTTTTAGCATTACCAATTCTCATACCTAAAATCATATCCTGAAAATTGCAAGAATGCGAGAATTGTGCATTATAGTTAAGGTATTTGATGATCTTATTCATGGACGTTAAATTGCAAGATAATTTTGGAACATAAAGAGCATCTTTGAGAGATATTTAAGGGCTAATATTAATATTATTAGTACTTGCAATAGTTGCAAATTCTCATTCATGATAGGCCACTGTGGCGCCGATCCATGTAATCGACCCCACTTAGTAGGAAAAGGCTTAGTTGTTGTTATTGTTGCAATAGTTGCAAATGAGTCATCAACAATCTTAATTTTCAGATTTCCTTGACTGGGTTTATAAGAACAAAAAAGATTAGCATAACTTGTCACATGGTTTGTAGCGCTAGAATCTGACAAACTATGAAAAAGATAGGCCAAAAACGTACCTCTGTCTTCTGGAGATTTTCCATATATATATTGTTTGTACATACTAATATTCTACCCTATAAACAAGTTAAATTGCCATAAATCTGGGCTATCCTAATTAATGTAATTAATGAGAGAATAACATAATTACATAAATCTGGGCTATCCTAATTAATGAGAGAATAACATAGTTACATAAATCTGGGTTATCCTAATTAATGAGAGAATAACATAATTACATAAATCTGGGTTATCCTAATTAATGAGAGAATAACATAATTACAGTTGCATAATCCCATAGATTACTCTGATATTAATGACCAGCAAATTGCCAATTAATTCTATTGACATTCCCCCTCAAATTGATGCTGGTAAGTCAACAAGTATCAATTTGCTTATTAGAAAATTGTGGCGTTGACGTGTCAAAAACTTGGTGAAGATATCAGCAAGCTGAATAGATATCGAGACATGAGGTAACGTGATAACTCTGTGGTCATAAGCTTCGCGGATAGAGTGACAATCAACCTCGATGTGCTTCGTGCTTTCATAGTAAACCGGATTTGTTGCGATTTGTATTGCACTGGTGTTGTCGGCATATAGCGGAGTGGGTTGTGCTTGAGGGAAGCCAAACTCTGTAAGAAGACCACATAACCAAATTATCTCAGAGCATGCAGCAGACATAGCGTGATACTCGGCTTCAGTAGAAGACTTAGAGATCGAGTCTTGTTTCTTGCATTTCGATGAGATTGGAGCATCGCCCAGAAACATACACCAGCCCGTAGTCGATTTTTGGGTGTCGAGCCAGCCCAATTAATATCGCTATATGCCTGGAGTTGTAGCAATGAACTAGTAGGAAAGAATAGGCCGCGGGTGGAGGTGTCGAGGACGTATCGAATGATTTGGTATACTGCGGAAAGGTAGAAATGTCGAGGAGATTGCATGAACTTGCTAACAGTGTGGACCGCAAAAGAAATGTCCGGGCGAGTGATTGTTAGGTAGATAAGACTACCAATCAGCTGGTGATAGAGAGTGAGATCTTCAAAGAGTTCACCTTCATCCCGTCTATATTTTACATTAACTTCCATGGGAGTGTCAACAGAGGTTGCATTAAAGAGGCCGGCACGTTGGATCAAATCTCAAATATACTTGTGCTGATTTAAAAATATACTGTGAGGTTGATAATGAACCTCTAACCTCAAGAAGTAAGTGAGTGGGCCAAGATCTTTCATGTGAAAAGTTGAATGCAACAAGTGCTTAATTTTAGAGATAGCCTCTTGATCAGAACCAGTCACCACAATATCATCCACATAAATAAGGAGTACCACAATGCCTTTAGAAGTTCGTTGGATGAATTATACCGGCTCTATGTGAAGGAAAAACCAAGTAGTGTAGATCGAAACTTCTCAAACCATACTCTGGGTGCCTGTTTCAAACCATATAAAGAGCGTTTGAGTTTGCACACTGCATTAGGTGATGATGTGGGTATATTGGTGGGAAGTTTAATGTAAACTTCCTCCTTGAGGTCACTATGGAGGAATGTATTTTTGACATCCATTTGATGGAGTGTCCAGGATTGAGAGGCAGTGGTGGCTAGAATAGTGCGCACAGTAGTCATCTTGGCAACAGGTGCAAATGTCTCATTATAGTCAATTCCATACTCTTGCCTATTTCCAAGAACAACCAGCCGAGCTTTGTAACGATCTATGGAGCCATCTGAACGAAGCTTTACAGAAAATACAAATTTGCTACCAAGAGGTTTGACAGATAGTGGACATGGAACAACATCCCATGTCTGATTTTCTGCTAAAGCTAGAAGTTTTGTGTCAATAGCTTTCTGCCAACAATCATGCTCCATGGCCCGTTTATAAGAAGAAGGGTTAGGAATAGAAAATAAAGTGGCTGTCAAGGATAGTAGAGAAGAAAAACCATACTTTTTTGGTAGTTTGCGAACACGAGTACTGTGGCGTAGAGGGGTTGTTTCTGGAGTAGGTGCAAGATCAGTAGCCAGAGAGTGATCTAGAAGAGGCCCAGGAGATGCTGATGACTGATTTGGAGGAGTAGTATTTGTTCGTCTGTACACTAAGAAAGGGTTTGATGAAGATGGTCCTGCAGGAGAGTTAGAAAACAAAGGCAAAACAGAAATTGAAGAAGAGATAAGGTCATGGTGGGTTGTAAAAAAATAATTATTTTCTTGAAAAATGACATTTCGAGAGACTTGAAGCCAACGAAGATGAGGATCATAGCATAAAAAACCTTTCTGATGAGTAGAGTATCCAAGAAAGGCACATTCAACAGATTGAGCAGTGAGTTTAGTACGTTCATGTGGAGGAAGATGAACGTAACACACACAACCAAAAGTGCAAAGATTTGAATAATTAGGTGGGTGACCAAATAACCGAGTGAAAGAAAACTCATTGTTCAATGATGGAGAAGGCAAGCAGTTAATAAGATGTACAGCAGCAGAGAGAGCTTCACACCAAAACCGAGATGGTACAGAAGATTCCAACAAAAGAGTGCGGACAACATCAAGTAAATGACGATTTTTTTCTCTTAGCTACCTTGTTTTGTTGCAGAGTGGAAGGGCAAGACCGTTGAGAGACAATACCATTATTTTGCAAAAAATCCTGAAAAACATGAGATGTGTACTCACCTCCATTGTCAGAACGAAGAATTTTAATTTTTGAAGAAAATTGGGTTTGAACATAAGCATAAAAGAATTTGAAAGCAGAGAAGACTTAGTCTTTAGAGCGCAAAAAATAAATCCATGTGAAACAACTATAGTCGTCAATAAAAGTGACAAAGTACTTGTAATACGCATGAGAAATAACAGGTGCCATACCCTATAAATCACTATGAATCGTATCAAAAGACTGCCCAATATTTGATTGATGAGTTGAAAAAGGTAGAGTTTTACTTTTGCCAAGTCTACAAGAAGTGCAATCAAAGTTAACAGTATTTAAAGAAGGGTACTCTTTATTTCCAAGGAAACCAGATTTTAGCAACTCACGAAGTACATTAGAATTGAGATGTCCAAGATGCTTATGTCACATTTGATAATCAACTTCAACAGAATTACAAGAAACAAAAGGATGTAAGAAAGAGGGAGACACAGGTAAATGGAGAGGAAAAAGGCGTCCAACTTTAGGCCCCTTCGCGATCATCTTCCCGGTGTGTTGATCCTGCACAAGATAATCAGATTTTGAGAATTCTACCCGACAATTATTGTCAACCAATTGACCAATAGAAATAAGATTACTGGTGAGAGTAGGAGATACAAAGACATCAGTTAGAGATGAAGAGATATCGCCGGTGGCTGTTATAGGCAATTTATTTCCATTAGTAGTATGAATCTTGAGATGTCCAAAATATTTGGTAACATTGGTAAGGTCTTGAACATTGTTTGTCATATTGTGGGAAGTCCCAGAGTCAAAGAACCAAGGAGAAGAAGTAGAAAAAAAAGTACCTTAGAGGCCAAAAGCAGAGAATGCTGAAACTATCATGAAACTATCATTTGTTGAACCATTTTAGGAGTCAAAGGTTGAACAGGGGCAGGAGCACTTTGTTGCACAGAAGCTGTATGCATAGAAGTACTAGGGCCAACTAAGACAGTAAAAACTGTAGCAGAGCGCTTGGCTGGTCGGGTTGGACATTCTTTAATAATATGTCCTTCTTTTTTGCAGTAATTATAGAATTTCTTTGGACAGGTGGAAGCTAAATGTCCAAAACCTTTGCAATAGAAACATTGAACAGCACTTAGGTCTCTTCCTCTTGGCTTGCCTTGTGCTGCATATGCTATTAGAATAGAGGAGAGTTGTTGTTGTTCCATGGTAGTTTGAGTGAGAAGGCGTTGTTCTTCACGAAAGAGATCGTTTAAGCATGCATCCAGTGATGGTACAGGGTCTTGGTTCATGAGATTGAACCGAATACCTTAAAAGTCCGTTCTCAGTTTCATGAGAAATTGATCGTGTTTAGTAGTGTCATGAACAGATTGTACCGAATGAAAACCTTCAGTAGTCAAGTTTTCATAGATGATATCAGTGTATTCGGCCCAAAGATTCATGAAATAAGAATAAAAATCAGAGATGGAAAGACTTTCCTATTGAAAAATGGCGATTTCGTGTTCAAGTTGGAATCTTCGAGCAATGTTATTCTAGCTGTAGATTTTCTTCAGGTAGACCCACATATCAACTGCAGTCTTGAAGGATCTGAGATTAAGTATGATGTTGGGATCAACAGAACCTATGATCCATGCCATTACTTGAGCATCTTTTACCTCCCACTTGGCATGTTCATCCTGATGTGTAGCTTTGATAGGAGCAGGTTTGGTGCCATTAACATAACCCTAAAGGTCCTTACCTTTAACAAAAATCTGGAATTGAAAAGCCCAGACTGAGTAGTTTTTCCCATTAAGGCAAACTAGTAGGACATCAGATTTTTCTATAGACACGAGGCTGAGAAAAAAATGTTCACGAAAGACCACTTGTGGACTAAGAAAGATCTTTGAACTAGAGCAGTGTAGGAAAAAAAACAAAAGATGAGAAATTGTTGGCTAGACTAGGTTAGGATCCTGAGAGGCTCTGATACCATGACAAACTATGAAAAAGGTAGGCCAAAAACGTACCTCTGCCTCTTGGAGATTTTCCATATATATATTGTTTATACATGCTAATATTTAGCCCTACAAATAAGCTAAATTGCCATAAATCTGGACTACCATAATTAATGAGAGAATAACATAATTACATAAATCTGGACTATCTTAATTAATGAGAGAATAACATAATTACATAAATCTGAGCTATCTTAATTAATAAGAGAATAACATAATTATATAAATCTGAGCTATCTTAATTAATGAGAGAATACCATAATTATAGCTGCATAATCCCATAGATTACTCCAGCAAATTGCCAATCAATTCCATTGATAGAATTTATCACCCAAGGTGCAATAATCTCAAAAGTCCCACTGAGAGCAGTAAAGAAAGTACCTTTTTGGGCCAAGACTGAGGTATCCAATGTAGATGAAGATTGCTGACTTTGGGTAGCAGAGGGGTTCAATAGATGAGAATTTAGGATTTTCTGTAGTTGTTCCATTTGTTCTTGACTTGGGGTGAAGTTATTGTCACCTATTTGAGTCTCTACGACTACTTGGAAACTCTTACCATTCCTTCTATTGCTTTTTCAATTATTTGGTTTTCCATGTAATATCTAGTACTTGTCACGGATATGATTGGGTTTTTGGCAGTAATCACACCAAAGATCCTTCTTTTAACTTTGGAAATTTTTAGTTCCACGAGTTGTAAATGCATAATTTTCGGTCACTGGTATTGTAGTACCCATCATAACTCATTTGTGGGTTTCTTGTAACATCCCTAATTTTATTTCTTTTATTGATAAAAGCATATAAATATTTAATTAAGGAAATAAAATTTATTAGACAATATTTTAGATATTTAAGGAAATATAATCCTTAGAAATTTTTCATCTTATGTTTATGCATAGAAAATGTTCCTAACATTAAGAGAACAAATAAAGAGGGAAAACGTAATAGGAAAAAAAATTAGAAATAACATATTAAAGAGATGCAAAATTCTTGTATAAGGAAGATAAATTTTTAGAAATAAGTAAAGGTCTTAAAATTTCAAAAACATTGGATTAAGGTAATTTTTCTTAATTCAAGAACTAGAGTTACTAAGTTTAAAATCTTTACCCATACATTGGGCTTTTACCTATGGACACTTCATATAGAGTTTTTTCACTTTACATAAGTTTCTAGCAAGTCCATTGGATAACTTAAGCAAGAAATAAAACATAGATTTGGACTAAGATATAGTAATTGGACCCATAGCTCAAAAATTATAAAAATGTGACCAAGCCCTCCAAGAAAGGTAGAATTTTATCCAAAACAAAGAAAATGGGTAGGAATAAGCCCAAATTCAAGAGAAAAAATAAAATAAAATAAATTAGGTGATGATATAATAATGTAATAATAATAAAGATTAGGTTACATGGTATTAAGACAAAAATTTAGCAAGTGGTGTGATTCTACATTCATAATTTTGGTAAGTGACATGGTAATACAAGGTTTTAGGACAAAAACATCTATATCCTACACTCATAATTCTAGCAAGTGGTATGATAATACATGGCATTAAGACAAAATATTCCTATTCCACACAAATAATATCAACCAAATAATGGAGTTTCAAGGGTTAGAAATTTGCTATCTAAAAAGACAAACCTATCATACTTGTTTAAAACAAAAGAAAATGGAAATGAATTCCTAAATCAAAGGGACCTTGTCCCTTATCTTAAGAACATATCATCATAATTTTCAAAATACAAATCTCCTTTTCCTATGGATATCTTGACTAAGGAAGAGGAAGATAAGAACATAAGTTGTTTATTTTCCAAAAATTCAACAAAGTGTATCCTAATTGTGATAAGGTAGATCCATGATCATGAAAGGTGTATTATTTGGTGGTCTATTTAAGCAGAACCCACCCCTACAACTTTTTAATTTCGTCCAAGTGAGGAAGAGAGAGAAATAGAAGCAAGGTAGAGTGAGGAAAGGAGAGAAAGAGAGGAGAAGAAAGGAAGGAAGAAGAAGAAGTTTAGAAGGCTAAGTACTCAAGGTAAGTTATCTTAATCTCCACTTGAATCTATTTTTTTTTTTCATCCTTGGGGTTCAAAAATTCACCCTCCTTCTCTTACTTAAACTGCTAGAAAAGTTAAGGGAAGGGAGGAATCTTGCTACTTCTTTCAAGAGGAAATAAGAAAACCAATTCACTAAGTAAGTTAAGGAGATTCTTAGGTAAGTTTAACAATATTTCTTTTTGATGAAAATTTTTGAAACTTATAATATTTATATGAAATTTTGATCTTAGAACTTTGATGATTGGTCATGGATGTTGCTATATCATGTTACATATTGATCTTGCATGTGATGTATGTTTGAATACTTAGACTGGTATAGAAAGTTCTGCATAGATATGGCTATGGGTGGCAAAATTTTTAGCTTCTGTGTTTTAATTTCTGGGAATTATCTGTAGGGAATTAAAATAAATGGTTAACATAAGAATTAAAGATATATGTGTCACGGAATTTTAGCCACTGCAATCATTCAATTTGGAGTCCATATGAGGTAGATATAGTCCGATTAGTAAGCAAATGTTAGAAAATGGTTCATCAGGGAAGAATATGTTAGGATAGCTTCTGTGTTTTAATTTCTGTGAATTATCTGTAGGGAATTAAAATAAATGGTTAACACAAGAATTAAAGATATATGTGTCACGGATTTTTAGTCACTGGAATCATTCAATTTGAAGTCCATATGAGGTAGATATGGTCCGATTAGTAGTCAAATGTCAAAAAATAGTTCATCAGGGAAGAATATGTTAAGATAGTTTCTGTATTTTAATTTCTGAGAATTATCTGTATGGAATTAAAATAAATGGTTAACATAAGAATTATAGATATGTGTATTACGTATTTTTAGCCACTGTAATCACTCAAGTTGGAGTCCATATGAGGTAGATATGGTCCGATTAGTAGGTAGTGGTCAGAACTTATCCGAGAAGAAATAACCTGTACATTTAGGTAGTAATATCACATTGATTTCTTAATATTTCGCTACAATGTTCAACATAATAGTTTTAGATAATTGTTTTATCTTGAAATAGACACCAAGATCACCTACATCGGAGTTCAATTGAAGGAGTTATGCTCTGATTAGTAAGAGAATGTTAGATATGATGAAAACCTGCCTCAAGAAAATAAAGAAATAAAATTAATATTTAAAAAAGAAGACGAATCTTATAAATGACTAGTATATGCCATAGCCATTATCATTGTATGAACTTCTTACCATCTTAAATGTAAAATTCTGACATGAAAATATTTAATATAGTGATATTTGAAATGGTTATGTTCATGGCATGATTACCAATGATTTATGGTAATAGTTATATTTTGATGAACATACTTGTTATTGAAAGCATATTTTTGACTATCATTGTGAAAAGAAAAGAAATGAGCACGGTCACATGGCAATCCGTATGGTGCACCAGTAGGGGACGCCCTACCAATGGTTATGATTATGATTATGAGAAAAGAAAGAGAAAGTGTGCCATGTCGGACGGAGCGAGAAAAACTCGCACCGGAGAGTAGAGGATACTCACCCTGACCGGGGTAGCTTGAAATGAGAATAAATTGATGGCCATCATATGATATTCTGAAAATAGTTAATCTTGTCATACATATCATTACTGTATGATTCTTATGTGCATAGATATAATACATTCATGTGACCAAAGATATTTTCTGTAGTTTATACAACTGAACATGACATGATGAACTATATTGATGGTAAATTATGATTTATTGTTAAACCTACTGGGAGTTAATTCTCACTATATTTTTATATTATGTTCAGAAGAATAATGCAGATTTTCTCAATGACACTTATTATTTCCGTACGTTGGATCGAGGTGCCTTACCTTGGACAACTACCAGTTATATCATATGTATCTTTAGTAGATGTGACTGAGATTCCGGTGGAGGTGCCACCTGCACCAGTGTCCCCGGAAGTAGTCGACATAGATGATTAGAACTAATATGTATCTTTGTACAAATGTTTGTAAAATAATGGTGTGTAGTTTGTAAAATAATGGTGTGTATGGAAACTCAGTATTGTATCACTGTTAATAACAATTATGCTTGGTTAAAATGATTATTATTACGAGTTAAGTGGTTAGAATTAAAGTAGTAATAACTTCATGGAATTTTACAAATATAAAAAAAAAACAAATTTTGTTACATTTACATAAATGGAGTTATTACATTTCTTCCCTTTGAACTTTTGCAAAAATATCCCCAATGTTTGGTAGTGGTTTGGAGCCAAGAAGGCGTCCAAGTACCTCATGCTGTTCCTTGTTGAGAAAATTATAAATTCTTTTCTTATTAACCAATTTATTATAATTTTCAGTATATTGAGAACACAGATGACCATTATTAAATAGGTCAACTTCTTGCCATAATTTAGAAAGGGCATTAAAGTAGGTTGTGACATCCATCTTGGCTTGGGTTAGATTCCTAGCCCTATTCCTCAATTCAAATAGCTGAGATGAGTTTTCTAAATTGGAGTACTATTGCTTTGCTGCCTCTCACGTGTCCTTGGCAGTTATATTGCACATAAAGCTCTCACTAATTTTTTCATCCATGGAATTGATCAACCAAGCCATGACCATCGAGTTTTGGGCATCCCAAGTCTAGAAAAAAGGATATGCTTTTGTTAGTTTCTCGGCAGATCGTCCAAGTAACCATCTTTCCCTTTACAACACACAACCATTTCCATGGATTGTGACCAAGGTAGGTAGTTTTTCTTTTTTGGTAAGCCCGTGTGAGGTAATTTGCAAGAATTATCGGAGTAGGTGGTATTAAGTGTAGCAGTCGTCATTGGCGTCATCTGCGAGGAAACAGACTGCAGGCTCTGATACCTTGTAGAAAATAGAGTAAAGAAATTCTTCTCTGATGCACTTATTCACTGGCTAACAGTAGTTATTTATAGGAAAAGCTTGGCAATAAGTCTCTCAATGAGTTTCCTAACATCACTTACAATCAATCCCTAAACTTAAGCAATGATAAATTCCTAAATTTAATAAACAGAATCTGCCAACTACTGCAGGAAATAGGAAACTATTGCTACTGCAGAAAATAGAAAAATAGGAAACTACTGCTATTGTAGGAAATAGAGCTCTCCAGAAATTAGGGCCAGAATCAATGCGCCAAATCTGGGATAGCCATTACGTCAAAATTTGCACAAAATAGCACAGAAACTGGTGCTCAACTATTTTTGCATTGACCAGTGGCTTGTCTAATGTGGAATAAGCTTTCTGGGATCTTTAGTGAGAGTTGGGTTTGTCCGAAGGACCTATAGCAGTTTCTCCTTGTACGGTTTAAAGGTTTTGGGGCTGTAATAAGAGGGTAGATTTTTGTGGCAATGTGGGTTTTTGCAATTATTTGAAATGTTTGGCTAGAGAGGAATGCTCATATTTTTAGAGATGTTTCCATGTCTTATGGGCTAGGATTGTCTTTGAAGGCCCTTTAATGGTGTTAGGCTTAAATGGTTATTGAAGGGAGTGTCTATTTTGGATATGCAGAGATTGAGCAACTTTGCTGCATACTTAATTTTACTTGTGTTTTTTTCTGCTGGTTTTTTAATGTTCTCTTTGTTCCCTCTGGTGTATAACTAATCCTCCTGTTTTGTACTTATTTCTTGTCTCAATAAAATTTCTTCTTTTTTTCTAATTAAATTTCAACAACCTTCAGTGAATTGTCTTCTGTCCAAAATAAAAAAACCTTAAGAAAGTGGCTAAGTGGTAAAGCTTGTCAGCAACATTTAATAAATCAAGAAACCAGGATTTTTTTAATTCTTCGCTACACACTCAATAAGAATCTAGACATTATTAAAGGAATAAACAGATGACGTCTTGTACTGGGAAATAGAAAAAAAACATTACATCTCCTTATGATTTTCTGCAGATTCCCCGGTCTGCTGTGATTTGATAATGTGGTATTTTGCTCTAATCTTATTTTTGTTGTCATCGTCAAAAGAATATGTATGTGGAAGTTCTGATGTCATTGCTTTTGTATATCGTTTGGTCTTGGAGTTTTCTTTATATATCTTTCTCTAATTGTTGTATTGTGATAATTAAAATCAGTTTGTCTTTTGGAACATGATATAATTTTTTGCAATAATGACTTAGTTTTACTTAGCAATGGCACAGAAAATCATAGGCGGGCAAAGCATTGTTTTTCAACATTGTATGGGTACATAAATTTAGACCAAGCTGAATGTGGGGAAAATGTTATATCGTCTAAAATGAACTTGGAGCCAAACATCTACGAATTATGACAATAAACTATCATTAAGCAAAATCTCACTTGATTATAAAACTTCCAGCTACTTTGTTGCAAAGCTCTTGTTTTACTGTCTATCCAGCTGCATTGCAGTGGAAATATTTCTGGAAATATTCACTGTTGATTCATATCTTTCAGATTAGTTGTTTTCTGTTGGTCTAAATGACAAATAATATGATGCTATTTGCAGATTGACTCCGTTCTTGTCACTGATGTTTTGCATGTTTGCTTCATATGTGCAAAGTGGGTGGATAAGAGAATAAGTGAAGAGGTTGATTCAACATTTATTGCTGAACCTCACAGCACCAATATGTCTGGGGTCACTTCATCTGCAGCACCTACTGGTGGCCAAAAGCTTTCTATGCTTGCTGCCAAAACTGGGTTTGTGATCCCAAAAAACAAATTATCAGGTTCATTGGTTCCCATCTTCAGGGGGCCTAAAAATCATGGGGTCCCTGGACCTACCAATGAAGAAAGTTCTAAACAAATGCAGAGGAAAACAAAATGGGGACCCGATCTGACACAGGATGCAGCTGTCAGAAGAGGAAGAGCTTTAGCTTTACAGGTATTCTTAGAAATCCTTTTGCATATTATTCCACTATCATATTCGCATAAATGTTATATTTGATCTTTCATTTTGTTATTTATATGCCATTATCTTTTCCTTGAATATATTTTTGTCATAAGGCTAAGGTTATATTTTATTATTATTTAGTTTTGATTGAAACAGTCACGTCTATATGGCCCTCAACCTCTCCTTTTTGTCAATTACTTTGCATGTTGTCAAATTCATATATTTTATTTATTTAAAATATAAAGGCTAGTGTAGAAGTATTCATTGCTACACCTTTGGGTGGAATGTTAGTGCTTATCTGCTAGCTACTAAATTTTCCTTATAAGCTGCTGATGTAGATCAGAAAGGAATAAAAAAGAAGCAAAACTCTCAAAATTCAATAAATCAATAATTATACGTAAAGATAATAACTAGAGCCCTATTTATTGGCAATAGGTTTTCTAATGATACCAGTTTTCACAATTTTATAGGATACAACGAAATGGGCTAACATAATCCTAGACCCAAAAAGCTAATATAACCCTAAGCTTAAATGTCTTTTTTCAAATTGCTAATTATATCCTAAGTTATCACTATTGCCTAATTACAATCCCTACTTCTCAAATAATAATTAAATTGTTACATAATAAAGTATATGTTAGAATTAAGTGTAGCAGGTTAAGTTTTTTAAGGTAGTGTTTAGTTTGAGGGAAATGGAGGTGAGAGGAGGGGAGGAGAGAGATTTTATTTTAAATTACCTTGTTTGTTTCAATAATTTGGAAGGGAAGAGAGGGAAAATGGAGGGGCAAAATCCCTTCCCTCCCCTCATTTCCTTCCCCTCCAAAAATGGGGGGATTTGGAGCGGAGGAAAATTGTGGGACAGTGAAAAAAAAATGCTCTCACCAAATTTTCTTAATATCCAAATTACCTCTCTCCCCTCTTTTTTTCTACTTATTTGTCTAAAATTAAAGGGGTATAATAGTCATTTTATTTTATTTTCCCTTCTCCCCCTTTAAACTAAACCAAACAAAAAAAACTTTATTTTCCTTCCCCTCCCCTTGAACCAAACACACAGTCCCACATTACTTATTTCTTGTGTTGTACTGTTTTTTCCCTATTACTTAGTAAAAGTAAGCCTATTTACTTAGGCTTTCTGAAGTCTTCTCTTTCTTTAGTCTCTTTATGGTATCAGAGCCAAGGAAAGTGAGAAAACTATGTTTTTGCTGCAGTCCTACTGGTGGAATTTTTTCATGGTGGCCGTGTAACTCACTGGGCACTATTTTGGTGACAGAAAATTTTTGTGTGAGTCCCTTTTTGTCTAATGACTCTTCAATCAAGGGCAGAAGGCGCCAATCAGCACAACCCTGAAGTCTGGTGTCCATCCAAGAAGCCATGTGCAACTGCTTCAGTTCTGCTTCGTTGTTCACGTGCTGGCTCATGAGGGCAGATGGGCTATCATTCTACCAAACATTCTCCTTAGATGTCACCGACAAGCTGTTTTGATCTCTTTCTAGCGAGACCCTTGTTTCCGTTCTTGCGTAATGCACCTCATTTACGGCTTTTGCTCATTGACATGTTTTGGGAGCTGTTGTCGTTGTTCGACTAGTGTTTGTGCTTTTCCCGATCTGCTTAAGACTTCCTAGGGCCATCTCCGATCCAAAAACACAATATCTTCTACTGCCAAATTTGGTATTTCTCCTTTGTCATTACTACATCCCATATTATTACTTCTGAAAAATTTGTTGGTGGTGCAAATTATTTGTCTTTGTCTATTGTTGAGTCATGGTTAATAGGACATGGGTATCATGATCGCTTGATCAAGAAAGTGACAGATATTGTTGCTGCGGAAAGACCCACAAGGAAGCAGATTGATGCACTATTGTGCAATATCCTAGGGCAAACCCTTGATCCTCAATAACTATTTGTTTTCAATCTTACTGAACTTGTTACAAATTGTGGATTAGGGCTAAGACTCTATATTATCTTTGATATGTTTAGCTTGAACCATAATTATCAAAATCACATGATTTGAATTGAATCGTGCGATTCAAATTGATTTGATCTTCATGCAAATGATTGGGATCATAATTGAAATCATGCTAGAAATCAAGAATTGCATGATTCAACGATTCTGCGGGTGTAGATTTTGTCATGTTGCAAAGTTGACCACATTCATGACTTGACGTGACTTGAATAAGAAAAGTAAGGATTCTATTTTTTTAATAAAACAAATTAGACTTTCCAAAAACACTGTTACTTAGGGTGCGTTTGGTTTGCAAAAACGTTTTTTGTTTTTATTTTCTGTTTTCATTTTCTAGTTTTCATATTTCTGAAAATACGTTTGGTTTGTGTTTTCATTTTCACTATTTTTTAGTTATATTGTTGTATTTTTATTTTTACTACTTTATAATTATATAAATAGTAAAACATTGTGTATATAATTCAAAATAATTGTAAAAATTCCATCGTTGTAATGCACTACAAAACTGAAAATTTTGAAAATGTCTTTTTGGCGTTTTCAAAATTTTCAAAAATTCAGGAAACATTTCCTGGAAATGAAAACAGTAAACAAACGCGTTTTCATCCTGGAAATGAAAACAGTAAACAAACGCGTTTTCATGTCAGTTTTCAGTTTTCAGTGAACATGAAAACTAAAAACAGGCAAACCAAACAAAACAGACCTTTAGCATCGAAACTTGGATTTCAAATCCTTAATTGCCTTAAAAATTCTACCAGGCTGTGAACACATTGTTTGATGTTTCCCATTCTCAAAGCTTTGGCACCAAGAAGGAAACATCAGTTTTCAACTCTAGTTCTGTGACTTCTTTCTATTTCCCAACATTAAAAAAAACCATCTTTGGTTTTGCTTTGCTTTGCTGCTGTGAGGTGTGAAGTGTGGTGTGTGAAGAAAAAGGGAAGAAATTTTATTCTTATTTCTTCTACTTTGTGTTGCAAATACAGGGAAATATACACAGGAGAGGAGGAAACCAGAATCTTGTTTGACTCCTTGATAAACGCCTAGATACAAGGGAGAGAATGTCTCCTAAAAAATCTAAATCCTATCCCAAAAAAGGAGAAAAAAGAAAGAAAGAATATTCGCATAATATCTACAGTAACTCCCTAATAAAATTGTAACAACAGAGAGAAAAATCAGGTATCCAACAGTCCCCTTCAAGCTAGGGAATATATGTCAACCATTCCTAGCTTGGATAGAAGTATATCAAATTTCACTGGTCGGATTGCTTTAGTGAGAGTATCTGTTGCTTGCTGTCAAGTGGGAGTATAAAGTACTTCAATGACACCTTGCTCCATTTTTTCTTTCATAAAATGATGGTCAATCTCCTTATGTTTAGTTCTATTATGAAAAGATTCTTTGCAATGCTAATAGCTGCTTGATTATCACATGCAGCTTCATTGAAGTAGTGATTGGTAGTCAGAGTTCTTTCAATGGTCTATATATCCACATTCCTTCACATATTGCATGAGCTAAGACCCTAAATTCAGCCTCTGCGTGCAACAACAAATTGTTAGTTACTCCAAACATAGGAGCAATAGCCAAAGTTAGATCTCCTTTATGTCAAAGAACCTGCCCAGTTAGCATTTGAGAATATTTCTAGGCTTCTGCTGGTCCCCTTTTTGAAAAATAATCCCTTTCCTGGTGTTATCTTTAGATAGTATAGAATTGTATATACTATCTCTTGATGCTCTTCAATAGGATTATTCATGAATTGAGTAACTGTGCTGATAACAAAACTAATGTTTGACTAAGTGTGTGACAAATAAATTAACTTCCTTACTGACCTTTGATATCTTCTTTAATCCAAAGCTACTGAATTCTCCTTTGATCCAACCTCGTTGAATGGATCCATTGGAGTTTCAAAGGGTTTGCAACCAAACATACCATTTTCTTTCAACAGGTCTAGTGTATAATTTCGTTGAGATACATAAATTCCTTTACTTGATTGTGCTACATCCATGCCAAGAAAGTATCTCAAGGCTCCGAGGTCTTTAATCTCAAATTCCTTACCGAGGATCCCCTTTAGTCTAGTTATCTCCGCTTCATAATTTTCGGTCACAATTATATTATCAACATAAACAATGAGTATAGCAATTTTATCTCTCAAAGACCTTTTAATGAATAGAATATGATTAGATTGTCCTTGAGTGTATCCTTGCTCCTTAATAGCTTTAGTAAATCTCTTGAACCATTCTGTTAGGAATTTGGATTCCTAACCAAAATTACAGAAGAAACACAAAGGAAATGACAAAGAAAGCAATAGAAACTTTTTCTAGAATTTCGAGAGTTTAGGGCCTCCCCACAACCATTATCCAATTTTTGCTTGCCTCACCTCTGCCCTCTCTACCTTTTTATAATTAGAATCCTAGCTAACTATCTATTACAATTTGCCACATGTCCCTTCTCAAAATTTCTTATTTTTTCCTTTAACCATGGAGTTCTATCCTTACCTCGCCCTCGAAATTTCACGTTGCCCTTAAGGTGAGTGGTAGAAGTAAGAACCAGTGACTTCTTCCTTGTGTAAAATTGTTTTTCCTTCTTTTTCCTCTGTTCTTTCTTCCTTCTTTTCTTTTTAGCCAATGAAGGCTCAAATCTATTGTTGTTTGCACTGTTTTGGCCTAACCACCAAGTCCATAAGGCTTCAGTGGAATAAAAGGTCTATCTATAACTTGTATGTGGCCCAATAGGATTAAAAAAATAATTAGGCCAACCCTTTTCAACTCTTTTGTCAACCCAAGTTTTTTCTTTTTTCTCATGGGCCCAGATTAGAAAATGGATCAATTTTCTAGGTCGAGACCTACTAATTTCAACCCTAATTTTCCTTGTGTACCCCTTCTATAGAAACCTGCCCCCCTTTGTTGAACGGCATCAACTGAGGTACAAGAGGCTGCAACGCTGCTGTGTCTTGCTCAAACCAGTTCCAACTTGTTCTTCCCCTATTTCAATGTCTTGCATCTCCTCCTCTGAGTGATCTTTCTCATCGCAATTATAGCCAAGATCCATGTTACATTTTCTGGCTGTTTTAGCTATTGCTAATAGCCGATAATGGCTTTCTCCTTGATTTGTTGGTGTGGCAAACGTTGTTCCAGCTCTGGGTCACTTGCGCCTTTCATTTCGAAGCTCTTGGTTGGCCTAATACCCACTGCATTATGGGTCAATTTGTAGCTTTTGGTTAGTCGAAGGAATTGGCCATCCAAAATGGAGAAGGACGTCATCATATTCTCCCTCAATTTAGTTCCAATATCCTTAGTTTTTCTCGGATTTTTCTCTTTCCCATACACCAACTCTGCTGCACTTTCCCCAAATTCCTTCAGCTTCTTCCCATCTTCTCCTCTACTGCACATTGCTGCACATTGATAGGTCCCCTCTCTTGTTGTTGACATTGCAGCACTTGTTCCAACCACTGCAACTTTAGCGTTAATAGCCGCTACGCTTCTACTTATGGGGCTTTTGCTTTGCACTGGCAATGGGTACCCACCCAAAGTTTGTAAACCAGAAGCAAGTCTCCTTTTGAAAGTTGAAGGAAACAATACAGTTTTTTTCCTTCCTTCTCTTGGCACGACTATGTCTTGTAACTCCATCACCATGTTTTTCAAGGCCACCATTTTTTGCTCTACTCTATCTATTCGTTTCATCAAACTTCTTGTCTCTTGCTCTAAATGATCCATTCTTGACTTCATCTCTGGCATTCCTCGGGCTCTGTTACCAAATTGTTAGGAACCTGGATTCCTAACCAAAATTAAAGAAGAAACAAATTGGAAATAACAAAGAAAGCAATAGAAACTTTTCCTAGAATTTCGAGGGTCTAGGGCCTCCCCCCAACCATTATCCAATTTTTGCCTACTTCACCTCTGCCCTCTCCCCCTTTTTATAATTAGAATCCTAGCTAACTATCTTATTACAATTTGCCATGCGTCCCTTCTCAAAATTTCTAAAATAACATTTTTTTTTTCTTTAACCATGGAGTTCTATCACATTCTTTTGGAGATTGCATGACCCTATAGAGAGATTTTTTAAGTCTGCACACTTGATTTGTATCAATTGGGTGCTTTAGGCCAGCGGAATTTCTAGGTAGACTAACTCTTTAAGATCTCCATTAAGAAATGCATTCTTAACATTTAAATGATGTAGATTCCAGTCAAAGTTTGCTACCAAAGAGAGCAAAATTGAAATAGCATTTAACTTTGCAACTGGAGCAAAGGTCTCTTGGTATTTAATTTCATAAGTTTGTGTAAAGAGGCTAAATGGGACTAGTTACTTTTGTAGCTAGTCCCTTGTGTGTATTTATAATTATAAATTTAGTCAACTACATGTGTAATACTACTAGTACAACCCCAATCCACTAGTCACTAATACATTTATTTTAACCTAACCGTCAACCTTACTCTAGTACTTCTAACATCTCCTCAAGTTGAAGTGTTAAATTTAGATAGAATAAGAGAAAAACAAGAAAATATAATGTGGCCACCTTATGGAAGACCTACATTAGTCCTTGGTATTTATAGAAAAAATTACAGACAAGACATTAATTATAAATATAAATGACCCAAATTTGAATACTAGTTATTCCCTAAATTAAGGGATATGACTATCTCCAAATCAAGCAATATGATGATATCTAATTACTCCCCTAATAAAAGGATATTATGACTATTTCAACATCCCCCTCAAGCTGAAGCTTATTCAAGTTTCAGCTTGTTACAAATTAAACCCAATTAAAATTAAACTTAAGTAAAAAGGACTCGATGAAAGAAAGTAGTTAGCTCCTCTGATGATAATTTTTCTAGTAACATGTTGGCTTTTTGGACGAAATGTAGCCCAAGAAATGGCCTGGAATAAAGAATACATGTTTGAAATTGGTTGGAACACTCAAAAAGTTACCACATGCCAGTATAGAACATCAGCCAAAGGAGAGAACACTGTTGGTTTGATTCACGGTAGTTAGAGTGGCTAGAGAGAGAAAGCATAGCTAGCGTGATGCACAGCGGGAAGAGTTGCTAAAATGACGCATAGCAGGAAGAGCGATTGGAATGAGGCATAGGCAGAAATTAAAGTGAAATGTTGAAAAATTAGCTGGAAAAGTGACCATAGAACTTGCTAGCAAATTGACCAAAGGATTGATGGGAAAAACTATGAAGTTTTGTTGGAAAATTGTTGGATGATTGCTGCACCAGTCTGTACATAGAAGCAATGCAAGGTGGAGTAGTGGAGAGTCTGAAGGCTAATACGAGGTGAGGCTTGAGCTGGAGTATGGCTTCCAACCTCATGTGAATCACCTAGGCTATGTTGGATCAAAGAATGAATCTGGGCAACAAAGAAACATGTGCGCATGAGAGCATAAAATTGTGTGTGTTTTATTGAGTCAGCGTCGATACATATATACATGGAAGGGACAAGGGGAAGAGCTACAATTAGGGAGATAGATCTAATAAAAGAAAATCCCAATAGATTACTAAAATCAGGGTGTCTTCCTTATAAAAACCGGTAACTATAAACAAATATCTTCATAAATATTCGGTCAACAGATCATGATCACACTCTTCCTCAAGTTGGATCATAGATATCTATTATATCCAACTTGCTGACACATTCTTCAAAACATTGTCTTTGAAGCCCTTTTTTGAACATATCGACAATTTGCTGCTTGGTTGGTATAGAGGCCAGACATATAGTCCCATCTTCAATATTTTCTTTGATAAAATGTTGGTTTACCTCCACATGCTTAGTTCTATCACGATGAACAGAATGATGAGTCATGTTAATAGCGGTTTTGTTGTTACAATAGTGCTTTATAGGTGTTTCACGGATAATTTATAATTTTATCAAAATCCTTTTTAACCAGAGTCTTTCACAGATACCTTTTACTTCGTCTCTAAATTTGGCTTTTACACTGCTTCTAGTCACTGCCTTCTGTGTCTTACTTTGCCATGTGACTAAGTTTTCCTATACAAAGGTATAATATACAGTAGTTGATCTTCGGTTTTCCATTGAACTCGCCCAATTTGCATCTTTATATACCTCTGATCTTTTGTTCCCCTCTTTTGAATAGTAACCCTTTTCTTGGTGTTCCCTTCAAATATTTTAAAATCTTATAAACTGTCTCAAGATGTCCTTCATTTGGTGAATGCATGTAACGACTTCCACATTTACTGAAAAAGCAATGTCTGGTCTAAGTAGATTAACTTTCTAACAAGTTTGTGGTATTTTTCTCGATCCGTTTTTCTATCACCCTCAAACTTAGTATTCTCTTTAGATGTAGTACTTTGTTTACATCTAAACATACCAGTCTCTTTCAAGAGATTAAGAACATACTTCCTCCTTTCATATAAATCCCTTTGTTTGATTGGGCAACTTCTATTCCTAAGAAATACTTTATTTCCCCTAGATCTTTGACTTTGAACTCTTTTGTTAATGCTAACTTGAGTCTTTTCATCTCCACTGAATCATCACTAGTGCTATGATGTCATTTACGTAGATAATTAAGATTATCTTCTTAATCTTTCTGATTCTGAAGAACATTGTATGATCTGATTAAACTTGAACATATCCTTCAGTTTTAAGGACTTTAGTAAACCTATCAAATCAGGCCCGTAGAGACAGTTTTAAACCATATAGAGATTTCTTCAACTGCAAGTTCTATTTTCTCTCCCTTACTTGTCAAAGCCTGGAGGGAGCTTCATGTATACTTACTCCTTTAATTCTCCGTTTATGAACGCATTTTTGATGTCAAATTGTTAGAGGGGCCAATCTAAGTTGGCTACCACTTATAGGAGAACTCTGATGGCATTCAACTTTGCTACGGGTGCAAATATCTCCTTGTAGTCCAACCCATAGGTTTGGGTAAATCCAAATGCTACAATGTGAACTTTATATCTTTCAATTGTCCCATTAGCATTATATTTTACCGTGAAGATCCACTTGCATCCAACAAGCTTATTTCTTTTTGGAATATTGACCTTCTCCCATGTATCATTTTTTTAAGTGCTTTCATTTCTTCCAAGACAACTTCTTTCCATTCCTTTACTTCAAGGGCTTCTTGAATTTTTTTGAGTATTTCGATTCTGTCCAAGTTAGCAATAAAAGCACGATATCGAGTAGATAAGGCATCATAAGACACAAATCTCTCAATTAGATACATAGTGCAAGTTTTGGTTTTCTTCTTCAGTAGATCCTAAATCGGTTCAGGGTTTGACACTGCCTCGAGTACATAAGAGAATATACTATCCAATTTTTTTTTTTTTTTGAGAGTAGACTTTTAATTCTTTATTTGGTGAAATTTTATTTGTATCTTCCTCTATATTAGAATTCACTTCTATTTGAGGCATAGAGGGGCTGTTGTCAGGAATACATGAGCTGTTTTCTGAGATAGGCTCAAAAACAAAAGAAGGGTCTAGATGTAGGTCTAAAGATTGAGATTCACACTCAAACTCACTCTAATACAACAACAACAACAACAACTAAACCTTTTCCCACTAAGTGGGGTCGGCTACATGGATCAAACGGCGCCATAGTGGCCTATCATGGATGAGATCAGAGAAATCAGAGAAAGTGACATCACAGATGACAAAGATCTTTGTGTTTTAAGGTTCATAGCATTTATATCGTTTTTGAGTAGCCGAGTATCCAAAAAACAAACATTTAATAGATTTAGGATCAAATTTATTATTTGGATAGCTATGAACAAAGATAAAACATCCAAAAGCTTTTAAAGGGAGTTGTGATTCAAGATGATAAATATGGTGAGTTTCTTTTAGTTTTTCAAGGGGTGATTTGAAATATAGAACACAACTAGGCATCCTATTGATGAGATAAATAGCAGTAAGAATAGCATCCCCCAAAAATATTTAGGTACATGACTAGTGAATATAAGAGCCCTTGCTACTTCAAGAAGGTGCCTATTTTTGCTTTCAGCAATATCATTCTGCTGAGAACTATTGACACATGTACTCTTATGAACAATGCTACGTTCTTGTAAAAAAATCATGAAAGTGTTTATTGAAATACTCAGTGCCATTATCAGTATGAAGAATTTGAATGCTGATTTAGAATTGAGTTCTTGTCATATTATAAAAGTTAATGAAAACAGAGGGAACTTTAGATTTTTCTTTCAAAAGATATACCCAGCCTAAACGAGTGTGGTCATTAATAAAAGTGATAAACCATTTGAAATTAGTGTGATTTGCAATGCGAGATAGACCCAAAGATCACTATGCACCATAGAAAAGGGTGTGTTAGATTTATATTCAGTTCTTTTGAAAGTAGTTCTTGTGTTTAGCAAACTTACAAACATCACAATGAATGTGATAATATTTATTCATGAAAATCTTAGAAAACATGCAAGACATATATTGAAAGTTTGGATGTCCCAACCTTTTTTGCTTAACAAAAGCTCATCATTCTTAAAAGTAAAGACATTATTACGTGAGTTTTGAGAATTAAAATTATTCTCTTTGTCCTCATTGAAGTAGTACACCCTCTTGGACTTCTTAGCACTGCCAATCGTCTTTCTTCGATGGCAGGTCCTGTAAAACACAGTGAGTAGAAAAGAAGTGAACAATATAGTTAGTTTCTCTAGTCAATTGACTTACTGAGAGTAAGTTACATGTTAAATTTGAGACATGAAGAACAGAGTTTAAGTGCACAAAGTCTAAGATTTTAATACTTCATTTTCTTGTAATAGGAGACAAGGTACCATTTGCAATTCGGACCTTCTTATGACCAGCACAAGGAGAATAAGAATTAAAGAAATGAGGATCATCTGTCGTATGATCAAAAGCACCAGAATCTACTATTTATTTTTTTTCTGCCAGATACTGTATGTAAAGCTTGAATAAAGGTATCTTTTATAGTAACATTAGCAGACTTACTCTTCTGTCCAGAATGTTAGATGTTATTTAACATCTCAAGTAGAGCTTTCAGATAAATATTTTGGTTAATACCCTGCTGCTTGTGGTATTCTTCGGCCTTTTTTGGACCAGTCTTATTTGAGACTTGATAGCCCCGTGCTTTCTCTTTCCTTGGCTTCCAGTCGGGTGGCTTTCCGTAAATCTCCCAGCATGTAACTTTGGTGTGACCATTTTTCTTACAATGGTTACACCACTTCTTCTGTCCCTTTTGGTTTGGCTCACTGGTCCTGGATACTAATGTAGAACCTTCTGGTGCATGAGTCAAAACAGAGACTGGTTGTTCCTTTAGCATTACCTTTCTTCTTGTTGCTTCCCTTCTCACCTCAAAGAAAACTTCTTTGGTTGTAGGCAGGGGGACTTGTCTCAAGATTCTGTCCCTTACATCATCGAAACTTGTGTTTAATCATGCTAAAAACTCAAATACTCTATTTTTCAATTTTTTGGCTATACGTTACAACATCCTCCTTGCACTTCCACCTTTCTTCGATGAGAATGTCAAGTTCCTGTCATAATACTACCATGTCAACCCAGTATTCAGTCACTTCTCGGTCCCCTTGCTTCAGTTGCCATAGCTTCGTTTTGATTTCGTAGAGACGTAAGACATTTTCTCCATTAGAGTAGTATTCCTTCACACCTTCCCATATCTCACGCACAGTTGGCAGAAACATAAAGATTCGTTTAATCGATGGGATCATGGCATTGATAAGCCTTGAAGAGACCATTGAATTATCCATCTCCCATTGTCATGTGGCTTGCAAATTCGTTTGGTTTGGAGCTGTTGTATTGTTGGTAATAATACCCAACTTCCTGCGACTTTCAATAGCTAGTTTGATGGCCTGTGTCCATTCTCTATAATTGGTGCCGTCTAGTTTTTCTGTAATGATCACTACCGAGGACCCTTTGAGGCCAAAAATCGTCAATGGTGGATTTTTGGTCTGGCTCGGGTTTATGGCGGAGGATCCCTCAAGGTCCGAATTGGGTTCGTCACTTTCTAGGGTCAACTCCAGTGTTTTAGTGGTAAGCTCTGATACCATGTGCGCATGAGAGCATAAGATTGTGTGTTTTATTGAGTCAGCATCGATACATAATATACATGGAAGGGACAATGGGAAGAGGTACAATTAGGGAGATAAATTTGAAAAAATAAAATCCCAACATATTACTAAAATCATGCTATCCTAGAATCAGGGTGTTATCTGTAACAACCTCTTTTTTTTTTCTTTATTATTATACAATATTGAGTTCACATACATGTCATTAATCAAAACATACGTACAACATATCAAACACATAGATATTTACATCTTATTTATTTTTGTTGACCAATTCCAGAGATATAGGCGCGGGTGGTTGCACCTTCACCGGGATCTGAGCCAACTCGACCACAAACATCTTATTTGATTCTGAAATCTGCCCAACATAAAGTAACTCGATCCAATGTGCACTAAAAGCGAGAGTCTTAGAAACAAAAGCTACATAAATAATTTTTTGAACACGATATGGAAATATAGTGAGAATTAAATCCCAGTAAGTTCAACAATAAATCATCTTCAATATAGCTCATCACGTCATATTCAGCTGTATAAACTACAGAAAATATCTTTGGTCACATGAATGCATTATATCTATGTACATAAGAATCATACTGTAATAATATGTATGACAGGATTAACTATTTTCAAAATATCATATGATGGCCATCAACTTATTCTCATTTCAAGTTACCTCGATCAGGGTGAGTATCCTCTACTCTCCGGTACAGGCTTTTCTCGCTCCGTCCGACATGGCCCACTTTCTCTTTCTTTTCTCATTATCATGATCATAACTGTTGGTAGGGCGTCCCCTACTGGTACACCACACGGATTGCCATGTGACCGTGTTCATTTCTTTTCTTTTCACAAAGATAGCCAAAAACATGCTTTCAATAACAAGTATGTTCATCAAAATATAATTATTACAAAAAATCATTGGTAATCATGCCATGAACATAACCATTTCAAATATCACTTTATAAAATATTTTCATGTCAAAATTTCACACTTAAAGATGGTAAGAAGTTAATACAATGGCAATGGCTATCGCTATACTAGTTATTTATTATTTTCATTTATAAGATTCATCTTCTTTCTTAAATATTAATTTTATTCCTTTATTTTCTTGATGCAGGTTTTCATCACATCTAACCTTCTCTTACTAATCAGAGCATAACTCCCTCAATTGAACTCTGATGTAGGTGATCTTATTGTCCATTTCAAGATAAAACAATTATCTAAAACTATTATGTTGAACCGTTTAGTGAAATATTAAGAAATCAAGGTGATATTACTCCCTCAAAGTACATGATAGTTCCTTTCGGATAGATTCTGACCTTTAGCTACAGATCTGTCCATATCTCCTACATATGAATTCCAAATTAAGAGATTCCAGTGGCTAAAAATCCGTGACACATCTATCTGTAATTCATATGTTAACCATTTATTTTAATTCCTTATAGAGTGTTCTCAGAAATTAAAATACCGAAGCTATCCAAACATATTCTTCTCTGATGAACCATTTTCTGACCTTTGACTATTAATAAGCTCATATCTTCCTCATATGGACTCCAAATTGAATGATTCCAGTGGCTAAAAATCAATGACACACGTAGATATAATTTTTATGTTAACCATTTATTTTAATTCCATATAGATAATTCCCAGAAATTAAAATACAGAAGCTATCCTAACATAATCTTTGCCGATGAACCAGTTTCTTACTTTTGACTACTAATCAGCTCATATCTTCCTAATATGGACTCCAAATTGAATGATTTCAGTGGCTTAAAATCCATGACACACATAGCTATAATTCTTATGTTAACCATTTATTTTAATTCCATACTGATAATTCCCAGAAATTAAAATACAGAAGCTGTCCTAACATATTCTTCTCTGATGAACCATTTTCTGACCTTTGACTACTAATCGGACCATATCTACCACATATGGACTCCAAATTGAATGATTCCAGTGGCTACAAATCCGTGACACATATATCTTTAATTCTTATGTTAACCATTTATTTTAATTCCCTACAGATAATTTCCCGAAATTAAAATACCGAAACTTAAAATTTTGCCAACCATAGCCATACCCATGCAGAACTATCTACACCAACCTAAGTATTCAAACATACATCACATGCAAGATCAATATGTAACATGATATAGCAACATCCATGACCAATCATCAAAGTTCTAAGATCAAAATCTCATATAAATATTATAAGTTTGAAAAGTTTTCTTCAAAAAGAAATATTGTTAAACTTACCTTAAGTACTTAGTCCTCTAGACTTTTCCTTCCTCTTTCTTCTTTTCTTCCTCTCCTTTCCTCACTCTACCTTGCTTCTATTTTTCCTCTCCCTCATTTGGACGAAATTCTAATGTTGTAAGGGTGGGTTTTCTTATATAGACCACCAAATAATTCACCTTTCATGATCATGGGTCTACCTTATCACAATTAGGATACACTTTGTTGAATTTGTGAAAAACAAACAACTTATATTCTTGTCTTCCTCTTCCTTAGTCAAGATATGCATAGGAAAAGGAGATTTGTATTTTGAAAATTATGATAATATGTTCTTAAGATATGGGACAAGGTCCCTTTGATTTAGGGATTTATTTACTTTTTCTTTTGTCTTAATCAATTATGATAGGTTGCTTTTTTAAGTGGCAAATTTCTAGCCCTTCAATTTCCATTATTTGGTTGAAATTATTTATGTGGGATAGAGATGTTTTGTCCTAACGCTATGTCTTATCATACCACTTGCTAAAATTATAAGTGTAGGATATAGATGTTTTTGTCCTAGAGCCTTGTATTATTATGCCACTTGCCAAAATGATGAATGTAGAATCACACCACTTGCTAAATTTTTGTCTTAATGCCATGTCATCTAATTTTGATTACACCATTATTTTATCACTTTAATTTTATTTTTATTTTTATTTTTCCTCTTGGGTTTGGGCTCATTCTTGCCCTTTTTTTTACTTTGGTTAAAATTCTACTTTTCATAATGGGCTTAGTCACATTTTCATTATTTTTTGGGCTACCGGTCCAATTTTTATATCCTAATCCAAGTCATGTTTTATTTCTTCCTTGGGCTATCCTATTGGCTTAAAAATTTATGTGAAATAGAAAAACTCTATATGAAGTGTCCATAGGTTAAAACCCAATTACGGGTGGAGATATTAAACTTAGTAATTAAGAAAAATTACCCTAATCCAATCTTCTTGAAATTTTAAGACCTTTACTTACTTCACAAAAATTTATCTTTCTTTACCTAAGAATTTCACCTTTGTTTAGCATGTTTATTTCTAATATTTCATCTTAGGTTTTCTTTCTTGACCTATTCTATTAATATTAGAACATTTCTATGCATATATGTAAGGTGAAGAATTTTTAAGAAAAATATCTAAAAATTACGGGATGTTACATTATCCCTATAAAACCGGTAACTATAAATAACATGTATTCTCATAAATATTCGGTTAATAGGATCACGATCACAAAACACCATGAATGGTGGTCAACCTGGAGGAAACCACTGTGAACAAAGATCGAATAGTAGTTGGGTAGGTCCCTAGGTGATTTTCGGCGTTATTTGGATAGCATAAACGAACAATGCTGTTATTGGTGCTTTTTGGGTTGTTTGGGGATGAATAGTGCCGACGAAGATGGCCACAGACTCTTTGGCAGTGATAGGTTGGCCAGTCTTTGGGTTATGTATAGAACCCAAGCCTTTAGCAAGCAAGAACGATCTTTGTTGTGGCTAGCATGATACACAACCACTATGGCGACATTTTACAAGAATTTTCCTTTTTTTTTGTAACAGAGAGAGAAATGGATTCGAGTGTGATTCTTAGCCTTCCACAACACGACTCTTTTTTTTGCCTTCATACTCTAGTTGGAAAGAAGCACAGTTAGGAGGGACTACAGAATTTTGTTTTTCTCTCAAGGCTCTGATACCATGTTAAATTCAAAGAGAATAGGAGAAAAACAAGAAAATAAAATGTGGTCACTTTATGGAAGGCCTACACTAGTCCTTGATATGTATAAAAAAAAGTTACAAATAAGACATTAATTATAAATATAAATGACCCATAATTCAAATCTTAATTATTTCCCAAATCAAGTTATATGACTATCCTCAAATCAAGGGATATGATAACATCTAATTACTCCCTTAAACAAGGATATTATGATGAATATTTACTATTTCAACATGAAGATTATATGAATCTTAGCTTGTTACACATATAACCCAACAAAAAAAAAAACTAACACATTATTGATTTAAGAATTGTAACCACTAGCATTTCCTCTTACAATGTCCTCGGTAGACTAACAGATTCTAGAATTCTTTGACTTGCATCCTATGAGCGGCTCCCTCGACATTCTTCTAACTATTCTCCTTGGCCACATCATCTGCCACATGACACATCTTTCAGAAGCCTTTGACCTACTTCTCCTAAGTAGTCCCTTCAACCTTCTCTCAGCTGGTCCCCACAACTTGGCTTGCTCATTGGGACCCAATCACATAACTCTAGTGTGCTGAAGCCTTCAATACTCTAAAACTTCAATAAGAAACAAAATCAAAATATTGTTGAAACATTAATCACATATGGCTTGTGGAATTTTTTTTTAATCATTTGAAATTGTACAAGTTGCTAAAAACTAGTCAAAGAAAAAAATAGACAAAGAAAGACATCATATCTATACCCAGAAAAAGGGGGGGTTGGAGCTCACAAAGGAGTGTTTGGAGCTCTAGCCCTAAAAGCGGTAAATTGTTTGAAGGCTACTCTTATCTCAAACCTAGCTCTAATACCATGTAAAAAGGCTAAATGGGATCACTTACTTTTTTTGCCAGTCCCTTGTGTCTATTTATAATTATATATTTGGTTAAGTACATGTGTAGTCTAACTAGTACAAGCCTAGCTCATTAATCACTAACACTTATTTTAACCTAACTTTCAACCTTCCTTTAATAATTCTAACATCCAATCTGGCATTTTGCCTGGCTATGCTTCCATCTGCCCTTTACTTGACATTGAAACCTACTTGCACCTCACAAGATGCTTACCTTGAGGAAGTTGAGTGAGTTTTCGGGCACCATTCTTTTGTATAGCTCTTATTTCCTCATTTACAACTTTCCATTGAAGTTGTTGAAGGGCATCTTGACTGCTGCTAAGAATTTCAATGTTGTTGAGATTTGTGGTAAAAGCTTGAAAGCTAGGAGACAACTTCTCATAAGAAATTAAATTTGAGATAGAATGCTGAGTACAGGTTCTAACTCTTTTCCTTTGGTCAATAGGGATATGGAGATTATTAGTGAGATATAACTCATCTAAAGAGGAGCTAGAATCTTAGTTACCTTGAATATCTTCAATGGGATTTGGACTTGGGTTGTCTTCTTGGCAAGGATCAGGAAGGACATTTGATAGGGTTATTCTACCAATTTAGAATCTTTTTTCCACCTTTAGTATGTCTTGAGTTCCTTATTTCCTCCTTGTAATTCAGAAATTGGGTTTGAAAGGTTAATAGTCTCTGTTTGGGATTGTTCAGATTTAGGTTCAGTTTCAAAACAAGGTTGAGTAGGGATAGGGAGATCCTAAAACTTATATTCTTCTTGATGCTTGAGATTCTCCCCCTGAGTGAGTTTTGGGGTAATAAGGCACTATATCAAGGAAGGTTACATCCATGGTGTTGTAAGTTTTTCAAGTGGTAGGAAAGTAGCATTTCTGCCTCTTTTGGTGAGAAGAGTAACCTACAAAGATACATTTGACATATCTTCGATTGAGTTTGCGTCTTTGGTGAGGAGGAATATGAGCATAAGCTGAACATCTAAAAATTTTAAGAGGTATATCAAGGACAATCCAGTTTTGGAGAAAGTTTTGGAGAGGACTTGATGAGGTGTGTCAAGGTTTAGGATTCTTGAGGGCATTCTATTGATTAGAAAAGTAGCAGCTAGGACAGCTTCCCCCCAAAATTGTTTTGAAACATTGCTTGTAGTCACAAGGGATCTAGCCTCTGAATTGCTTGAGAGTCTAAATTGTAGTGTGAAATTGATTTTTTCAATCATGGAATTGAAATTTTTAAATATGGATCCAGCCTCTGACTTATCTTTCATCAGGAATACCCAAGTAATTCTAGTATGGTCATCAATAAAGGATATAAACCAACGTACACTAGTGATATTTTGAACACGAGATGCCCCCAAATGTCATTGAATAATAGAGACAGTTTGTGAAGGTTTGTAATTAAGGGGAGGATATGATGCACAAAGATGTTTAGATAATTGAAAAACTTCGTAGTGTAAAAAACTTGGATTTTTATTAGAAAATAGAGATGGAAACAATTTTTCCAAGTACATGAAATTTGGATGATGTAAACAAAAATGGCATAACATTAATGAACTTTCTTTATTTGTGAAGGAGGAAAAATGGTTTGCTAGAGTGTTGTCTCCATCATGAGCCCTAACCCAACAAAGTCCTCCTCTCTTCTTAGCATTGCCAATCGTCTCCCTTGAATCCAAATCATGAAGGAGATAATGAGTGGGATAGAACTTCACAACATATTTTGAATCTCTGGTAAGTTTTCTAATAGATAATAAATTGCAGGTCAAATTTGAAACCAAAGGATAGATTCAAGAACCAAAGTTTTTGAGATTACCACTCTTCCAAAACTGGTCATAGATGAAAGGGAGCCATAAGGAATTCTAACTTCATAATTTTCGTGACACGGGTCACATTTTTGGAATAAAGAAGCATCACTTGTCATATGGTTTGATGCTCCAAAATGAATGATCGAGACAGGTGTGTTTCCAGCCTTGACATGTAAGGAAGTTTAAAAAGTACCTTTTTGGGCAGTGGATCTGGTTGGAATAGTTGGAGTGGAAGATGTCCCTTGAATAAACATCCTTTGCAACCTCTCAATTTGTTCTTTGCTGAATGTGGTAGGTTACCTGTGATTTTTCCTTTTTACTCTAAAGTTGCTACAAGTCTCGTAGTTCCCTTTTCTTTGTATGGCTTCCAGTCTGCTGGATTAATGGGAGAGGCTTACTCCCAAGGATTCTGCCTCTTCATCAAGGCTTTTGTGAAGACCTAGCAAGAACTTAAAAATTCTTTCTTTTTCAACAATTTTTTTAAACCTGTCAGCATCCTATGGGATCTAGGCATTTCCAACCAAGGCTTTCAAAAACATCTAATTGCTGCCAAAGTCAACTTAGAGTATTATAATAATGAGTCACAGATAACTCACCTTGTCTGAGATCATGAATGGCACCTTTGATAGCAAAAAGTTCAGTAGTGTTCTCATTATCTGAATAGGTCTCTTTCGCAGCAGCTCAAATTTCACTGGCAGTGTCATAAAGTAGGAAGTTCTGCCCTATGTCGTTGTCCATGGTGTTGATTAACCATGACATGATCATATTATTCTTGGATTTCTGGGTTCTGAATTTTGGGTCATTTATTTCTGGTTGAATGATTGCTTATGTGAGATACTCGTCCTTCCCTTTCTTGGAGATGAACATCATGACTGACTTGGCCCATTGGAAATAATTGTGGCCGTTCAGTTTATGTCCTGTGATCAGGTGAATAACACCCTCTACTCCACCCTGATTCTGGTTTTCTGAAGCAGAAAAGCATTGGAGAAGGTGCTTTCTGACACCATGGGAATATGAAGAACATTGGTTTAGAGCAAGTTACAGGGGCGAGAAACAACGAGATGGCTGACTTGGAGATTATGCTCTAATACCATGAAGAAAATGGGAAGAAATTTTATTCTTGTTTCTTCTACTTTCTATTGCTCAAATGCAGGGACATATATACAGGAGAGGAGGAAACCAGAATCTGATTTGACTCCTTGATAATGCCTAGATACAAGGGAGAGAATATCTCCTAATAAATCTAAATCCTATCCAGAAAGGAAACAAAAAAAAAACAGAATATTGACATAATATCTACAGTAACTCCCAATAAAACTGTAATAACAGAGAAAAATTAGGAATCTCATAGTGTGTGAATTATGATTGTAGACTGTGGTGTTGCTTTGCTTTGCTGCTGTGACTTGTTTCTAAGATGTGGTTTGTGGTGTGAATTTGTTAGTGTATTGCTTTTTTACTGCTATGGAGAAAGATGCCACTGGTATGATGCATTACAGGAAGAAATGGCAGAAAAGTTATTGAGAAAGTTGTCAAACTGCTGATGTTGAAGTTGTTGGAAAAAGGTCAGAGAATTTGTGGGAAAAGTGATCGGAGAACCACCAAGAAATTGTTGGATGACAATGGAGATGGTGATCAGACATCCACTGAAGAAGGGGGGCTGGAGCTCCTTCAAAGAAGTGGGTGGAGCTTTGGTCTTAAAATCTACACAACTAGGCTTATGCTTTACTCTCTCCAAGCTCTGATACCATGCAAAGAACAAAAGAAAGAGAGAGAATGCTTCAAAAAGCCTTGATATAATGGGAGGCTTGTGTTACATATATTTATTGTAGTGTGAAGGTTGTTTATCTTGAGATACAAGCAATTTGAGACTTATACAGTAACTATTTTAACACTGTTTATAGGCAATAATAATACCAAGTTTCTTAATCTTACTAAAACACTACAATATGGGCTAATGTACTGTAGGCTCGAAAAGCTAACATAACCCTTAGCCTAATAGGCATTATTCAAATTGCTAATTTAATCAGAGTTACTCCAATTTCCCAATTACAAACTCTAATCCCCATTAGGTGGGTGCTAAGGTTTGAGCAGGAGCAAATAATCAGCATAGAAGCTCTTATTTTAAATTTGTCACTAAGTGATACTTCTTCTCCATTGTTGTACATATTTTGTAGATTCGAGTGGATCAAATTACACAGCAGTTGAAATCACGAAAATTGGTGGTTGGGGACACTAGAGACTCATTGTTAGTAGCTGAGAATCCAGATCAAAGCTACTTTGATACTCAAGTTGACAAGGTTTACTATTATTATTTTTGTGGCTGTCTGTTTACTTCTTAAATAAACTACTAATATTTTTTTTTTATGGATATAAGAAGTCAGAAATGCTTGAACTTGAAAAGCGGGAAGTTATAGGTTTGTATTCCTTGAACTATATCTTTCCTTTTATTATAATTTTTTTCTGATGAAAGTGTCTTTCATTTATTTTCTCCTTCCTTTGAATTCTTTTAGGCTGTTCATTTTAAGAGATCTTGATCTAAATGATGTCCAGGTGAAATAATAAGATTAGATCCAACTTACAAGACTCCACTTGGTTTTAAACCATTGTTAAAAGAGGCCAGTGTCCCACTTCCTGTAAGTATTGGTTCCAAACATTCTGTTAGGTCTAATGCCTTGCTATTTAAATGCCATTGTCAACTCCTTGTACTTCTGATGGAAGCATTTCCTGAATTTTAATTAATCTTCTATGAGCCTAACATGATTTCTTTCCCCCTTTAATTGTTGAACAGAGATATTCTGAGTATTTCTGTACAATTTAAAATTTATGTTATCAATTATCATTAAGATTGGTGAGGTTGAGGTCTGTGGGCCTTATTTTGTCATTTCCAGTGTTCTGAGGCGGTGTGATGATTTTCAGGCAATATATTAGCATCGATATGTTTTCCATATCAGTGACATAGTTAATGGGTTGGATTTAACTTGAAAATGCACGGTATTTGACTTGAGCATGTAAAGAGCATTAACTAATGGACTTAAAATAGTACCTCATTTTCAGACTTTGTTTACGACAATCAGTATTTACTTCTGAGAGATAAAATCAATTGCACAATATTATTGACAGAAACATGTTAATAAACAGAGACTAAACGTCATGGAAATATCAAACTTGGAAAGTCAAGAAGGAATTTTTTTTGTTCTTGAAATACTTGGTATTTCATTTTTATCTCACGAGTCTCATCCATTACTACTTTGCTGTGTGTATGAGTTTTTTCACATGCACTTTTATCTTGAAGGTGCATGTTTTGACAGATCCTCATATTCTAGGTGCATGTTTTGACAGATCCTCATATTCTTGAGACTGATGAAAATTAGGTTGCAGTATTCTTAATAATTATGGGTGACTGGAACTTGAATAATTGCTTTGAAGAGTATAGAATGTCAAATAATGAATCTCTTTTGTTACTGAAATATTGGTGCTACAACTTCTACATCCTTTTGGAAGATTGCTATATTGGTGGTAGGATAATGATTATCAGAACAGTAAATAATGTCAAATTACTCCATCTCTTTTGCTTGTGACGTGTTTTCCATTTAATATGAAAAAGAATTCTGTTACAATTTGTCAAAATAAAGCGTCTTCATATCATTTAAATCTGAAGTTCCAGAATATAATGAAATCTCTAACTATTTACGATGCTATGTGCAATATTTTCTGTACAGGTCAAAGGGTATCCTGGATTCAATTTTACGGGCCTAATATATGGGCCTGAAGGTGATAATCAAAAGCGGCTAGAGAAGGTAATAACCATGTGTTCTTGTCTTATAATTCATGCTAGCTTGTGTTAAAGCTAATCTTGTTGATTGTTCTTATGGTGCTCTTAGCAAACCGTTATCCCACGGGAAAGGGAGGGCTGTCAAAGTCAAAAATGAAATTATTTTATTTACTCTAAGAGAAGTGTTGAGGAGAGTCTTGAAGGCGTATTTATAGACGCCCTTCCAGTAAGGACTGCATCATTTGAGTTACCTTGGGTTCTCAAATGTCAGATGACCTCAAAGGATCTTCTTGAAGATCTTTCAATTCACCTGAGTGTTTCAAAGCATCTTAAGAACCACCGTGGGGTGAGCATCCTCCCCTGTAGATAGAAGTATCTCATCCATGACTCAAGCGCCTTGTGATTTGAGATGGGGTTGGACTGTAGGGTTCATGCAGCGTAGTGGGCTACAAAGAACTTTGAAATGGATCAAGAACATGGCCTCCACTGCTAATTGCAGATTCTGATGATACTGTAGAAACTAGAATAGCTACATATCTAGCTATTCAAGAAAGAACTTGGTATTTCATTGCCCTCCCCCTCCACCATCTCAAAGTATCAAATCCATCATAATCATCTTCAATATCATCCTCTGCGTATCTATTAACTTATTATTTTTCTCCTCACATTGATTTTTTTCTTCACCTGCAATCTATGCCCACGGGACTAACTCCTGTCATCGTCATCACCACCATGTGAAGTAGTATCTGATGACTAGCAACTAGAATCCTGAATATCTAGAGGAATTGGATGCCATGTTTCGTAGTAAGTAAACAAATTTCTCATGAGTGCTTTCAACTTCACCAACATCACCTTACTTTTTTCAGGGCCATACATCCTAACAACGCAGAAATCAACATAGCCCATTTTGTAAGGGGGATAAAGAAAAACTGCCACAAACAAGAAGTAATTCATAGTCACCACTCACCACCATCCGCATATTTGTCAAGCTTGCTCTTCACAGTCTTAGCCCATTTACTTAACATCACATCATAGGACTCAATCCATTTCTTCAATGTTTTATTGATGTCACACAATTAATGGAAAAAAGTATTGTAAGTATTTTCCACTAGGTGGGGTTAGCTATATAAATCAAATGACGCCACAGTAACCTGTTTTAAATAAGATCAATAGATAGATTATTAACTATTAAATTATTTTTAATAGTTTCACTTATTATTTTCTTTGACCTCCCTCTACCTCTAACTATCGGACTATTCTTCATCTGATCTTTTCTTCTTAATAGGAATTTTGCAAGTTTTCTCCACACATGTTCAAACCACTTTAAGTGAAATTCCACCATCTTCTCTACAATAAGTGTTATCCTAACTTTTTCTCTGATACACTCATTTTTAATCATATTTCTTTTGGTGTGTCTATACATCCAACGCAACATTCTCATCTCTGCAATATTGAGTTTATCTTCATGTTGTCTTTTAACCGCCTAACATTCAGTACTATACAATATAGCAGGTCTTATAGCTGTACGGTAAAATTTTTCTTTAACTTTGAGCGGCACTTTTCTATCAGAAATAACACTCGAAACCTTCCTCCATTTCATCCATCCCGCTTGAATTCTGTGGTTTACGTCATCTTTTATTTTGCCGTCATTTTGTATAATTGACCTAAAATATTTAAAATTTGTAATTTGTTTTAATATATGGTCTCTAAATTTTACTTTTAAAATCGTATTTGTTTGTTTTTTACTAAAAATACATTCCATATATTCTGTTTTATTTCTATTTATACGAAACCATGTGTTTTCAAAGTTTGTCTCCATAACTCTAACTTCATATTTATTTCCACTTTCGATTAACCAATTAAGATTATATCATTTATAAAAATCATACATTGAGGTTCCAAATCTTGCATATGTTATGTAATTGCGTCCAAAATCAAATTAAAAAGATATGGACTCAGAAAAGACTCTTGGTGTAGTCCAATAGTTGTGAGAGGCCCTCCCATTAAGTACACTCAAGTAAGAAGAATCATCATACACAAGAAAGTCAAATGCCTTTTCAAATTTCAGTAGTTTCCGACATTGCATAAGTAGAATTCTTCCTAGTTGGTACATCGAGAATCAATATTTGTTTACTATCTATCTTTGTATCATCCACACACCTTGAAAGTAGCCAATTTTGCAAGAGATGACTTGACAAATTTACATGCAGCCCTAATCCTAGCAATGGAAGGATCTATCTCTTTCAATCCATCATTCACAATTAAATTAAGAATATAAGCACATCTCAAATGCATGAACATTCCTTTCAATTTGGTTGTGCAATTCCACTCATTTAATCTTTTCACCAAGTAAGAAATGGCCACATTATTTGAGCTAGCATTATCAATAGTTACAGTGCAAATTTTTCCAATCCGCCAACCCTTCATACTTGATCTTGTTGTTTAATTTCCAACCATCATTAACATAATGACCAGTCACACACGTAATTCAAATTTTGAATTGAAGTCCAAGTGTCAGTTGTAATGGATATCATTTGAGAATTAGTGGACAAAATGGATTTCAACCTTGCTTTCTCATGTAAGAACATTTGCAAGCAAGCTTTAGCTATAGTGTTAACTTGAGATTGTGGTTAAATAATGTTCAAGAAAGATCTGAAACCTTGATCTTCAACAAATTTAAATGGAAACTCATTAATTATTATCATTTTAGCAAGTGCAATTCTACACTCCTCTTGATTGAATTTCCATTAGCTTGAGATTTATTTTGCCATCATCTTCCCCACATCTTTTTTTCGTAAGTTTTGTTTTGGCTTCTTATCAACTTGCCTATTTGGGTTCTTAGGACAATCCGATAGGTGTCTACTCAAGTTACTGGTACCATAACTCTTTGAGCCACATGGATAAGAATTCCTACAATAGTTGCAAGTACATCTATCACCACTAGAATTCTTAGTAAAATGATCCCAAACATGTGAAGGTGGTCTCGAAGGTTTCCTTTTTGGGGTAAATACCTCCTTGTGCTGCTTGCTCTTCTCCAGGTTCAACACTATTTGTTGTTGCTGCTGCTGCTGTTTCCATTGATGTTGTTGCCATTGCTATCTTAATCATTATTGCACATGCTCCAACTAGGTGGAGTTGGAGCATCTCCAACTTGCTCATCGGCCATTCCTTTGTTTTCCAAAAGCGATAATAATCAAGTTTGAAACTTATCTATGAAGTTACATATGAATAAGCCTTTTCAAGTAGCAAACACAGTAACAAATATGAGATCTAGTAGTAAAGAGTTTAGATAATTTATATAAGGTGTTAAATTCAATTATTCCTATAAAAAGGAACCAACTTGCCCAGTAATTAAGGAAAATTGAAATGGTGGAAACAAAGCCTTTATAGTAATTTGACTTTTGCATACAATATGTTGTATGTCCCAGAACATCTTCAAATTCTCAAACAAATTGTACTTCAAAATAGTTTTAGCAACATGAGTGTCAGGAAAAAGAAAAGAGAGAAAATTGCATTTTCATCAAAATATGAAGAAAAAACTATCTACTGGTAGAAGGTATTTATTAGTTAGTTAGAATAATGTGTGATTAGAAGGTATTAACGTAAACCGGATGCCTCCTTCTATTATTCATCATATTGGTGCGTATATATACATGAACAGCTCCTAAACATATGGAGCAGATAAAGGAAAAAATGGAGCAAATAAAGGAGAGAATCTTAAACTACTATAACGGGAGAAGAAAATCAGGGAATTAGGGATTGAAATATAAAAGTCAATAAATGAGCATATTCTCATATCAGATTTACGCTCCCACACTCCCCCTCAAGTTCGAGCATAGATATCAAACATGCCCAACTTGGTAACTAAGTAGTCATACTGTGATTGTGGAAATCCCTTGGTCAAGATGTCTGCTGTTTGTTGATTTGAGGGCACAAAAGGTATACAAATAGTTCCAGCTTCCAATTTTTCTTGTCTGTCAACTTCAATATGTTTGGTCCTGTCATGTTGAACATGATTGTGTGCAATGCTAATGGCAGCTTTGTTATCACAATATAGTTTCAAAGGAAGATCTATAGGCTGTTTAAGTTCACAAAGAATCCTATAAATCCATAATTCTTCACATATTCTCTGAGCTATAGCTCGAAATTTAGCTTCTGCACTGCTTCTGGCCACAACATTTTGTTTCTTGCTCCTCCAAGTAAGTAGATTGCCCCAAACAAAGGTACAATATCCTGATGTGGATTTTCTATCCGTGACTGATCCAGCTCAGTCTGCATCTGTGAAGATTTCAATGTTTCTGTGATTGGTCTTTCTGAAGAATAAACCTTTTCCAGGAGATGATTTTAGATATCTCAGGATCCTATAAACTGCTTCAAGATGTTATTCATATGGAGCATGCATGAATTGACTAACCAAATTAACAGAAAAGGCGATATCTGGTCTAGTACGAGAGAGATAGATTAGTTTCCCAACCAACTTCAGATATCTTCCCGTGTCAACAGGTGTAGTCCCATTTTCCCATAGTTTTACATTTGGGTCAATAGGAGTCTCAGTTGGTTTGCATCCACTCATCCTCGTTTCCTTCAGAAGGTCAAGGATATATTTACGTTGAGAAATGACTATTCCGTTTCGAGAGCGAGCAACTTCCATGCCAAGGAAATATTTAAGAGCTCCAAGGTCCTTGATTTCAAATTCTAATGCAAGATTTCTTTTTAATCGTTCCATTTCAGCCATATCATCTCCTGTAAGAATGATATCATCAACATAAACAATTAGCGCAGCAATTTTCCCTTCTGCAGAAAATTTAAAGAACAACGTGTGATCGCCTTGAGTGTATCCTTGTCTTTTTACTGACTTAGTAAATTTTTCAAACCAAGCCCTTGGGAACTGTTTGAGGCCATATAAGGATTTCTTTAATCTGCATACTTTATGGTGAAACTTTTCTTCAAATCCAGGGGGACACTCCATAAATACTTCTTCCTCTAAATCACTGTTCAAGAAAGCATTTTTGATATCTAATTGCTACAGTGGCCGGTCTGAATTAACAACAATAGATAGCAGTATTCAAACTGTATTCAACTTTGCAACAGGTGCAAAAGTTTCAGAGTAGTCCACTCTATATGTCTGAGTGAATCCTCTAGCCACTAGTCTGGCTTTGTATCTTTCTATGGAACCATCTGAATTGTACTTCACATTGAAGATTCATTTACAACCCACTGTTTTCTTTCCTGTTGGTAAGGCCTCGACACTCCAGGTATTGTTCTTTTCAAGAGCTCTCATTTCCTCAAGCACAGTTTCCTTCCACTTTGGAACTTTAAGAGCCTCCTGTACAGTTTTAGGAATCTCTATACGAGACAACTGTGATGTAAAAGCAGCAAATGAAGGTGACAGATTTGAGTATGAAACGAAGTTAGACATAGGATGTTTAGTACATGATCAAACTCCTTTTCGAAGAGCAATAGGCTTATCACATTCAAGAGATGGATTATCAGACAAGGAGTTGTAGTTACCTTTAATAGCCCCCGAGTTGGAGTCATGACAGTGCTGAAATACAGTCTTATCTCTATTTTTCCTTTTAGAGTAAACAAGCCCTTTCCAAGTTCCATTGTTCATATCTTTCTCATGTTGTGGCATAGTAGGTTGTTCCTCATTTTGTGTCTCATGTTCAAAAGATTGATTGTCAAAAATTTTAGTAGATGTAGGCCGAGGCTCATTTTGACACTCACTCATAAAAAGAGGATGTCTAGAGGATGAATCTCGGTCATTTGCTGTTGGTGCAGATGATTCTTGGTGTTCTGGTAAAAGAAAAACTTCAAAGAAATTAGAGGAATCAATTGAATCTTCCGTCAAGTTCTCCCCCTGGAGATGAATGTCATTGAAATACGGTTGATGTTCAAAGAAAGTAACATCCATAGAAATATAGGTTCTCTTGGAAATAGGGTCAAAACATTTATAGCCTTTTTGGCTGGGGGAGTACCTGATGAAGACACACTTGATAGCTCGTGGTTCAAGTTTGCCACCATTTTTGTGGTCATGGGTAAAAACAGTACACCCAAAGATTTTAAGAGGTAAATCAGCTGAAAGTCTAGCTGATGGAAAATAATGCATGAATGTATGAAAAGGAGTTTGAAATTGTAAAACTTTGGATGGCTTTCTGTTGATGAGATATGCAGCGGTGAGAACTGCATCCCCCCAAAGATACTTGGGAATATGAGTAGAAAAAAGAAGAGCTCGAGCCACCTCCAACAAATGTTTATTTTTTCGTTCAGCAATACCATTTTGTTGGGGTGTGTCGATGCACGTACTTTGATGAACAATTCCTTTTTCTAAGAAAAAAGTTCCCAAAATTTTATTAAAATACTCCTTTCTATTATCACTTCTAAAAATCTGTATATTTGTTTGAAACTAAGTCTGCACTATATAATAAAAGTTTTTGAAAATTTTTTCCGCTTCAGATTTCTCTTTTAATAAGTATACTCAACATAGACGAGTATGGTCATCTATAAAAGTAATGAAACATCTCTTACTAGTAGGTGTACTTATTTTGTTAGGACCCCACACATCACTATGTATGATTGTAAATGGTTTGGATAGTTTATATGGTTGTGATGAAAATAATGTCCTGTGATGTTTGGCAAATTCACAAATTTTACACTGAAACGAAGATACACTTTTATTATAAAATAAATGAGGAAACAGATGTTTAAGATATGGAAAATTAGGGTCCCTTAACCTAAAATGCCATAACATAATGTCATTATTTTCAAAACCAGAAGTAGATTTAAAACAAGAACGAGAACTTGTACTTGGCGATGATTGACTCGATTTTGATTCAGGAGTAAGGAGATAGAGACCAACATATTTTTTAGCATTGCCAATCATCCTCCCCGAAGTCAACTCCTGGAAAACACAATGAGTAGGAAAGAAATTAGTTTGGCAATTTAGATCACTGACAAGTTTACTAACAAACAACAGATTACAAGACAGGTTAGGAACGTGAAGGACATTATGCAGGGTAAGAGAAGAAACAATGATAGAACCTCTTCCAACAATAGCTGATAGAGAACCGTCAACAATTTTTATTTTCTGATTCCCTGCACATGGACTATAAAAAAGACTAGATATACTTGTCATGTGGTCAGTTGCACCGGAATCTATGATCCAAGTGTGATCAAAGTTAACACTTAGAAGGACAATTTTAGAATAGTTACCTGTTTGAGCTAAAGAACAGGAAGGAGTCTTTTGAGATTCCAATAATTTGTACGGTTGATCTATTTGTTCTTTCGTGAAAGGAAATGAACCTGAAGATGACTGCTGCTCTTGATCAGAGACACTAGTCTGAAATGCGTGCCCATCTCCTCCAGGTTTCTTCTTCTGATTAGACGGCTTACCATGAATTTTCCAGCAAGTGTCTCAGGAGTGACCGAGAAGTTTGCAATAATCACACCATGGTCTTTTACTCTTTTTGCTGTCTCTGAGTATTTCTAGTAAAAAGAGCAGAGATTTCCACCTCTAAGACAGGAGGGTGTTTGTGCATCATAACACTCTGTCGAGCTTCTTCTCGACGAATTTCAGAGAATGCTTCTCTAATAGTGGGCAAAAATTTTTTTCCCAAGATACGACTTCGAACTTCATCTAACTCTTTGTTCAAACCAGCTAAAAACATAAACACCCGATCATTTTCTTGACGTTTCATAAATCGGAAACTGCCTTCGGAACATTTCCAATCATCGTCATAACATAAATCCAACTCTTGCCAAAGTGTCATTAACTCATTATAATAAGATGTGACATCTCGATTTCCCTGCTTCGCATTCCATAGTTTTGATTTTAACTCAAATATTTGAGAAGAATTTTTAAGATCCGAATATGTTTCCTTGACAACCTCCCATACATCTTTAGTAGTGGGTAAAAACATAAAAGGTTTTCCAATTACTGGTTCCATTGCATTAATCAACCAAGCAATAATCAAAGAGTTTTCTGATTTCCAAATCTTCCATTGTTGATTACCTTCTACTACTGGTTTAGAAATTTCTCCAGTTAAATAATCAAGTTTTCCTTTACTATTCAGAATCAATTTCACAGTCTGAGCCCACTTTACATAATTTCTACTATTAAGTCGGTGAATATTTACCTGGAGAGAGGTCGCTGAGGAGTCCATCCCATTGCTGCTCCCCTGGGTCACGGGAAAAACACTGGCCCAATTGTGTTGGACATCTGCAGCGCCTCTCCCTGCTGGCGAGACATTGCTTTCTCCCAGTATGGGTGATTCTCGGCCTGTTCCATCAAGCACGGGTGAAGTCTAGCTAGTCGCTCCCGTTAAGGCCGTCTTCCATGAGTTGCGGCTTGCCTGCGGGTTCTGCATTCCGGCCATGAAGCGTGCGTGGAGACTGGGCTAAGTATGTCGGGAGCTGGCGTGCGTGTTGACTGCGGGATGGCGTCTGTCTCGGGTTGGACAGCGTGCGACTGGCTTAGACACGATGTTCTGGATGTGCGTCAGCTGAGATAGTGGGCGTCCGGCTGGAGGAAGTTCCCTGTGAGTCCTCTGCGATAGAGGAGAGGAACAGAGAACATAGAAAAATGTGCGGGATGTTTACCCCGACTCTGATACCATATTAACGTAAACCGGATGCCTCCTTCTATTATTCATCATATTGGTGCGTATATATACATGAACAGCTCCTAAACATATGGAGCAGATAAAGGAAAAAATGGAGCAAATAAAGGAGAATCCTAAACTACCATAACGGGAGAAGAAAATCAGGGAATTAGGGATTGAAATATAAAAGTCAATAAATGAGCAAATTCTCATATCAGATTTACGCTCCCACAGAAGGTAATGGTCATATCCCTTGATTTAGGGGATTGTAATTATATTTGTAATTAATGGCTTATATGTGATATTTCATATAAATATTAAGGACTAATGTAGATTTTTTCACGTACTAACAACAAACAAACAAACAACAACTAAACCTTGTTTTATTAGGTGAGGTCCGTTATATGGATCAAACGATGATATAGCGGTCTATTATAAATGAGATTAATAGATAGATTATTAACTATTAAATATTTCTTAATAGTTTTACTTATTATTATTTTTGATCTTCCTCTACCTCTAACTATCGAACTATTTTTCATCTGATCTACTCTTCTTAATAGGTCTTCTCTACATATGTCCAAACCACTTTAAATGAGATTTCACCATCTTCTCCACAATAAGTGCTACTTCAAATTTTTCTCTAATGCACTCATTTTTAATTATATCTCTTCTGGTGTATTTACACATCCAGCACAACATTCTTATTTTTGCAACATTGAGTTTATTTTTATGTTGTCTTTTATCCGCCTAACATTCAGTACCATACAATATAGCATGTTTTATAGCTATATGGTAGAATTTTTCTTTAACTTTGAGTGACACTTTTTTTATCATAAATGAGACTCGAAACCTTCCTTCATTGAATCCATCCAGGCTTTTTTACGTACTACATTTAATAATTTTTTTTTCTCTTATTTTTCCTCAATAGTCCCTCTGTTATGCATCTATTCAGCTTTCTTTTCTTTCTGCACAAAAGAAAAAGGAAAAGAGTTACGCAAATGTCACGTTGCAGAGAACTTAGAAGCCTCTGCCAAAGGCATCACTGACAACACTGAGGCATCAGACCACCATAGACTAGTGCGTCTGGTCAATTCCCATCGCTGGCTATCCTCTAGAGTCTCTTTGGCCATTGTAGGGTCGTGTATTTCTCCTGTCCAACCATGCGTCTACTTCTCAATCACCAAAAAGTGCTGAAAATACTTCTTGCTACTTAGAAAGAGCCAAAACTCAGTCTAGGTGCCTACCTAGTTGCTGTTTCTATGTTGTTGCTCTCTATTCGTGGTGGTTTCCTTTTACTGTTACGTTTTTGTGGTTGATCTCTTCCAGACGTGATGGCTATCTCCTCTGTGGTGCCCATAGCCCAAAAATCAAATATTTTCTCTTCTGTTATATATGGCTCTCTTATCATTGCCATAGAAAAAGTAAATGAGTCGATTTTTTTTTCATGGGCTGCTTTTGTTGAATTGTGGTTCTTTGGTCAAGGTCACGAAGAATTATATTCCTGAAATTTATTGACCTTCTCTAAAAAATTAGATCATCAGTTATGTGATTTATTTTGACATTATTAATTGTAAGCTGTTGTCTTTTCTTTATGCTTATAATAAAATGTGTCATGTCTTTTGGAAAAAGGTTAAATTTCTTTATACTAATGACCTTTAGTGCTATCATTCGGTTGTAGAGAAGATGATAAGTTTAAAACAACTTGTCTCGATATGAATACTTATCTAGGCATAGTTTAGTCTGTAAAGGAAGAGTTTAATGAATTGTTTCCTATTATTGTTGATGTTAGCGAACAAGAGAAATAACGGCATAAATTCTTCATGTTTTTCACTCTTGTCGGATTAAAACTTTACAATGTATTTGCTCGCTTGCTGCGTATCTCAAGACCAGCTCCTCAGAAGACAAAAAGTATACATTTTGATCCCTTAACTCTTGCCTTCCGTGTTACCGATCACAGCAAAACAAGTAATGTTGGTCAGGGTGGTGAATGTAATCAAGGGTAACGCCCTTAATGCACCTATTGTCATAAACTTAGTCATACACGGGACAAGTGCTATTCCCTGTACGGTCGTCCGCCAAAGGCTAGTCATATTGTTCAAGTAGACAATTCTGATATTGTTTTACCATCCACGGTAGTCTCTTTCTCTGGAGTAGATTATCAAGAATTTTTATAATATCAAGCCATTAAAAATGATGTTGGTTCCGTTGCTCATATTGGTAATCTTGTTGCTTGTCTTACACAATCTTCTTCTTTAGAGTCTAGGATAGACTCAGGTGCTTCAAATCAAATATTTGGTAACCCTCATATTTTCTTAAAATTAGATATTTCATCTTCTCTTCCTGTTGTTATTCTTGTTAATGGTTTTAAAGCTATTACTAAAGGTATTGGTCAAGCATAATTGCTTTTTCCCCTGCATCTTGAATTTGTTCTTTACATTCTTAGTTGTCTTTTCAATCTCATCTCTGTTAGTAAACTTATTCGAACTTTGAATTGCTCCTTGAATTTTTCTGATTCTTCTACGTTTATACAGGATCAGATCATTGGTTAGTTGATTGAAACTGAGCATGAATCACAAGGGCTATATCATCTCGTTATGCCCACATCTCTAGCAATCTAAATTACCTCTGCCTCTTCGACTATGACACCCTAGCCTTCGTAAATTGCAACAAATTGTGCCTAATCGTTTTTCTTTAGAGTCTTTAGACTATAAATTATGTAAGTTGGATAAAGATACCTGCATATCTTTCTCTAAGCATAGTTAAAGTAAAGCTGAGTCCTTTTTTTTTCTTAGTTCATATTGATGTTTGGGAACCTATCTGTCATTATTTTGTTTTGGGTTTTAAGTATTTTATTATTTTTATTGATAATTACTCTCAATCTATGAAGCACGGACACGGGACACGACAAGGACATGAACACGAACACGAACACGGGACACGTAATTTTTTAAAAAATATAGGACACGACATGTTGAGGACACGTGAATTATAAAAAAATAAAAAATTATATATATATATATATATATATATATACACACACAATAACATAGAATGAAATATAATTTAACACACAATAACATAGAATGAGTTATAAACTTATAATTCACAATACAAGTTAATATCCAAAAATTGTCATAAAATTACAACATAATCAATATTAACTCTTCTTCTTCAATAATCTCTTGATCATCACCAATATTTTCATCCCCTTCATCTGTAGAAAAGACCTTTTCCAATTCCAGTTCATTCAATGATAGACTTACAACCGATAAAACTCCAATATCTTCTACCACATCATCAAAACAATCTCCTCCAATATCCCACATCTTGGTATTACCTTGCATATATTGTGGGCTTCTCCTTGACAAAAGACGAAAGTTGTTATGAACAAACACCAAATCTTGAGCACGTTTTGGTGTCAATTTGTTCCTCCTAAATGAGTGAATGAATGAGTATGTGCTCCAATTTTTCTCACAAGAGGAGGAAGATGGTTGTCTAACAAGCTTTAAAGCAAAGGCTTTGAAGAAGTGGAGTAGAATGACCATGAATTGCCCACAAAAAATGTGGCTCCATATCCCCTCTTTGATTCATACAGTCCGAATCAGCAAAATCTTCGTAACAGGAGGAGAATTTTGCATATTCAACATAAACATTTCTCAAGTCATCGGGATCTTGAAAAATTCTCTTCAAACACTTCATTCTCTCTTTTGTTATCTCTCCATCTTTGTGTGGAGGGACTCTATTAGGAGCTTCATTCAACCAAAATTGACTATAATACCTATAAAGAGAATTGAAACAATATATTATTATCACTAACATAATGAAGTTAAAAAACACAACTTAACATAAAATAAGAATAAGAATACCTAGGGGTCAAAGAATGTGCTAGGCAATGAAGAGGTGTGTTGTTTTTAGTCTACCTTTGCACCAAAATATCATACACCACATTAAAGAAGGTGGACTCCTCGGAATCAAGCTTGTCATAACAAAATATTGCCTTCTTCACTTGCTCAATCATACTATCCCACCCTTCATATATTTTGTGAAAACTAGGCTTATCAGTGTCTCCCATTCTCAACATATCATAAATTGAAGAGGTGAAAGTAATAATAAAATCAACTTTGTCCTACCACACATCATTGAGAATTTTATCTTTCACAAATTGAGCTTTTCCCACATCATCCTCTCTATAAAGATTCCATTTATCACTAATCACCATTAATTGCAAGCCATTCTTCACAAGTTTAAATCTCTTCAACATAATGATAATTGAAGTAAATCTAGTATCCGCAATAGCAAGCAACTTCAAAGGCACAAACTCATTAAAGATAGCCAATCTCTTATTGTGATTCATGATAAAAATTTTTATCACCATAGCATCATCGGCTATTTCCCTTATCCAACCAAGTTCATTAAAAGCAACTTCATAACCGTCCTTATTCTTTACATTGCAAATGCTCTTCAAAGCTAAATTCAATGTATGGACCACACAAGGAGTCCAAAATATGTGAGGATACTCAACCTCTATAAGAACCCCTGCAGCTTTACAAACTGGAGCATTATCAGTGATAACTTGAACCACATTCTCCACTCCCACTTCTCTAATTACACCAATAATGGCATTTGCTATGAATTCCTTGTCTTTATACTCACCTTTACAATTAACAACTTTTATGAACATAGGGCCACTTTCTGTCACCGCCATAAAATTAATAAGAAGTCGTCTTTGTGGATCCGACCATCCATCACAAACAATGGTGACACTCTTTTCCTTCCACGTTATTTTTATAGGTTGCAACATCCTCTCAATATGTGCCTTCTCTTGTTGTAATAAAGAATTCTGCAACAAATTGTAACCTAGAGGTATGAAACCAGACAAATTATGAGAGGAAGCATAAGTGAAGGAACTCACATAATAAGGGATCCTAGCAAGATGGAATGGGAGGCCTCCTGAATAAAACATCCTGGCAATATGGGCCCTCAATTCATCTCTTTCATGGTTATTTTATACTTTCTCAAGAGGACATTCTTCTGCACCTTTTCTTCTTTTGCTTCTAATTCCCAAACTCCCTACTCTAAATGAATTGAATGAAGAGCTACTACTAGATGAATCAATCCTTGATGCATGAGTAGATGGTGGCATTGGAACTTTCTTTGGCATTGATGCTATTTTTCTTGCACAAGCATCATCTTCTAATTTCTTCATCTCAACAATATCTTTATTATAGACTTTATTACATGGCTTTATGCCAAACCCTCGTAGTTTTAACAAGTGAGCCTTGACTCTAGAATAGGTTCCTTTGTAATCATTTCCACAATAATTATATGTGAAAGGAACATTACCTCCACCCTTTACTTCCTTTTCCCTTTTTGTAACAAACCTCCACAAAGGTTTGTAGTCATCTCTTGTAATATTAGAACTTTCAGACATCCTAAATAAAATAACATAAAAAGAGAATTAATCAAAAAGAATTGACAATTTGGCATTCACTAGTCTGCACTCTGCTATTTCTCAGTTTCCACTAACGCACTACTATTTTTCACTAACCCATCCATCATGTATTGAAGCATCCATTAAATTAATCATAAGTAAACCATGGATCACATACTTTGCTATTTGACTATTTCCCACTAACACCAAGTCACTAATCCATCCATCATACACTAACCTACAAAACAGAAGCAACTGGCATGCATCCATATTCCATACATAAATCAGAACTTAGAAGCCACCTGGTGCCACCAGTAAATGCATGGAGAAGCAAGCATGGACAGAGATAACTGTGTGGAACAGAACATGGAGAAGCAAGCATGAGACCATCAAGGGGAAAATCAGGCAAGGGGAAAAATGCATCAGACCAGGCTAATACATTAGATCAAACCGCAAGTGAATAGAAGAGGGGAAAAACGCATAGGTAGGGGAAAAACAGATAAGTAGAATTAGAAAACCATAAAGCCAGCAAGTGAATGGAATAAAGCTACTTCCATCAGATCAAACGCAAACAGGCAAGCCAGAAAACACGGAAATAGGCAGCAAACACAGAAAATGCAAACATCAAACCAGAAATCACACCATCAAACCGCACCATCAAACCGAATGCAAAGAGGCAAAATCAGAAAATCAAATGATACAAGATAATGGAGAGTGGAGTGGAGAGTTGCGGGAGGAAATAACCTACCTGAGAGCTACCTGCGGCTAGTTGAGAATGGAGGTCGCGACCCACGAGTCCGAAGCCCAACGATGGAGTTTGAAGCTCGGCGATGGAGACTGAAGCCGTGATGGAGACTGAAACTCGGCTCGACTAGGTAGTAGAAGATGAAGTCACGCGTTGAAAAGGCAAAGAAAAATCAGAGAGAATGTGAGAAGGAGGTCGAAGAGGGAAAGTAAATCAGAGACAAGAGAAAGGCCGAAAATGAGCTGAGGGGGGGGGGGTATCGGGGGGTGTGTAGGGCTCAAGCTAGTCTCAGCAATTGCCCAGCGTGTCTGGACACGTTGGGCGTGGGTTTCTGGCTGGGCTTGCTATGCCCAGCAATGCCCAACGTGTCGGACACGTTCAAAAACGTGTCGGACACGTTCAAAAACGTGTCTGACACGTTGAAATTTTTTTTTTAAAGATTAGGACACGGACACGTGTCCGACACGTGTCCCAAGCATGTTTCGTGTCCGAAGAGTATCCGACACGCCGACACGCCCCAAAATAAAGTGTCCGTGCTTCATAGCTCTCAATAAATGAGGAGGGTTGTGTTAGGTGTGCGATAATTAACGTAAAATTTTATCGTAAATATGGATAAACGAAGCAATAATGTTATGGCTAGATTGTTTTCGAAAGCAACACGCTGTATAGCTCGAGTGCAGTGAAAAATAAGTAAAGGTTTTCACACTTTAATGAATGAGTGTGAGCAAAGAAGTTAGTTTATGAGAGTAGGATCCGTTTTGAAACTTGAAATGTAAGCACGCGTACAGAGAAATCAATGAAAATAGTTGATACCATGATTAGGAGAAGAATCAACATCATGTGTGTACAAGAAACTAAGTGGATAGGAGAAAAGACAAAGGAATTAGATTCTTCGAGTTTTAAGCTTTGGTACACTAGCAAGACAAGAATTAACAATGGTGTAAGTATAATAGTTAATAAGCAGTGGAAGAACAATGTGGTAGATGTAGAAAGATTAAGAGATAAGATTATAGTTTTAAAGCTTGTAGTGGATAGGGACACTTTTAATGTGATTAATGTATATGCACCTTAAGTTGGATTAAAGGAGCATCATAAGAGAATTTTTTGGGAGGATTTAGAAGGTTTGATTCAAGAAATACCTCTGAGAGAAAAGATTTTCTTAGGAAGGAATTTAAATGAATATGTGGGGAGTTTTGAGTTAAGAGAAGCAAATGAAGAGAGTAAAACTATATTGGATTTTTCTTTAGCCTTTAATTTTATTATATCAAACACTTGCTTTAAGAAGTGGGCAGAACATCTTATCACATACAAGAGTGAAGGAGCAAGCTCTCAAATAAATTTCTTCTTGGTAAGAAAATCAGATAGAAAGTTTTGCACAAATTGTAAAGTCATACTTAGAGAGAGCTTGACTACCCAACAGAGTTTTAGTTTTGGACGTATGAGTTAAGAGAAGAGTAGAAAGAAAGTGTAAAAAAAGGGTTCCAGAATTAGGTGGTGGCTTTTGAAGAATGAATAACAAATGAGTTTTTAAAGAAGAGTGGAGGAAGAGGGGTTTTGTGAGGTCTAAGGAAATGCAAATGGTATGTGGGACGAGATGGCCAAAGAGATAAAAAATGTAGCAAGAGAGATACTTGAAGGATCAAGAGGCATTGGACCAAAAGGTAAAGAATCTTGGTGATGGGATGCAAAGGTGCAAAATAAGATTAAGGTTAAAAGAGTGTTATAAGGCGTGACACTTATGTAAAGAGAATGAAAATTGAAATTGGGATAAATATAAAGCTGCTAAGAAAGATAGTAAGAAAGCTTCGAGTGAAGTGAGATCTAGAGTTTTTAAAGGGTTATATCAATCTTTAGAAATTAAAGATAGAGAAAAAAAATTTATAGGCTTGCGAAGAGTAGGGAAAGAAAGACAAGAGATCTAGATCAAGTGAAATTTATTAAAGATGAAGATGGTAATGTTTTAGTAAGGGAGCAAGATATTTGAGCATGATAGAAAAGTTACTTTCGAGGGCTTTTTAACGAAGGATATGAGTTGTCTTGTGACTCTGACAAACTAAATATTATAGGGAAAGACTGTAATTATACTTTTTATCATAGAATTCAAGAGTTTAAAGTAGAGAGTTTTGAAGAGAATGGAAAATGGCAAAGCAGTAGAACTCAATAATATACCCATTGAGGCGTGGAAAAGTCTAGGAAGGAAAGGCATAAGTTGACTCACTAAGTTGTTTAATGTGATAATGAAATCTAAGAAAATACCGGATGAATGAATGAGAAGTACTTTAATTCCTATCTATAAAAACAAGGGGGACATACAGAACTGTGCTAACTATAGGGGGATTAAGATCATGAGCCACACTATGAAGTTATGGGAAAAGATCATTGAGCAAAGATTAAGACAAGATATTCAAATCACATAGAATCAATTTAGTTTCGTGCCAGGAAGGTCAGTTTTGGAAGCAATTTACTTAATGTGGAGATTGATGGAAAGTTATCAAAGGAGGTAGAAAGATTTGTATATGATTTTTATTGATATAGAAAAGGCATATGACAGAGTGCTAAGAGAGTTTTTATGGAAGGCTTTAGAGAAGAAAGGAATACGTATTGCATATATTCAAGCAATCAAAAACATATACGATAGGATCACGACTTGTGTGAGAATATAAAATGGGAACACAAAGGATTTTTCCACAACTATTGGACTACATCAAGGGTTTTTTTTTAGTCCATATGTTTTTAATTTGATTTTGAACGCAATTACTAAACATATACAAGATTTGGGACCTCAATGTATAATTTTTACAGATGATATAGTTTTAGTTGGTGAATTGAAAGAGAAAATAAATATAAAGTTAGAGTCATGGAGACAAGTTTTTGAAACACATGATTTTTGTATAAGTAGAAATAAAACATAATATCTGGAATGTATTTTTAATAAAAGACGAACAAATACGAATTTAGAAGTAAAACTTATAGATCATATATTAAAATAAATCACAAGTTTTAAATATCTTGGGTCCATTATATAAAATAATGGCGAAGTAAAGGAGAATGTAAACCTTAAGCTTCAAGTGGGATGGATGAAATGGAAGAAGGTTTCGAGTGTCATTTGTGATAGAAAAGTGTCGCTCAAAGTTAAAGGAAAATTCTACCGTACAACTATAAGACATGCTATATTGTATGGTATTGAATGTTGGATAGTTAAAAGACAATATGAAGATAAATTCAATGTTGCAGAGATGAGAATGCTGTGTTGGATGTGTAGATACACCAGAAGAGATATGATTAGAAATGAGTGCATTAGAGAGAAAATTGAAGTAGCACCTATTGTGGAGAAAATGATAAAATTTCGCTTAAGGTGGTTTGGACATGTGTTGAGAAGACCTGCAGAAGTTTTATTGAGAAGAGTAGACCAGGTGGAGAATAGTTTGATAATTAGAGGTAGAGGAAGGCCAAAGAAAACAATAGGTGAAACTATTAAGAAGGATTTAATAGTTAATAATCTATCTATTAATCTCATTTATAATATGTTACTATAGCGTTGTTTGATCTATGTAGTTAATCTCACCTAGTGAAAAAATGCTTAGTTGTTGTTGTATTTATAATTACTCTCAGTCTACTTGATTGTTTTCAATGAAAGATCTATCTGAACTGTTCTTTATTTTCAAAAATGTTTGCACTAAGATTCATACTCAATTTATTATGTAAGTTAAAATTTTGCGAATTGATAATGCATGAAAATATTTTTCTATCCCTTTTCAAAATTTTATGATTGCATAGGATATGCTTCACCAATCCTCTTGTGCTCACACACCCTAACAAAATAGTTTAGTTGAACACAAGAATCGCCATTTAATTGAGACAGCTCACACTTTGTTAATTCATAACCATGTTCCTCTTTTTGGAGTGATGTTGTTCTTACATTTTATTACATAATCAATTATATGCCATCCTCAATGGTCAAAGGTTATGTCCCTCATTCTGTCGTATTCCTAATTCAACCATAGTATCATTTCCCTTCTCATGTCTTTGGATGTGTTTAGTTTGTTCATAATCATATCCTAAGTCTTGATTAGCTTGCTGTTAAGTCTTTTAAATGTACGTTCTTGGGCTATTCTAGATTGTAAAAAAAGTACTAGTATTACTCCCTTAACTTGTCAGTTTTTTGTATTTGTAGATGTTACTTTTTTAAGCAATCTTCTTATCACTCACCGTCTCATTCTGTTGACTAGTCTATTGTCACTGATGCTCTGTCTCTTTCCTGTCTCGATTTTTTCATTATTCCATTACTAGACATTTTAATTTCACCTCCACAGTCACCTCCACCTCTCCAGGTTTATCATCCCCGTGTACCCACCTTTACTCCTGTAGTTTCTGTGGATGTTCTCGATGATTCATTCCTAGCTCCAACTTCAGAACCTACTTTGAACATGTCCCCTTCTGATGGTTTTCTTATTGTTGTTTGAAAATGTATTCGCTCTTGTAATTTTCATCTTGTCTACAATTTCGTGAGTTATCATTGGTTATCATCTTCCTATTATGTTTTTGTCATGTCTTTGTCTTTTATTTGTATTCCTTAGACAACGGAGGGAGCTCTTTCTCGCCTTAGGTGGCAGCAAACAATGGTTGATGAAATGACTGTATTACAGTCATGTGGCACTTGAGAATTGACACGTCTGCCTCCTGTCAAGTCTCCTGTTAATTGTTGTTGGGTTTATATAGTTAAAATTGGGTTTGATAGTACTGTTGATTGTCTTAAGGCTCGTTTGGTTGCTAATGGTTGTACACAGATTTTCGGGTTGGATTATGGTTATACATTTTCTTTGATTGCAAAAATAGCTTCTATTTGACTTATGCTATCTATTGCTGCCATTTGACATTGGCCTATTTATCAACTTGACATTAAAAATGTCTTTTTTCATAGAGATCTTGAGGAGGTGTATATGGGCAACTACCTAGTTTTGTTGTTCAGTGGGAGTTTAGACTAATGTAGACTACGACAGTTTATCTATGGCTTGAAGCAATTTTCCTAGACTTAGTTCAGCCGATTTAGCTATGGTTCTACAATTTGGGATGACTCATAGTGAGGCCGTTCACTCAGTTTCTTATGTACGTCGGTCTTCTGGCCGCTGCATTAATCTAATTGTCTATGTGGATGCCATTGTCATAATAGGGAATGATTAAAAAGGGATATGCCAGCTCAAACAATATTTTTCAAGAATTTTCAAACTAAAGACTTGGAGAAGTTGAAATATTTTTTAGGGATTGAAGTGGTATAGTTCACTACTGGTATTGTAATCTTTCAGAGAAAATATCTTAAATCTTCTAAAAAAAATAGGTATGTTGAATTGTAAATCAATTGAAAGTCTGATAGATCCAAATGCTAAACATTTGCCTAAATAGAGAGAGCCTTTATTTAATCTTGGTAGATACCATATAGACTTGTGAGAAAATTGAACTATCTCATGATCACTAGCTAGATATTTTCTTTACAGTGAGCGTTGTAAGTTAATTCCTACAATTTCTACCCACAAGTCATTAGAATGTAATGATTTGCATTCTAAGATATATCAGGGGTGCTTTTGGAAAAAGACTATTGTATGAAAATAATCAACATACTCAAATAACAAATATGCAGATGTAGATTGGACATGATTTCCCTCGTATTGATGATTCGCCATAGAATGTTGTGTGTTTGTTGGAGGAAACTTGGTTTCTTGGAAAAGCAAGAAACAAGAAGTGGTGGCTAAATTTAATGTAGAGGCTAAATATTAGGCTATTACTTTAGCTACGTGCGAGTTAGTATGGACTAGACAATTGCTTAAAGAATTGCAGTTTGTAGAACTTGACAAAATAATGTCTCATTTGTGACAATCAAACTGCGATACACGTTGTCTCTAAGTTTGTGTTTCATGAACGGATCAAATTGATTGCCATTTATTAGAGAGAAGATTTTATGAAAGACTCTTACTACAAGTTTTGTCAATTTTAATAATCAATTAACTAACATTTTCACGCAGTTCTTAAGAAGTCCACAAATAAATTATATTTGTAACAAGTTTGGTGTGTATGACCTATATTCCTTAACTTGAGGGAGTGTTATAATTAATATAAATAGATTATGAGTTAATTAGAATTACGTGTGATTAGGAGGTGATGATCCCTTGATTTAGGGTATTATAATTATATTTATAATTAATAATTTGTCCGTAATCTTATTAAGAGGTGATGATCCCTTGATTTTGGGTATTATAATTATATTTATAATTAATGATTTGTCTGTAATCTTTTTTATAAATATCAGGATTAATGTAGGCTTTTTTTACGAACTAAATTTTACAATTATGTTTTTCTCTTATTTTTCTCTAATTTTACATAAAAATAGCAAATGCCCTGTACATAACTTGTAAAGATCCTTCTTCCCTAGTATAATGAGTTAATTGTAAACATTATACAATCGGCAATGCAAAATACTTTTAGATGGACCAAACTTGTCCACAAGAAAATTGAATAACTTAAAAGGTGGTTAATTAAAAATCCCTGTACACAATGGTTAAAAGAATCAGAGGGTGTTTTTGTGGCTATAAAATGATAAGGCTTGAAGTGAATGTCAATCTCATATACCAGAGTTTCCTGCCCTTGAGTTAATGCGTCAGCTTACTACAAGAATCCTTAAAATTATGTCCAGTGGGCCCCTGCAGCAGAAAGTTTTAACCAAGAAAATGATAAAGTGCCTAAAATATTGAAGGAAACTGGAGATAAAAGAGGGAAGAAGCATACTGTTGAGTTGAAGCCTGAAGGAGATGCGATGGTAGCTGTGGGCTGTGGCGCTGTGCTACACGGGTGCAATGGTGGCTCAGCCATGCTATAGTGCTCTTGTGATGGTGGGGAAACAGTGAGGTCAGGCCATTGCAGGAAGTTTTGCGAAGGAGACTAGGAAGGACAAGTGGAGAATCGAGATGGTGAGGATTAGGTAACATAAGTCCTCTTAAAATCTAAAAGATTCTAAAAGACAAATGGTGAGTTTAGTATAATTTATTTATTTATTAAAAGGAGTTTGGGTCGGGTTTTGGCAGGTGAAAATTTTTCAACCTGCAACACGACCTACTAATGGCAGGTTTAAAGATTTTGGACCCAACCCAACCCATAAATTATGTGTGGATTGCAATGGCCATAGGTTGACTCGGCCCAATGCACACTTCTACACCTTAGGAAGGACAATACTAAGTCACCTGGCACAAGCATACCTGGGGAATGAATGATCTTGGAGGCTTGGAGGATTGGAAAAAAATTACTGTAACAAAGGGTCCCTCCCTGTGACTGTTATTTTAGAAATGAGACAGAGCCTTTGAGGATTCTCATATCTTAGAACAACTATCTTTCAAACCATTCTTCCTTAAAACCGGCATATTTCCTTTTGACAACCTTTGAAAGGTCACATCTTGATTTGCTTTATGTGATCCTGATTCTGTTGACCATGTATTTAATTAGGATATATTTGCTTTTACTTTTTATTACCGTTATAGGTTTGATTATAGGATTGTATTATCTGTTAGGATTTCTTTCCCGGTTTTATCTCCTTAATTGTTGCTTTCCTGTTATTCCTTCTTTGTATATATGTATCGGGTATTAGCTTAATGAAGATATACATTCATGCTCTCATGCGCACATGGTATCAGAGCGCGACAAGGCAGACTCCTCCGAAACTACGTTGGAGTTGAACCCAAAGAGTGACAAACAGAGTTTGACACTTGAGGGCTCCTCTGCGATGAACCCGAGCCAGCCTGAAAATCCATCGTCTGCAATTTCTAGTCTCGAAGGGTCTTCGGGGGTCTTGGTCACTGAGAAACTCAATGGTGCCAATTAACGAGAATGGGCATAGGCCATAAAGCTCGCTATCGGGGGCCGCAGGAAGTTACGCGTGATTACCAGCAATGCGACAATCCCAGACCCGACCAACGAGCAAGCCTCCCGACAGTGGGAGATGGACAATGCAATGGTCTCCTCCTGGCTTATCAACGCTATGAATCCATCGATTAAGAGAATGTTCATGTTTCTGCCAACTGCCCAAGAAATTTGGGAAGGGGTGAAGGAGTCGTATTCTGATGGAGAAAACGCCTCACGCCTATATGAGCTCAAAACTCAGCTTTGACAGATGAAACAGGGGAACCGAGATGTCACAGGCTATTGGCTTGAGATGGTTGCATTATGGCAGGAACTTGATATTCTTACTGAAGAAACGTGGAAATGTAAGGAGGATGTTGTAATGCATGGTCAGAAAATTGAAAAAGAGAGAATCTTTGAGTTTTTAGCAGGATTAAACTCATCTTTTGATGACGTGAAAAGTAAAATCTTAAGCAGAGTTTCCCTGCCTACAACTAAAGAAGTCTTTTCTGAGGTAAGAAGGGAGGTAGCTAGAAGAAAAGCAATGCTGAAGGAACAACCAGCCCTTATTTTATCTAATTCAGGAGCTGAAGGTTCTGCCTTAGTATCCAGGACCAATGACTTAAGTCACAAGGGGCAAAAAAAATGGTGTGATCATTGCAAAAAGAATGGTCACACCAAAGAGATCTGCTGGGACATTCATGGCAAGCCATCTGATTGGAAGCCAAGGAAAGGAAAAGCATGGGGCTACCAAGTCTCAAATGATATTGATCCAGAAAAGGCTGAAGCAAGCATCAAACAACAGGCTATAGACCAAAGTATTTCTTTAAAAACCCTTTTGGAGATGTTAAATAACATCCAAAATTCTGGATAAAAAAGTGAGTCTGCTGCTAATGTTACTATAAAAGGTACATTTACTCAAGCTTTACATATAGTATTTGATAGAAAAAAATGGATAGTAGATTCTGATGCATCTGATCATATGACAGATGATCCTCATCTTTTCAACTCTTATTTTTCTTGTGCTGGTCATGAGAAGGTTCGAATTGCAGATGGAACCTTGTCTCCTATTGCAGGAAGAGGGAGTATTAAAATCTCAGACTCTGTAAGCTTAAATTCGGTTCTTCATGTCCCAAACTTAGCTTGTAACTTACTCTCAGTAAGTCAATTGACTAAAGAAGCTAACTGTAGTGCTCACTTCTTCCTTACTCACTGTGTTGTGTTTTATAGGACCTGTCATCGGGGAAGACAATTGGCAGTGCTAAGGAGTTCAGAGGGGTGTACTACTTCAATGAAGACAAAGAGAGTAATTTTAATTCCCAAAATTCATGTAACAATGTCTTTACTCTTAAGCATGATGAACTTTTGTTATGGCATAAAAGATTAGGACATCCAAATTTTCAATATATGTCTCGTATGTTTTCTGATATTTTCATGAATAAAAATTTTCATATTGTGATGTTTGTGAGTTTGCTAAACATAAGAGAACCACCTTCAAAAGATCTGAATATAAATTTAGCACACCGTTTTCTATGATTCATAGTGATCTTTGGGGGCCATCTCGTATTGCAAATCGCACAGATTCAAAATGGTTTATCACTTTTATTGATGACCACACTCGTTTAGGCTGGGTATATCTTTTGAAAGAAAAATCTGAAGTTTCTTCTGTCTTTATTAACTTTTACAATATGATAAAAACTCAATTTCACACCAGCATTCAAATTCTTCATACTGACAATGGCACTGAGTACTTCAATAAACACTTTCACGGTTTCTTGCAAGAACATGACATTATTCATAAAAGTACCTGTGTCAGTAGTCTTCAACATAATGGTATTGTTGAGAGGAAAAATAGACATCTTCTTGAGGTAGCTAGAGCTCTTATGTTCACCAGTAATGTACCTAAATATTTTTGGGGTGATGCTATTCTTATCGCTACCTATCTTATCAATAGAATGCCCAGTTGTGTCCTGTCTTTTAAATCTCCTCTTGACAAACTCAAAGAAACTCACTGTGTTTCTTACCTTGAAACTCAGCTCCCTTTGAGAGTCTTTGGATGTCCTGTCTTTGTTCACAGCTATCAAACTAATAAGCTGGATCCTAAAGCTATTAAATGTTTGTTTCTTGGTTATTCGGCTACCAAAAAAGGGTATAAATACTATGACCCTCAAACCAGGAAGATCTTTGTCAGTTGTGATGTTACCTTTTCTGAAGACAGACTTTTTTTTCCCCAGCCTTCGATTCAGGGGGAGTATTGGAGTGAGTTTAAGTTTGAATCTCAATCTTCGGACCCTTACGCTGTTCCTGAGCCTATAACTAAAACCAGCCCATGTATTCCTGAAATTAGTACCTTTATGCCTCAAACAGAAGTGAATTCTAATGCAGAGGAAGACACCAGTGAGATTTTAAAATACTTGAAGGGGTCACCAGGAAAGGGCCTTTTGTTCAAAAAGGGAGAACAGAGCACCATAGAAGTGTATACAGATGCAGATTGGGCAAGTTCAGTGGAAGACAAAAGATCAACCACTGGATATTGCACTTTTGTATGGGGAAATTTAGTCACGTGGCAAAGTAAGAAACAAAAGGTAGTAGCTAGAAGTAGTGCAGAAGCTGAATTCAGAGCTGTAGCAAAAGGCATCTGTGAAGGACTTTGGTTGAAAAGAGTGTTGACCGAATTACAAATCATCAGCGAAACACCTATAAAGCATTACTGTGACAACAAAGCTGCTATCAACATGTCTCATAATCCAGTTCATCATAACAGAACTAAGCACATGGAAGTAGATCGACATTTCATCAAAGAAAATATTGAAGATGGACCATATGTCTGACCTATGTACCAACTAAGCAACAAACTGCTGATATGTTTACTAAAGGGCTTCAAAGACTATCTTTTAAGGAATGTGTCAGCAAGTTGGACATGATAGATATCTATGATCCAACTTGAGGGGGAGTGTGATCCTGATTCTGTTGACCATGTATTTAATTAGGATATATTTGCTTTTACTCTTTATTACCGTTATAGGCTTGATTATAAGATTGTATTATTTGTTAGGATTTCTTTTCCGGTTTTATCTCCCTAATTGTTGCTTTCCCGTTATTCCTTCTTTGTATATATGTATCGGGTATTAGCTTAATGAAGATATACATTCATGCTCTCATGCGCACACTTTATGTGCTACAATCCATAAAAGTGACCACCTCTCAAGGAGTGAAGAGTACTATCTAATTTAAGTTTCCCATCCCATGCGCTTGGCCAAGGAGGCTTTGGAATGACCTCCATTAATACTTCCTTAAAATGTCTAGCACACCTAAAATACATTTAATGTGCTGACTTTATCTTTCTTAGCTTATATGATCCTGTGCCTTAAGTACACACCTACCACTCTTTTCACTATATATACCCGTCATAAATCCATGGAAGACAAGTCAATCAGACATTAGAGAAGAAACTTTGCTCAGACTTCACTGCCTTAGATTGTCCCTTAGATTTCCAAAATGGTGCTTTCTTCTTCCCATTCTAAGTCTTCATCATTGTTCTCCTAAAGGATCTTGTTGAAAGAGTTAGAATGTATAAGTCTCACATTGGTTGTATCTCGAGATAAACAATCTTGATTCTACTATAAATATATGCAACACTAGCCTCCCAATATATTGAGGAATTTCAAAGCTTCCTCTCTCTTTCTTTTATTCTTTACATGATATCAGAGCTAGGAGAGATAAGCAAAAGCCTAGTTTTGTAGATTTTATAGTCAGAGCTCTGCCCACTTCTTTGAAGGAGCTTTGGCTTCCCTTCTCCAATGGATGTCCGATCACCATTTTTAGGTTCATCTAACAGTTTCTCAATGGTAGTTTGACTACTTTCTCAGTAATTTTTTTGCCATTTCTTCCAATCATTCTCTTCTCGTTGTGCATCATACTAGCAAGTAGTGGCATCTTTCTCCTACTGCGTGTCACTCCAATTCTCTTTCCGCTATGCATCATGCCAATGGTGCCTTCTTCGGCCATGTCACTCCAGTCAGTCTTCCCACTGTGCATCATACCGGTGATGCCTTCCTTCAACTATGTCACTCCAACCGTTCTACCTGTTGAGCATCAAAACAGTAGTGCTTTCTACTTTGGCCTCTTTGGTGATGTTCCATACTGGCATGTGGTAACTTATTGTGTGTTCCAGTCGTTTGTAGATCTGTGTTCTCTATTCCTGGTCATCTCTTGAGCTGCCTTTGGTTTAAAAAGTCATCATGATTCTAGAAAAATTTGCATAAGGTGGAGAGCTGATTAGTTTATAATATTAGCTAATTTCTATTATTGAGTTCTTTCGCATGAGTTTTGATGTTTTCTCTTCAATTGGGTTTAATTTGTAACAAACTGAAGCTTGAATATGCCTTAGCTTGAGGTGGGTGTTGAAATAGTTAGACTGTATAAGTCCCACATTGGTTGTATCTCAAGATAAACAACCTTCACTCAACTATAAATATATGTAACACAATCCTCCCAAACTCTGCCTGTTCCCAGAAAAGTGATCTGCAGTTTGATATTACTGAATTAAATTATGTTGACTAATTATTTTGACTGTTATATCCATAACAGGAAACTGGAGCTAAAATTCAAGTTCATGGAATCAGAGCAGACACAGGAGAGAAGGTTATTTTGCTAATAAATGTTTACCTGGTTTTAATCAATATTCTGCAAGAATCTGTTTTTTCTTTTTTTCTGATTTTATTTTGACAAGAAAGAACTAAAATTGTTTGCATTTTCTCTCTCTTTTCTGTTTTTTGAACTGGTTCGATTTAGGATGAAATTAAACCAGGAAATGATATCCAGTGCACTTACAAAGAGATGCATGTTAATATATCAGCTGATAGTTTTGAAAAAGTGGATGCAGCAGTGTCCATAATTGAACTGCTAATTACCTCTGTTACTGTGAGTTTCACAACTTTACTCCTGTGACAAGCTTTATGATTTATGATTAGCTCGGTTATGTTTTAACATGTTTTCACCCCTTTTTCTTACGTCATCTGTTATTTTGATTGCTTTAATAATTGCTGTCAATTATTCAGGAGAATTTGGCTTCTGCTTCCACAACTGCTATATCAGTTTCTGGGGATAACACTAATATTCTTAGTCGAAGCGAGGACCATACCTCATCTCATCAGGCTTATATGGCTACAGAAAACCAGGCCATGGAGCAACATGTAGCTGGAGTCACACAAATGCCCGGAGATCACTTTCACTACTCTGGTTCATGGTTTTCTGCAGTTCCATCTCATAATTACCCTGTTTTTGCTTGTTCAAGCAATATAGCCCCTCCAAATCCTCCAGGTCTTGCTAGACCTCTCCATTTTCCTTCACAATCAATAAATCCTTCAAACATGGCTTCAACTTTTGCGGCTCAACCCACACCTGCTGCTGGATTCAACTCAGTTATCCCAAATCAACCTGTTGTTTCCCCACAATCACAGCCAACAAGAGATAATTTGCAGCACTCACATATAATATCTGTACAGACTTCATCAGCTTCAACAAATGTTTCACCACTCCAGACATTGGTGCCTTCAATGCCTCAACATATGTCGGGTATTTCACCATCACCAGTACCTGACAGGTCATTGACACCTCATGGGGTCTCTTTTGGACAGGGCAGAGGGTCTCTTGGTCTCAGCAATAAGGGGCAGATGGCTGCATCAGTGATTGCTCCTTCAAGACCTGCTTCTCTACATCTACAAACAGATGGTGCATTGAATCCACCACTGTCAAATATATCAATGGCACCACGCTCTGCTTCTTTTCCTCCACATCAAGGAGGGCTTTCTTCTGGACTGCCCTCTTCTTTGGGGTTAATGCAGCCTGCTACTTATTCATCCATAAATCACTTATCAGGATCTGTTTCATTTTCTTCACCAATAATACCTACTTCACTTCCACCACCTCAGCAATCTGGAATCCCTAATTCTGCTTCTGGAGTCACTTCTTATCACACCCCTGTAAAACCACCAGTCTTGACATCTTCAAATTCTAATTTTACTTTTCAACCACAGCGGCCCAATGTAGACTTTCAAGTGATTTCCAGACCAAATAGTGCTAATCAGGGTGCTACAAAAGAGCAATCTTCTGGTCCTCGGCCATCATCTTATGGGTTTTCTGTGCCTGATCAACCTGTCAATCAAATCTTTCCAAGGACACAAGTCCCCAAACAGGTGGATCAAACTCGAGCTGCATTTATTTCTGTTCCCTTTGGGGGAAGACCAGGTGACATCACAACTGCACCCAGACACACTGCATTCCCATTTGCTGGTCAACCTGCACCTAGGTCTGCAGTCCCTCATATGGGTATGAGAAATTTTTTCCCTGCCCCTCACATGCCAAATTTGCCTAGGCCTTGTGTACCAAGGACTGAAAGCATGCACATTCAACAAAATTATCCTGCTCAAAGATGGCCAGATGTCCCCTTGCCACCAAATCAGAAATTTGGTAAAACTCAATCCATGACTTCTGGTAAACTGGTATATCCAGCAGACCAGATTTATGATCCCTTTTCACCCACTTCTGTTGCATCCACAGCAAAAAAATGATCCTGCAAAATGAGAGAAGTGAACAGTGCTATCAATACCTTATACTCAGCAAGTGAAATTTTAAAAATTATTGCTGCAGTGGTTTGCAGAAAAGATACAAATTTCATTACATTAATCATGGGCATGCTTTCTATAGTCTAATAATTTCTAGTCAAAGAGCTTAGTTGATCCCCTTTGATTACTGGTTGTATTCCTTTTCCTTTCCTAGATGCCCCATTTCCAAAGCTTGATTAGTATTAGTTTTTTGAAATTTCCTGGATTACAGTCGTTGTATTGAAGAAACTCATGGATACTCTATGTTGCATTCAACTTTGACTTGATTAGTGCTATTTCAAATTGTGCTGTGCCATACATTTTGTGTTGAACATATTTAAATGTATCTTACAAGGCGGCATGTCATTGAGGATCATCATGGGTACAACAGACATTTAAGTAGTCTTGTATCAATAGCAGCCATTGAAATGGATATGTTGCAAGCTGGTTGCTTCTAAGACTTGCATGGTTGAGTTCTTTCTCATTATCATATGTTCTTATTGGAAACCATGTTCCTACTGAAGTATAGTGGTATTTGATTGGGCATTGCCTGTTGAGATGTAGCTCGTAAAGTTAAGAGTTTAAGGTCCAAATAAACCTCATCTCAAAATCTCATACTTATGATGTGGGACTCAAGTGTTACCTTGCAAAAGGGATCATAACAATCAACCCCAGCAGATCTTGGAGGCTAGCAATTGATACTTAGCTACCAATGAATATTTGTCTATCATTTTATTCACTTGTATATTTGCTAAGAAATTGGTTGCTTAATGAAGGATATGGGAACGGCAGGAACCAACAGAAAGCTGGGAAGGAAGAATACAGGGGCTGGCCTAATAACTTGTTCAATGATGTAGAAATTATATTTAAAGGCTAGAAGACGCTAATGTTTTGAGCTTGACTGTGGCTTAGGAGGGAGTAAAAATAGAGGATCTGAAAATAGGGAGTGATAGAATAATTTCAGTTTTTATTTGATGATGCTAATAAATAAGGACGAAGGATTTTATGCATATAGCTTGATATGTGTCATGCTTAGTTGTTGTCGTCTAATCCATACTAATTGAAACCTGAAGATATATGTTCTTTTCTTTCTTCTTACATGGTATGTCGTCTAATTAGTCAACTTCCGTGTTTATTTATAATTATAAAATATGTCAAGTACAAAAGCAGTCTATATAGTTTGAACTTAGCCCACAAATAAACAATTCAACTATTTTAAGAGTAAATATATAATTTAATATTTAAATTTATTAGATTATTATAATTTAGTCTATACATTTAAGTTATTATATAATTTAATTTTTGAATTTATTAAATGTATACTAATTTAATTTTTTTCGTTATCTCTATATTAACTGATTGTTGATATAGTTTGTTAAGTATCTATGTGATATGTTAAATAATAATTAATTGCTACAATATTAACTCAGTTTAAGAAAAAAAAATATAATTTAGTCTCTGAATTTTATAGGTCTTTATAACTTAGATTATGAATTTATTAGATTCTTATAATTTAATTTTTAAATTTAAGTTATTGTATAATTTAGTTTTTGAATTTATTAAATTTTAAATAATTTAATCCTGTTATTATTTTTATTTTAATTGTTTGTTGAGACTAACACAACACTGAAGAAGAAAAGACTAAGAATATTGAAATTATGGTTTTTCTTTATTATACAAAATGTATAGTGTCAGGTTAACTATCATCATGATTGTTAATATAATTGATTTTATAATAAATTTATTACTTAGTTATAAAAAATTTATTAAAATAATGACAAAATTTTTCAATTCTAACAATTTTGCCATAATACATAACAAGCATAAAAATTTGAAATTTTTTACCATGCAATATCTTAAATCAGATTTTATTATTAATTTAATTTTTATGGTCTATATTGTCAAACTTTAATAAATAATCAATTATCTTTATATTTTCAATGAATAGATGTGATAAGAAAAAAAAAATAGTATTTTCAATAATTATTATTATTTTGCCTAATTTTAGAGAATCGAGTATAAAAAAAGAATAAAGTTTAACAGTGTCTTGAAAATGAAGTTTCAACTGTGGTTTTTTGGCAGTGTTATCTATAACACTATGATAGGAAAATATTTTATAGTGTTAAATTGTTTTGTGGTGTTGTCAATTGAAGTTAGAAAAATAAATTTGAGTGAAAAAGGGACTTTTTTTTAGGGGAAAATAGAATGAAAACAAAGTATTTTAAAGTTTTTTTTTTAAAATTGAATTTGTTGATGTGTATGATTATTTGACAATTAACATGTCACATAAACACTTAACGGATATTAGAAAGCAGTTAGTGTGAAAATAATGAAAGAATCAAGTTGCTTAACATTTGATAAATTCAAAGATGAAATTATAGAATGACTTAAATTTAAAGATTAAATTGTAGGAATTTAATAAATTTAAAAATTAAATTGTGTTTATTCTTTTTTTAAGGTTAAAGCTAAGTCAGTGTTAATGTAACATGATTAGTTGGTATTTAACGTGTCACGTAAACACTTAACGAAAAATATCAGCAAATAGTTAGTGCGGAGATAATATAATAATTAAATTGTTTAAGTTATAGCATTATGCTTAACTTTTGCACTAACAATTTGCTTGCTCTTCCAAAACAAGATTTTCACCAACAAACATATAGTATTCCGTTGTTGACTTTCTATCATTTAGGGATTCAACTCGATCAGCATTAGAGAAGGCCTAAACTATGGCCATAATTTGAATATAATATCCCTCTTCAGGCATTTTTCCAAGTACTTCACTATGTGGATGAGTGCATCCCAATGAGTGGTAGTTGGTGAAGCCATAAATTGAATAATTGAAAAAGCAATGTTCGATCAAGTAGTAATCACATAGTTTAGCTCTCCAACTACCTTCTTATATATTTTTTGGATTATTAAAAGTCTTTGCATTTCATATTGATAATTTTGTATTAGTCTCACAAGTTTTAGCTCCTAGTAAATTTGTTTCATCAAGTAAATGAGGAGCATACTTTCTCTAAGATAAAAATATAGCTTTGCTTGACTGTAAAAGTTGAATGCCTAGGAGATACTTTAACTTGCTTAAATTTTGTTTGAAATTTGGTCTAGAGGAATTTCTTTAGAGTTGTAATACCTTATCTGTCACTTCTTGTAATTCTAGTGTCATCAGCATAAATTACTAACAAGAGACATTTGACATCAGTGTACCAAAAAAACATAACATGGCATGATACCTCCATGCCTTTGAAGACCAAACTCAACAACCACTTAACTAAATTGCCAAAACCAAGTCTTTGAGGGTTGTTACAAACTATGTAATGATTTTTTAATCGACAAACTCAAAATGTTGCTCCATATACATTTTCTCGTATAAAATGGAGAAAACATTTTTCACGTCAAATTGGTGTAAAAGGCCAATCATTAGTAGTAGTTAGAGAAAAGGAAGTTGAACTAATGTTAATTTGGCTACAGGAGAATAAGTGTTTGTGTAATTAACATCATATATTTGAGCCCTTTAACCATTAAACAAGCTTTCGATAGGGCAAAGAATTATTTGGGTTCAATTTCATTGCTTTATTGGCAATAGCTTGTTTATTTGGAGGAAGATGAACTATGTCCCATGTGTCATTATGATTAAGAGCAAGCATTATTCCTACATAGCCTTTCACCAACCATCATGAATCATAGCTTCTGGTGAAGACTTTAGAGCAGGGACATTATCGAGAGAAGCAACAAAGGAAAGAGACGAGGGAAATAAATGTAACATCTCTAATTTCATTTTTTTTTATTAATAAAGGCACATAAGTATTTAATTAAAAAAATAAAATGTATTAAACAATTTTTAGATATCTAAGAGAATATAAGACTTAAAAATTCTTCATCTTACGTGTATGTATAGAAAATGTTTTTAACATTAAGGGAATAAGTAAAGAGAGAAAATTTAATAAAAAAAAATTAGAAAAAAACGTCCTAAATAGGGATGAAATTCTTAGGTAAAGAAGATAAATTTTTGAAAGTAAAGGTCTTAAAAATTTAAGAAAATTAGATTAGAGTAATTTTTTCCTAATTCAAGAATTAGAGTTCCTAAATTTAACATCTCTATCCATACAATGGGCCTTCACCTATGAACACTACATAGAGTTTTTCCATATCACATGAATTTCTAACAAGTTAATTGGATAGTTCAAGTAAGAGATATAACATAAACTTGAACTAAGATATAAAAAATGGATCGATAGCCCAAAAATCATAAAAATGTGACCAAACCCTCTATGAGAGGTAGAATTTCAACCAAAGCAAAAGAAATGGGCAAAAATGAGCCTAAATTCAAGAAGAAAAACTAAAAACCATGTGATGAAATAGTAGTGAAATAATAATCAAGATTAGGTCACATGGCATTAGGAATATTTATATCCTACGCTCATAATTTCATAAAGTCATGTGATGATATAGTAGGTAATGATACATGGCATTAGGACAAAACATTTATATTTTACACTCGTAATTTAAGCAAGCCATGTGATGATTTAGTAAGTAATAATATATGGCATTAGGACAAAGCATTCCTATCTTACACAAATAATTTAAGCAAGCCATGTGATGATTTAGTAAGTAATAATATATGGCATTAGGACAAAACATTCCTATCTTACACAAATAATTTCAGCCAAGCAAGAGAGACTCAATGGCTGAAAATTTACCATTTAAAAAGGCAAATCTATCATATTTAAGTGAGAAAAAAGAAAAATAAAATGAATTCTTAAATTAAGGGGGACCTTGTCCCTTGTCTTAAAAATATTTTATTATGATTTTCAAATACAAATCTCTTTTTGCTATACATATCTTGAATAAGGGAGAGAAAGATAAGACCATGAGTTGTCTTCCCCCAAAAAGCAATTAAGTGCATCCTAATTGTGATAAGGTAAACTCATGATTATAAGAGGTGAACCACTTGATAATTTATTTAAACAAAAATCACCCTTATAATATTATAATTTCGTCCAAGTTAGGAAGAAAAAAAAAGTAAGATAGAGTGAGGAAATGAGAGAAAGAGAGGAGAAGAGAGAAAGGAAGAAGAATGAGAAGTCTAGAGCACTAAGTACTCAAGGTAAGTTAACTTAGTCTTCACTTGAATCCATCTTTTTTCTTCATCCTTGGGGTTCAAAACTCACCCTCCATCTCTTATTCAAACTGCTGGAAAAGCTAAGAGAAGAGGGAAATTTTGCCACTTCCTTCAAGAGGGAAAAAAAAAGAATTCACTAAGTGAGTTAAGGAGATCTTTAGGCAGGTTTAACAATATTTTCTTTTGAAAAAAGTTTTAAAATTTATAACATTTATATGATATTTTGATCTTAGAACTTTGATAAAATTTACAATATTAATTTTTTGATGATTGACTATGGATGTTGTTATATCATGTTACATGTTGATCTTACATGTGATAGATGTTTTAAATATTTCGGTTGGTGTGAAAAGTTTTGCATAGATATGGGTGGCAAAATTTTAGGGCTTTTATGCTACTGTTATGCATATTTAAATATGGTGAAAAATTGATAGAATATGATTAAATTGATAAAATGAGTATGGCTTTAAATATTTAGAAGAAGACCATGAGAAATTTTTATTGGGAAACACCTTTAATAATACATTATTTGATTTCTATTTTTTTGAAAAGTAGATGATGGAATATGTTAAGTGTAAAGAATCTAATTAAAATGTTCAAATGAGTAATCTTATGGTTAGATGTAAATTTGGAAGAAAATAGAAAATGACGTAATAAAATGATGAACTAGAACCTTAGAAAGGATTTGGTTTGAAAACTAGATTTCGGAGTAATTAGGGAAACTTCTATTTTTGAAATTATGGAAAGAATCAGTTAGGATTTAAAAGAAATGGTTAACATAAAAAATATAGATATATGTTTCACAAATTTTTAGCTACTGGAATCACTCAATTTGTATTCCATATAAGGGAGATATATATATATATATTCTGACCACCAAACGAGCCCTAAGAGCTTTAAAGGAGGCTACCACTAGATTCGAAGCAGCACTTGTTTCCATCTCTACTATCACATCAAATCAACTACCTCGAGTTGTCTCTTATTATTTCTTATTGTAACATAAAAAATATAGATATATGTTTCACAAATTGTGATCCACATTTGCTTTCCTTATTGTTATTCTTAATTTTTTTCAAGTTCATTGCTATGACTCTCACAATTTAACAACTCAAACTCATAGGCATTATTAATAAGAAACAACAATAATCTTATCACTCTATCTTTTGAGATTAACAAAATAATCAAATTGTGAATTATGATGCCTAACTTTTCCCAAAGCAACTAATATCACATCCAAAATTTTGAAACCAAATATATATAAAATTCACAACAAATCACAGGCAAAAATCGATACCCAAATACAGTACAAATCATAAAATCGCAACAAATCAATATCCAGTGCAAATCACATCAAATATATAGGCAAAAATTGATGACAGAGGTGAACAAACATATACAAGCTGAAATCAATATCCAAATATAGACTCCCAAACTAACAAGGGTTCTGAAATAAGCAGAGAAAAGGGGAATAACAGATGTAGGCAGAAATCGATGCTAATGTGTGATTTGCTTATCTGAGCATGACAAAAGGGTAAATCAATACCTAAATGTTTGAATCGATGTAGGTAGACTCCTAAAATAGTGTAAATTGATGCAGGCAAAAATTGAAAAGGGGAAAAGGAGGAAATGGCATACTTGGGCATGAAAAAGAACAAAACTATACAGAGAGTGAGAAATTGATGCTTACCTCGGCTGAAGGAGAGTGATGGTGGGAGAAAGAGCATTCTTGGGATGACGAAGGAGGAGATTTTTTTAGGGTGAGGGAGGAGGAGCATTCTCAAGGGTGAAGAGGAAAATCGTTCTCGACGGTGAGGGACAATAAGCATTTCTCGAGGTGAGGGACAAAGAGCATTCTCAAGGTAAAGAGGAGGAACATTTCTGAGGGGCAATTTTGGGGTGAGACAGTAAAATATGTTATTCAGTCCTTAACCCAACTAGCCCCACATGATACATATTTTAACTAAAGAGGCAGGATAGGATAGCAAACCTGATACTGTTATCATATCTTCCTGACTCACCAAATGTAAAATAGTAATAGGATAGGATAAATTATCCTATTCTGTGTCCCCTATCACGTGCTCTAAATGAGCCCTTAAAGTAATATGAGTGATTGCCATACAGTTTTGATCCTCAACCTTTTACTTTCTTATATCTACAACCCTTTGCTTTCGCAACTTCAGACACTGAATACATTAACAATAATTCGTCGTGTTAGAAACAAAAATGGGTGAAGAAACATCCTAGAAGTTAAATTGCCTCAAGGCTTCCCCCTATGCTAAATAAAGACACTTTCCTTTTCCTTGACATCTACCTCACTACTTTGGCCCTTTTAGGATTTGGAAGGGGTAGGTAGAATTCTTTCTTATTTTTGTAGGTTGAGAAGCCTCCTCGACTACTTACCCTTCTCAATCACTTTAAAAGGATGCCTAGTAACCTTCTTTGCTAGGGCGCCAGCAGGTTGTAGTAGAGACAGTGGCAAACTCACACCTCTGCTTCTTCACCTTCCTCAACTACCTTGTGAGCTTGAAAGTTGCCCTTATATAGCAAATAAAGACTATCTTGCTTCAACAAACGCTTGGAAGCCTCTTCCTTAGGCATTTAATTGAGGAAAGATCGCATGCCTTCTCTTATTTTGGATTAACACTTTAACCAAGCACTTTTAGGGCAGTTAGCACGATTAAGGTGAACTAAGTGTGTCTGGTCACTATGGTGCCAAAGTGCTTTTTAACTTCACCCACTAAAGTCATAGGTGATTCTTCCTCAACCCCCTCTTTGGATTTAGGTTGGCACCCCTTAATCGAATCCAAGTTGGCAAACAACTCTATGAGAGTTGTATGCCATGCTTTCTACCCAAGCCTTGGGGTCCTAACAACTTTCCATTATTACAAACAAGATTAAGGTTTTAGGCATATAACACAAACGCAAGCAATTGTTACCACTCTTCGTATCCCTTCATTTCCAACTCTATTCTGCTTCATCCTGGGATTATCGTGGTAAAGGAGCTTAAGTTTATTGCTCTCGAGCTTGAAGGAAGTATAGGGACATTCCTTGAATTCCAAGTCTATGTCTATCACTGTGTCCATAGAGCATTTGCAGGGCCCATAGGCCCAGGCTTTAGCCCTAAAAACTTAGGGCTCGTTTAGAGAGCAGGATATGATAGCAGGATAGGATAAGAACTATCATATTCTGTGTTTGGAATAAATCAGATAATGATATAATAGGATAAGAATGATATAAAATGATAAAACTACCTTTATAATAAAATTGCATATATACTTATTTAAAATCAATCTTAATACAATTTTTTTAATTACTTTATACATTGATATAAATTCTAATATATATATATATATATATATATATATATATATATAATTAACAAAATAATATTCATAATATTAGTAAAAAATTATTTGTTTTTATTTTTTATTTATCTCTCTACCCACTTGCCAAGAAACTTTTTTTTTCTTTTTTCTTTTTTTTTATAAAAAAATATAGTTCTATTTTCAATATATTCAATAAAATAATATACAAAATTAAATTCAAAGCAAAAAAGAAATGCACAATAAAGAGTTCGAATAAATCAAATTAAGCAAATCTAGTTTACAGAATCCAATATTGGGTGATAGTTAAAATAAGCAATACCTACAAAGTTGCAATCAAAGTATAAAGATCAAATCAACCTAATAGCAAGACCATAGAAAAAACAGAGTCCCCTGATAAATTGAGAACATGGACACTATCCTATCTCATAACATCTTCAAAAGCATAGATACACCCTTAAAATTCAAAAGTTTCTCTACAACTCTATACACCATAACATAACTAATACTGCACACAGCCACAGTGCGTTAGCCTTCTTTTTCTTACCAAGCCTTTTGAACTCTATCGTAAGAAAATCCTCCAATCATCAAAGATACAACCAATGTTCTCCAAAAACACATTCTTGAAGCACATGTGATGCAGCCACCTTCTCCAATGCCAGACATCTAATATTGTCAAGTTCATGCCTACAAGTAGGGCACCGATTGTGGACCCTGGGTTTGCAACATGAGCATAAAGTGTGACCATTTGAACACTGCAACAAAGATTAACAACAAAGTCTATTACTTAAATTTCCAAATAACATTTTTGTCACTAGAGGATATTTACTTCAAGTAAACAGTAAAACCACCACTTATAAACTCAAAAATAAAAAAGAAAAAATTCACTGACTTCTTGCTACAACAAATTGTGTTTAAAATCTTCCATGAATAGGAAAAGAAACAAGTTGTTGCTCATGGTTTCAGCACCTCCAATGCTTATAAAGGAACCCCTGATTCATGAAACCTCAAAAAACAAAGGAATAAGAAAAACTTTGTATTCTAGCAAGAGGATCCCAGAGCATAATCAAAATATTCAACAGCTAAATTCCAACTACCACATTCTTTAAACAAATTGCCAAAATTTCATTTCAATCAAACAACACTAAAAAAAGACTAGTAACCACATATCAAACCAGAAACTACCTTAAATCTGATCATTAATTTCCATTGTCTGTAGTCCATATTTCATGTACCTTAGCTAATCTAATAAATAAAAGAATGAAATCTAGGTTACTTTTGCACCAACCTAAGTTAGCAGTACCTTTCAAGGCACAAAAGTAATTTTTGCTATCATTTTCCAATCAATACAAGTTAATGATAGAATTACTTTTGAGCTAGCAGAACTAATATTTGCCATCCAAAACTGAAATCCAAGCAAGCAATTGAAAATTTTAAAACATAATGCTTTTGATAAGATATAATAAAAATGTGCTTTAAACCATTTAGCAAGGGAATTAATACTCTCACAATCACGTTTTGCTTACAACATGCCTCACAGATCATTGCTTTATTTTAATCAAATCAATAAATTCCTCTTTTGTCCCTTTTACCTATTAAATTCAAAACCCAGCTATCATTTTTATTCCATCGTACAATGAACATAGCAAGCTTAGTAAGGTATTACATGAAGGGTTCCAACTCATTTCTTTCATGAAAGTGATGAAACATAGTTTTTCCATGACATGATTCATGAATATCACTTTCTTTCAATTCTATCACCTTAACTGTTGCTCCTACATGAAAGGACCAAAGGTGCATCATTACATACAGTAGTCTTTAGCTTAGGTTTTGAAACACATAGTCCCACATTTCAGTATAGCTTAATGAATTATGTGCCAATCGACTAAATTTAAAAGACAAACTATAGAAAACTAGTAATCACCACCATAACGAAACATGATAGTATCGCCATAAGCATTCACATACCAGATTTAAACCCTAATCACCCAAATCAAAAAACAACTCATCAACCAACAAACAGTCAATTTGATAGAGCCCAATTCCAACTAGCAGAAGGATCAGAATCAAGTTCGTAATGTTAAATGTAGGTCCCAAGACCCAATCAATTATAAAAATGAAAATATCCAATTGAGCCATATCAACTATCAACATAAATTTATGAACTGAATCCTTATTTTGAGAGGGAATCAATACGCAAACCAAGCAGGGAAACCAAAATATAGCAAGAAATCGATACCAGGAGGGGGAAGGAATCGGCCAAAATTATATACAAGTAGAAGGTAACCCAGATGCAGACAGAAATCCAGAGCATGGATTAGCAAATACAAGCAAAGGGGAAAAGGGAAAGGGAAAGGCAAAGACAAATGCAAAGGGTAAATACAACAAATACAAGCAGATGCAGGACGTAAATCAGATGCAAGTAGAGGTAGCCCAGAGCATATACACAACAAAGGCAAAGGTAACCCAGAATCGATACCCAAAATAACAGAACGAAACTATACGGAAAGGGAGAAATCAATGCTTACCTCGGTTGAAGGAGACCGATAATGGGAGGAAGAACGTTCTCTGGGGTGAGGGAGGAGGAACTCTTACGGGGTCAGGGATGAAGAGCGTTCTTAAGGTGAAGAGGACGAGCCTTCTCGACAACGAAGGATGACGAGCGTTCTCGGAGTGAAGGACGACGAGCGTTATCGGGGGTGAGGGAGAAGATCGTTCTGGAGGGACTGCAACTTCGGGGGTGAAGGGCTTGGGTGAGGCAACTTTGGGGGTTTGGGTGAGAAATATGATATCCGCTCTGTAACATTACTAAAGCCATGGGATAGGAATTTACACTGAAGAGGGAGGATAGGATAGGATAAGGATAGTAATATCCTATCCCTGTGGATCACCAAACATAAAACAACCATAGGATAGGATAAGTTATCATATCCTATCCTTCTTATCAGGTGCTCCAAACGGGCCCTTAAAGTCTATCCACATTAAGGTCGATCTTCTTGACGAGATTGGGGGAATAGGTTTTGAATTGTTCAAACAAAAAGATTTGAAGAAAGGTAGCGTCAAAGTATACATTCATGGAGTACCACCCTTAAGAAATTCTCATATACTCATAGACCTAGTCCAATCATGCATATGTTGTGTCGATGCTAAATAAATGAAATATATCAGTCTAAGAAGAAAAAGTAAGAGCTGTGGAGGGAAGAATTCACAAGCTACTACATTGAGAAATCTTTTTATTGGCAATTATACAAAAAATATAATTTACTTCTAACTACTGTTCTGAAAATAATCACCATTATATTGACTTTTAATAAGACTTAAATTCCAGTAAATCAAAATAAGATAAAAGCAAAATGTTAAAACAAAAGACTTCTATTATTAAGAAAATGTAAAACATATGTGTCACATCTTCCTCCGATGAAAGCTATGTCCTTGGGAAAGATGCAAAATCATTAGCAACACATCGCGGTGGAGACCATTTTGCAGAGCGCCTAGGGAAAGTATATCTGTCGAACAAGAATATTATAAATGCTGCCACCTCTAAGTCGCTCCCTTCATAGGTCCATTTTCCTAGAAAGCATCATTCTTGTTCACAATTCTATCAAGATACCTAGCGTACCCAGAATAGTTAGTCTTGGGTACCTTGCTGGATATGGCCTTGAAATCAGCCACTTTTTTTCCCTTATTGGAAACCTTAGCCACCTTGGCTTCATTATTACTGGTGGGAACGAATCTATTGCTCCCTTCATAGGTCCAATGGTTCTAGAATTGATATAATGATCGTTAATTCGCTTGTCGTTTTGTACAAATCGTGCAAAATTGCCTTCATCGAGATGCTTATAACTTCTTTTATAGACTATAATAATTTTTTTTCTTAGATTTAGGATGATCATCCTTTTTTTAAATTCTAGGACTATTGATTTAAAATTGAGATACTGGCCATTATACATTGGCTTCATTCACTTGCCCTTTCGTATGAATCACATGAGATTAACACTGTTGGGAATTTTAAGAATTTTCTGCTGAACTTGATCATTTTCTTTTAATTCTAGGACTGTCTATTATAAATCAAAATAATGACCTTTATTTCTTTAACAACCTGATGTGCTTGCCGTTTCATCTGAACCATGTGAAACCAGTATCATTAAAATGATACTTGGAAATTCTTTTGTTGACCACAATCAATTTTTTCAATTTCGAAATGGATGATTCCTTTTTTTGTTTTTTTTGGGACAGTCGATCTAATACTAAAATAATGATTGTTAAGCCTTTAGGGGCTCAATCATTTTTTTTCCAATTTTGAAAAAGTCGATCTAGGACTTAGATTATGACTATCATGCACCTTGTGACCTAAGTCACTTTCATTTTCTTCTGAGCCAAGCAAAACTGTCATTGACATCTTTACAACTTGTTTTGTTAACTTATTTTTTTCCAATTTCGAGATGGCTTATGCAAAACCAAAATAATGGCTGTCATTGCCCTCGACTTTATGATTTGCCTACTATTTCATTTGAACCATGCAAATTTGGTGTTGTCAAGATGCTTACAACTTCTTTGTTGTCTGTGTTAAAGAAAATCATGCTTAGACTGAGCCGTAAATCATGTGCATGCAACGTTTACGTAATGCAAATACGTGATTAGGAGTTGTTTCCTATTTTGTAAATATTTTAGCTTGATTGTAGGAGAGATATTAGGAAACTCAGCTGTATAAATCTGTATCTTTGCTTCTAAATAAACATATACAAAAATCATAAACTTGTTCATGGTATCAGAGCATTGATCCAAACAAACACCAAAAAACCCTAGTCGACCTCCATGGCAGATGACAAAGCAATGGGCACGACTTCGGATGTTACCTGGTACAATCCCAATCACCAACTATATCTCCACCATTCTGATCAACCCGGTGCGATCCTCGTGCCACAAGTTCTGGTGGAAGACAATTATAGCACATGGAGTCAATCCATGACTATGGCCTTAATTGTCAAAAATAAGATTGGCCTCCTAGATGGCTCAATCAAGGAGCCGGCTGAGCAGAATTCGAATGAATGACAGCAATGAAGTCTATGCAACAACTTGGTCAAAACCTAGCTGCTAGGATCAATGTCCAAAGACATTGCCAATAGTGTGATTAATTGCAAAAACGCAGCCCACATGTGGAGAGACTTAAAGGAGCGTTTCTCTCATGTGAATATTGTCCAACTGTTCAACGTTGAAAACGAGATCCAAATTTGGCGTATTAACAAATAAAGCATGTTATAAAGCAAATAGTTAACATGAAGACATACATTGCCAAATTGCAATAATTAGTGTGATGCACTACAACATTGCACACAACAGATGATGTTAGTCCAAATCAAGTTACAAGAGATGAAGGTACAGAAATACACAAGTACATATAAACATTGACAACGGTAAATGTGTAGAGCTAGCAAGGTAAAACAAATAACTAGGTAGATAGAGGGTATCAGTTGAAGTGTAAGTTCATGTGTCTCTTGATGTCCAACACCTACTCGAACATCATGGAAAATGACCCCTTCATTTGTTTGATACAACCCTTATCATTTTCTTTCCTTGATAATAATGTATTGTCCATTTTACTGAGCTATAACTAGACTGACTACAACATGGAGATGATTCGATCATCTCCCATCGATAATGGGCCATCTGCATGGCTTTACCATCTCTATCCATCTTCTATGGTGCCATTGAAGTTTCTTTATGGCATTTTTCTCTCTTCCATTTGTCATCTTCCTTCACAAAATCCATTTATGCCATGCTTGGCTCTTTGAGTGTCCTTGTCATGATGATTTCACAGTCACTACAGTCAACGCCAAAATACTACAAACTTTTGTTATGTAGGACTTATAAGGCAATAGGCCTTAAGTTTTTCATGATAAAGTTTTCATTCTCTACATTACAAGGTACATGTTGTTAATGGCCAACTTTACCAAGAAGTAATAGATGATGAAGCACTTAAAGTTGCTGGAGTACACAAGATTGTAAGACTTTTGCATAATGACATTCACCAATAAATAGTGCAGCATCCTATTCATAATGCTAAGGAGTCATGCCTCCATCATCTTGCCATATATGGCCTTGTCCATTTCCTTGAACCTCATCATAATCCAGTTGCTATGGCATCTAAAAATCTTAGACAAATTAGAATGGTGATTCGTTACCTTATATACCTAAGGGTTAAGGGTAAGTAGTCTAAAAATGCTGACGAGTTCTTCCTAGTTGAGCATTATTTCCTTTCCCTTAACAACTATTCATGACATCGTTTCCCATAGTCAAACATGAGGTTAAAGCAAAAGATGCTAACCATAGTAGAGCTATAGTCCAGATTTAGTTGGACGAATTGTGCAATACCCTGAGTCCTTACCATTCTCCCCAACATAAGTTTTGTCATCCTATAGAAGTTCAAGTTAATGAGGTGACTGTGGACAATTTTTTGGTTCATAAATCAATCTAGGTAGCATTTAATTTCCTCCTCACTAGTTAAGAGAAATTTAATTTTGACTTTGGATGATTGCCCTTCTTCTTATGCCTCTTTATAGCTTGTTAGTCCCCCATAGACTCTTAGAGGTGTCAATTGATTGTAAAAGGGTGTAATGGAAGAAATGGTGACCCCAATCGGTAAACTAAATGTAGAGGCATTAGGAGGTTAAGTAGGTGTAATTGATGTAATATTTTAGTTTAGCACTTAATCATTGTTATAGGACTACATTGGTGACGAAAACAGATTGGTGTAAAGGAAGTAACAAAATCATAGGGTTTCTACATACATTGAAATTAGAGGAGTAACACCAGTGAATTTAAAAGAAAAATGAATATTACCAGTCAAATATTGGCCTAAGAGGGTCGACCATTACACTGTAGATGGTAATAAGGAAATAAAAACAAGTTGAATAACCCAACAAAATGGTTGACCGATTACCCATGGAATGATGGAACCTTTGTACATAAAACAATAGTTGACAATTGTTATTTTAAGATAACTATAATGAACTAGAATTTCAAAATACCATTACGTGATGATACATTTTACTGTTGTGGCCATGGTTATTTTAAAAATGCATTATAGAGAAAAAGTGGCGACTATTGTGTAAATGGGAAAATGAAATGTTCCGTATTGAATATATCGTTAAAAACAAATAACTAATGGGATAATCAACCCATACAAAAATTAAATTGTGGTTATGAATTGTATGTTTTATTAACAATTTAGGGAGTTTTACTGAAAGGTTAGTCTAATTGTTGACTATGGTATATGTTGGTTGAATATTTATCACAAGTTACTAACATAGTTACATCTTTCCATTGCAAAAGTTGACAAAAAAATGAAGTTGGACTATGGTGAAAAATTTAACAAAGTGTTTGCAACAGTAAGACAATGGATTGTATTCATGTTGTGGCCAACAATGTTGGAGCCACAATAAGGTTTTGGACTACGTTCATATTATGTCCAACAATGCTAGAGCCAATGCCGATACCATTTGCTTTATGAAGTAGGCATAGATAATGCCAAGAAAACACTAACGTAGACTTCATACTAAAACCCTTCCAAACAAAAACACATGCAAATAGGAAAATGTCCAAAAGGTAAACATGATAGTTAAAATCATTGGGTCACATAAGTGAAATAGAGGTTTATTAGTATTTGTGAGAATAAGAAAACAAGAATAAGATTAACGTATTAGTAATAACTAAAATATAGTTATATTAATGAATGCCCCTAAGATCGTTAATATGTAACTCACCACATGTTCTCTGTTTAGTTAGAGAACATCATATTTTGTCTTAAGATTCTAAATTTATTTGATTTGTATTAAAAAAAAAAGATAGGTTTATTTGTCTTTCATATTTTGGTTTCTAGGTTTATTTCATGAAACTTGGGAAACATTTTCAAACCTATGTTTATATCTTGAACATGTTAGCATTATGATATGGAATTAACAATCTCAATATGTGAAGTTTTAGTATATTACTCTTTAGTAACTATATCTACATTGAATGTTTTCTAGTTGTCCTAAGCTTTAGTAATGTAAGACTCAGGGTTTGCTTTTGAAAATTGAGATTATGTTGTTTCATTTTGTTTATTTTAACATAAAGGTAAACAAGGAAAAAAAAAAGATAAGGAGCATCATTTCCAATGGACCAATTTATAGTTGAACCATCATGCAACTTAGAAATTCTTATTTGCATCCTATGAAATCTTAGGTATAAGGGGCCAATTAAAGTGTAGTTAATTGTTTGAGGTGGTAGGATACCTTAACGGACCAATATCTATCCCATATGTTACCTTGTGCAATAGGACAGAGGCATGAAGAAATGGATAGAGATCACTTAAGCAGTATTTATCTGCCCCAACCATTATGTCTATCTCTCCTCAATTACATGAAGTGCAATATTGGAGACGATCCATTTTTATCTACTAACACACTTGCTTTAGTCTAATTAGCCCTTTAACACTTATCACATTGCAAAGGATGCACTTAAAAGTTCTAGTGAAAATCCCTGACTATGGGATTTTCTATTTTATCTTGCAATCTTAGGAGATTTTTCTATTTGTTAGTGTAGATATTTGTTATAATTATTAGTTTCCTATTTTGTAGAGTTAAACCTTTCAATTATGTATAGTCATATTTTTAAGGCAAGAATCAAAGAAAGAAAATAAGGGATTTTAATATCTATATCTCTTTTATATATACTGCGGGCTACGTACCCATTTTTCTTAAAAGAAATAAAAGTTTTTACTTCTATAAATTTATATGGTATTAAAGTGTATAACCTAAAAACACTAGAACCTACATCTTTACCCTTCCTTGATTTAGGCACATCATATCATCTCCCATGGCATTAGAATTTAGCCACTTTTCTAGTACTTTGTCTAGCTCTGAAACTCTCCACCATGGCAACACTGATGAACCCAATCCTTTGATCACTTACCATAAGCTAACTAGCCAAAACTATATCTCATGAGCCAAGTTAGTAATGATGTACATATCTAGGAAAGGAAAGGCAAGTATCTCACCAAAATCATTACTCTATCTGCTAAGGGTGATCCAAAATTTAAAACCTAGAAAATTAAGAATGACATGGTTACGTCTTGGTTAATTAATTCCATAGATAATGACATTGGCAAAATTTCTACTCTTTGAGACTATCAATGAAATATGGGTTGCCATCAAAGGGACCTACTCAAACAAGGATAATATTGTTGAACTCTTTGGAATGAAAAGTTCTCTTCATGACCTCAAGCAAGTGAGCGATCTGTTACTCAATATTTTAATTCCCCTAGTAAGTTTTGGAAACAATTAGATATTTTTTGATTGTCCTGATTGGATGTACCCAGAGGATGTTGATAGGTTTAAGAAAACTGTTGGGAAAGAAAGAATTTTAAGTTTTTTTTAGGTCTTGACAAAAATGTTGATGAGGTTAGGGAAACTTCTTTAGGAATGAACCTCTCTAAATTATTCATAAGGCCTTCTTAGAGGTCCAATGAGAAGAAAGAAGAAAAAAGGTCATGATGGTGTAAGGAGAATTATTGGAAGATTCATGGAAAATGAACAAATTGGAAGCTCAACAAAGAGAAAGAAACTAAGAGATTCCTAGTAAACTCTAAGGAAAAAAAGAAACCTATCAGTGAGTTAACCATCTTAAGTAAGGAATAAGTAGAATAGTTGTAGAAGATGTTCAATCAAGGAATGCGACCTGTCTCAGTAATTCATTAGATTGTCAATTTAGGACCATCAAATTATATGACAGGTTATGCTTCCTTATTCCAAAAATGTGATCCTTATTATGGCAATTAAAAAGTTAAAATTGCTAATGATTCTCTTTCAACTATGTCTGGTGTTGGGCAACTTGTTATATCAAATAAATTTATTCTTGATTTTGTTATTTTGGTTCCTAATATAGCTTGTAATTTATTGTCTATTGGCAAGCTTACAAGAGGTTCCAATTGTGTTGCTAAGTTATCTTCCACTCATTGTTTATTTCAAGAGTTGCATTTAACGATGATAATTGGCAATGCTAAAGAAAGTGGCAAACTCTACATGACTAGTGTAATGTCCATCAATACAATTATCTACATTTGTTGTTTACTAGTATAGATACGACATGATATGTTGTATTCCGTAATACTTGGTTAATATGAACATGATGGTATTAAAATACTTTTGATAACAAATGAAATTATTTAAGATGGAAATTGGACATTTGGAAACTTCAGTCATCATTGATTGAATAAATTAAGGCTAAACAGGGTGAGGACACTAGCCGATGCAACCTTAAAAATGCATTGAGGTATAATCATATTTTTGAATTTAATGTTGATGCGGAAGGAGTTTTGAAGTGTGGGAAGCGCATATGTGTACCTCATGTGTATAAGTTGAGAAAAAAGATTTTAGAGGAGGTTCACTTATCAGCTTATACTATTCATCCAGGAGCTAACAAGATGTACAATGACCTTGAAGAGATATACTGGTAGGACGGAATGAAGAATGATGTAGCAGAGTTTGTTGCCCGATGTTTGGTATACCAGCAAGTGAAGGCAGAAAATCAGAAACTTGTAGGGTTGCATCAACAGATTGAAATACCAAAATGGAAGTGGAAAAGAATCACTGGATTTTGTCACTAGACTACCAAAGACTTTAAAATGGTATGATTCTATATGGGTGATTATAGATCGAATGACTAAGTCAGCACACTTTTTACCAGTAAAGACTACATACAATGTGGCACAATATGCGAGCCTTTACCTGGATGAGATAGTTAGATTACATGGATTTCCAACATCTGTTATATATGATTGAGGCCCACAGTTTACATCATGCTTTTAGAGAGCCTTCCAAGAGGCCTTAGGGACGAGGTTAGATTTAAGCGCTGTCTTTTATCCCTAGACCGATGGTTAATCTGAGCGAACAATTCAAGTATTAGAGGATATGCTTAAAGCGTGTATCTTGGACTTTGGTGGGAGTTGGGAAAAATACTTATCTTTGGCAGAGTTTGCATATAATAATAGTTACCAATTAAGTATCCAAATGACCCCTTTTAAAGCTTTATATGGGAGGCGTTGTCGATCTCCTATTTGGTGGTTTAAAGTAGGAGAGGCTAAACTTTTAGAGACAGACTTGGTACAAGAAGCTGTGGATAAAGTAAAACTGGTCAAGGAAAGGTTGCTAACTGCACAAAGTTGACAAAGGGCTTATGTTGATCATAGGCGATGAGAGTTAGAATTTACGATAGGCGATAAAGTGTTTTTGAAAGTTTCACCTATGAAAAGGATTACGAGGTTTGGTAAGAAAGAAAAACTAAGTCTAAGGTATATTGGACCCTTTGAAATACTGGATAGAGTCAGTGCAGTAGCATATCGTTTGGCTTTGCTATAACATATTGTAATTTTTATTTTTAAATAATAATGTTTTGTTATAAATAAAATTTATTTTTATTTGTTTAAAAATGATAATGTTCTTCTAAAAGTAAGTATACTTTTAATTAAAGTAATTATTATTTTTCTTAAAATAATTATATTGGCTTTTAATAAATTTTTGTTGTATTTTTAGAAATATTCTTTCTTTTATTATATATAAAGATATTTATTTTTTGATTTGTTTTATTAAGATTTTTATCAAGAAAAATCATGATTTAAGAGTTTAACTAAATGTTTATGAGAATGTAAATTTTTAGAAATTTTTGGGATGTTTTAAGATATAAAAAAATATTTATATGAATATATATAAAATAAAATTACATTATTCAATTATTAAATAATAATAATTATTATTATTATTATTATAAAGAATAAAGAAAAGGGGGAGGGGGAGACGGAAACCGAAGCAAAATGAAGAGAGAATGAATAGTGAAATATTGTGAATAGTATCTCTATATTTTCTCTCTAGATTTAGAGTGTCTACAAACCTCCGATCTCTAAACTAAGGGTACCACTGGATTCAGGAGCTAAATGAACTTTAGGATATGAAAATTTTCAACTATCTGACAATTTTTTGTTCTTGGTGAATAGTATTTTTCGGCGGTGAATAGTGATCAAGTTCCCGAAGTCATTTTCTTGATTTTCGGACCCTCTGAACTCGTTTTTGAAGTCTGTTTAGTCAAATGTGGATTGAAAAAGTGCATTTTAGGGCTGTCCAATCTGGAGCCCTTACCATGTGAGTAGATACTTCTTTCTATGACTTATCCCATGCTCTTCTTAAACTATAAATGTATAATTGTTTCTATGTACAATTATTTATGCTATCATAAATTTTTGAAATGTGTTAAAATATTTATTTTGCTTACGAATTGTCACATAGTTCAAGAAGAGTATGGTTTTAGAAATGGATTTTGGAACTCATTGAATATGTGGTTCTAAATGTATTTATCATTATTTGATAAAATGAATGTTATGTGTATGCTGCATTGATTTGTAAAGCTATATATTTGTGAAAATGATGCATGTCATATTATAAATGAGATTGAATAGCAAGCGTAAAGCTCATAGCGAGTTGCTTGGAAATTATGGCAAGCATAAAACTCATGGCGAGTTGCTTGATAAATATAACAAGCATAAAGCTCATGGAGAGTTGCTTGATAATTTTACATGTATTTATATGTATGGTTGAATATCGACATGTTGTATGGCTTGTGACGGTACCAAATAAGGAACGCCCTATTAGCCTGAATGAGCCGAGGTAGGGCCGCTCCAACGGGTGACAATGGTAATGTGGGGGGGGGAGGAGGGTGATGTACTTACATTCTCTGATAACTTATTATGACTATAGTCAATCAGTCAATATGCATATAGCAAATGAGTTATGTTTTCATTGCATTGACTAGATCGCCGAGTGAGGTAGGAGCATTAAAAGTGATGATTTTATCTCCAAATCTTAATATTTTACTATAGTTTATACAGTTAAGCATAACAACATTTATTTAATGATCATATCGTGCTACATATGGTTTTAGATATCTGAATATCCTTTGAATTGAGAATATTTGAAATACGGGTCCCATATGAATGTACTTCTGAACTGTATTATCTATGTGACAAATTTTAAAATATAAGTACATCCATTTGCTGACCTAAGAGGTAATAAGAGGTATTATCTACTCACTGAGTTGTCAAATTCACTACACGATATTTCCATATTTTTCAAATAAGAATATAGAGTTTGATTCTTCATATAGTTGGCCAGCTAGATGACATGATCTCTGTGTGAATCTACTTTGTTTTCATGGCTCATAGACTTTGATTTATATTGTACTTATACTTTAGAGTATGCTCTGAAATGCCAGAGGCAGGATCTCTACTTCTGTTGTTACTTTGACATTTATAACTTGGTCTGTATAATGTATATACATGAGAGAATCTATATGTATCTATTTCCATAACAAAGAATAGTGTTATGCATATTATGAAAAATATCTTATTGCGAAAATAAAAATATTTGTTTCACTTGTTCCTAAATTGGGGGCGTTACATTTGCCACCTGAGTTAAGTAAAGTTCATCCAGTTTTCCATGTATCAATGTTGAGAAGTTATTTGCCAGACCCCTCACATGTCATACAGCCTCAGGAAATCGAGTTTAACAAAAGTTTGACTTATGAGAAGAAACCAAAGGCTATAGTGGATAGGCAAGTGAAGAAACTTAGATCGAAGGAAATTCCAACAGTAAAAGTGATCCGGCATAATCACACAGTAGAGGAGGCCACATGGGAAATGGAAAGCGATATGCAAATGAGGTACCCGAATCTTTTTTAGTGTTAAGCTTTGCATATAATTTTGATCTATAGTTTTGAAATTCAGGGACCGAATATCTTAAGAGGGAAGAATGTAATGACCCTTAATACAATTATCTACATTTGTTGTTTACTAGTATAGATACGACATGTTATGTTGTATTATGTAATACTTGGTTAATATGAACATGATGGTATTAAAATAATTTTGATAACATATGACATTATTTAAGATAGAAATTGGACATTTGGAAACTAGCAACAAAACATTCGATGAGAAAAGGTTAAAAAGAATGAGAAGTGTTAAAGTAGTTCATAGCTTTATTCACTGTTGTGTGCATAACTCTCACAAATGAACTCCAATTGATGTGATTCTAATTTCTGTTGAAAGTTAAGACATATAGCTACAACTTTTATGTTGGGAAATTTTTCTAGTTCAGCCAAAATAAGGGTAATAAGGGGCAAAAATCACAAAATAGAGGTTTAGTGTGGTCTGGACCTTTTCCCACTCTTTTGTATGTAACTACTCCATATGATCTCTAAATTAGGTGATCTCAATGGTAAATGAAAGCTAAGGGCTACAAACTTTATGTTTCCTATTTTAGCAAATTGTACCGAATTCATGGTGAAAAGAGGAAAAATATGTGTATGTTAATATTAAAAAATGATGGCTATGTATTTTTTAGGTATTGTAGCAAGTGCACTGTGCACGCTTATATAGGCATACAGCATGTAGAGGGTGCATATTTAGCAACCCTAGCAACACCAGCAACCACCCTTACAACCAGTTTCCCCTCCTCACTTCAAACCCTCATATCTTGAGCTATTGTCTTCTAATTAAAGAACCGTTTAGACCATTGGATTTGTGGTGAAGAGAACTTTAAAACTCATCGATTGGTTTTGCCGGAATGTCGTCAAAATCACGCGAAGGGTTATGAACAGTACCTTCATGGTGAGTTTTCCATGGGTTTGATTAGTAGCTCTATTTTCGAAATTTTTGCTATAGATAGTCTTAGATATAGATATTATGATGAATTTGAGAGTTTAAGACCATAGGATAATTTTTCAACCACCATGAACAGTGCTTCCGACCGGCATGAATAGTGATTCGTGATGTTTTGTTAGAAATTGATCTTCTGAAGTTGTTTTTCCAGGTTTTGAGATATCAAAAGACAAATTTCAACATCAATTCGGCCATTGAGCTTTGGAAGTGATCAAAGAGGGTTCAACTACCTTGAATTCTTTGTGTTGTGAGTAGATAATACTTACTATAACATAATTTTTAGCTATTCATTTGATATATCCATATGAGACATTACTACTAATGTGAAACTCATTTTGTTTATTATGGTCATGTATTTCAAAGCATGGCTCCTAGTATAAACCTTAGGAATGCAGGACAAGCACCATATATATTTTATTTCTCTATTGATATTAATTGATACTATAACGCCACCAATTTACGGGCACGTGAAACAAACATTTTTTTGTTGCAATTAGATATTTTCCATAACATGCATACACTATTCTTTGCATGAAAATAGATACATATAGATTCTCTCATGTATACACATTATACAGACCAATTTATAAATGTCAAGGTAACAACAAAAGTGGGAATCCTGCCTGTGGCATTCAGAGCACACTTTAGAATGCAAAAATAGTATAATTCAAAAATTGTGAGCCTTAGAAGCAATGTAGACTCACTTAGAGAATATGATCCTAATTAATTATCTCTCTGTAGGATCAGACTCTGTATTCTTATATAAAAAATATAGAAATATTGTGTAGTGAGTTTGACAACTCAATGAGCAGATAATACCTCCTATCATCTCTTAGGTCAGCATATGGATGTACTCATGTTTTAAAATTTGTCACATAGAAAATACAGTTTAGAAGTACATCCATATGAGACCCGTATTTCAAATATTATCAAATAAAAGAATATTTAGATATCCAAAACCATATTGAGCACGGTATAATCATTAAACAAATGTTGTTATGCTCAGTTGTATAAGTTATAGTAAAATATTAAGCTTTTGAGATAATATCATAACTTTTGTTGATGCATAATTAACATACTATATATGCACTGAAAATATATTCTTTTTACGTAATCCTCATGTTACAGCTCTCAATATGTAACATCCTTAATTTCGTTTCATGAATTCAAAGTAATATCCCTAATTTCGTTTCTTTTATTGATAAAGGTACATAAATATTTAATTAAGAAAATAAAATTTATTAGACAATTTTTAGATATCTAAAGAAATATAATCCTTAGAAATTTTTCACCTTACGTGTATGCATAGAAATGTTCTAACATTAGTGGAATAGGTAAAGAGAGAAAATTTAAGAGAAAAAAATTAGAAATAAATATACTAAAGAAAGTTGAAATTCTTGGGTAAGGAAGATAAATTTTTGTGAAGTAAGTAAAGGTATTAAAATTTCAAGAAGAATGGATTAGGGTAATTTTTCCTAATTTAAGAGTTAAAGTTACTAAGTTTAGTATCTCCACCCATAAATTGGGCTTTCACCTATGGACACTTCATATAGAGTTTTTATACTTCACATGAATTTTTAGCAAGTCAATAGGATAGCCCAAGGAAGAAATAAAATATAGACTTGGACTAGGATATAGAAATTGGACCGGTAGCCCAAAAATCATGAAAATGTGACTAAGCCTATTATGAATGGTAGAATTTTAACCAAAGTAAAGAAAATGGGCAAAAATGAGCCCAAACCCAAGACGAAAAAAAAAAGTGATGAAATAAGGGTGTAATCAAGATTAGGTGACATGGCATTAAGACAAAAATTTAGCAAGTGATGTGATATCCTACATTCATAATTTTAGCAAGTGGTATGATAATACATGGCATTAAGACAAAACATCTATATCCTACACATAATTTTAGAAAGTGGGTAATAATACATAGCATTATGACAAAACATCCTTATCCTACACAAATAATTTTAGCTAAGCAAGGAAGATTCAAGGGTTGGAAATTTGCCATCTAAAAAAAAAACCTATCATAATTGATTAAGACAAAAGAAAAAAGAAATGAATCTCTAAATCAAAGGGACCTTGTCCCTTATCTTAAGAACATATTATCATAATTTTCAAAATACAAATCTTCTTTTTCTATGCATATCTTGACTAAGGAAGAGGAAGACAAGAACATGAGTTGTTTGTTTTCCAAAAAATCAACCAAGTGCATCCTAATTGTGATAAGGTAGACCCATGATTATGAAAGGTGAATTATTTGATAGTCTATATAAGCAAAACCCACCCTTATAATATTATAATTTTCGTCCAAGTGAGGGAGAGGAGAAATAGAAGCAAGGTAGAGTGAGGAAAGGAGAGGAAGAAATGAAGAGGAAGGAGAAGTCTAGAGGACTAAGTACTCAAGATAAGTTTAACAATATTTCTTTTTGAAGAAAAGATTTGAAACTTGTAATATTTATATGAGATTTTTATCTTAGAACTTTGATGATTGGTCATAGATGTTGCTATATCATGTTACATATTATGTATGTTTGAATACTTAGGCTGGTGTAGATAGTTCTGCATAAGTATGGCTATGGGTGGCAAAATTTTGAGCTTCTGTTTTTAAAATTCTGGGAAGAATCGGTAATGAATTAAGACAAATGGTTAACATAAAAAATTTAGATCTATGTCGTATGGATTTTTAGCCACTGCAATCACTCAATTTGGAGTCCATATGAGGTAGATATGGTCCGATTAGTAAGCAGTGGTCAGAAAATGGTTAATCAGGGAAGAATATGTTAGGATAGCTTTTTGTGTTTTAATTACTGGGAACATTCTGTAGAGAATTAAAATAAATGGTTAACATAAGAATTATAGATATATGTGTTACGAATTTTTAGCCACTGGAAGCACTCAATTTGGAGTCCGTATGATGCAGATATGGTCCAATTAGTATGCAGTGGTCAAAAATTGGTTAACCAGGGAAGAATATTTTAGGATAGCTTCAGTGTTTTAATTTCTGGGAATATTTTGTAGAGAATTAAAATAAATGATTAACATAAACATTATTGCTATATGTGTCATGGATGTTTAACCACTAGAATCACTTAATTTGGAATTCTTATGAAGGAGATATGGACAGATTAGTAGGTAGAGGTCAGAACCTACTCGAGAAGAAATAACCTGTACTTTGAAGGAGTAATATCACCTTGATTTCTTAATATTTTGCTAAAATGTTCAACATAATAGTTTTAGATTATTTTTTCATCTTTGAATTGACACCAAGATGACCTACATCGGAGTTAAATTGAGGGAGTTATTCTCTGATTAGTAAGAGAAGTTCAGATAGGATGAAAACCTGCATCAAGAAAATAAAGAAATAAAATTAATATTTTAAAAAGAAGAAGAATCTTATAAATGAAAATAATAAATGACTAGTATATGTCATAGCTATTGCTATTGTATGAACTTCTTACCATCTTAATTGTGAAATTTTGACATGAAAATATTTTATAAAGTGATATTTGAAATGGTTATGTTCATGGCATGATTACCAATGATTTTTGGTAATAATTATATTTTGACAAACATAATTGTTATTGAAAGCATATTTTTGGCTATTATTGTGAAAAGAAAAGAAATGAGTACGGTCACATGGCAATTCTGGTGGTGCACCAATAGGGGATGCCCTACCAACGGTTATGATTATATTAATGAGAAAAGAAAGAGAAAGTGTGCCATGTCGGACGGAGCAAGAAAAGCCCGTACCAGAGAGTAGAAAATACTCACCTTGACCGGGGTAGCTTGATATGAGAATAAATTGATAGTCATCATATGATATTCTGAAAATAGTTAATCATGTCATATATGTCATTATTGTACGATTCTCATGTGCATAGATATAGTGCATTCATGTGACCAAAAATATTTACTGTAGTTTATATAGATGAACATGACGTGATGAGCTATATTGATGATGATTTATTGTTGAACTTACTGGGATTTAATTATCACTATATTTCCATGTCATGTTCAAAAAATTAGTTATGCAGATTTGTCTATGGCTCTGGCTTTTAGTGCATGTTGGATCAAGTTACTTTATGTTAAGTAGATCCCAGAATCAAATAAAATGTTTGTGGTCGAGTTGGCTCAAATCTCGGTGAAGGTGCAACCATCCGCATTTGTATCTCTGAAATTGGTCAACCAGAATAAATAAGATGTAGATATCTATGTGTTTGATATGTTGTACGTACATTTTGATTAAAGACGTGTATGTGAACTCTATATTGTATAATAATAATAAAAATTTGTTACACAATACACTCAATTCACTCATTTGCTATAAGCATAGTGACCGATCAACTACAGTCACAATAGTGATAAGGGAATGTGAGTTTATCACCCATCTGCCTTCTCACATTACCACTGTCACCCGATTGGTGCTACCCTCCCTTGGCTCACTCACGCTAATATGGTGTCCCCTACTCGGCTCCATCTCAAACCATACAACCCGTCGATATTCATCCATACATATATATAAATGTATATTCATCAAATGCAATGTATAATTATCAATCAACTTGCCATGAGCTTTATGCTTGCCATTTAATCATAATCAACAACTATATAGTTTTACAAATCAATGCCTCATGCACATAATATTTACTTTACCAAATAATGATAAATACATTTAGAACCACATATTGAATAAGTTTCAAAATCTATATACAAAACCATACTCTTCTTGAACTATGTACCAGTTCATAAGCAAAACAGATATTTTAGCACATTTTAAAAACTTATGATAGCATAAATAATTTGTAAACATAACCAATTATACATTTTAAGTTCAAGAAGAGCATATGGTAAGTCATAGAAAGAATTATCTACTCACAGGTCAGGGGTCCAGGTTGGAGAGCCTTAAATGTATTTTTCCTAACTAAATCTGATCAAATAGATCTTAAAAATGAGTACAGAGGGTTCACAAACATAGGAAATGACTCAGGAATTGCAAAATTTGACATCGAGAAGTTTGATCAACACTGGTTAACTAAAGGATACTATTCTCGATCAAAAAATACTATTCATGCCGGCCGGAGTTACTATTCATGACAAAAAAAATTGTTAGATGATTGTGAAACTTCATATCCTATAGTTTATTTATCTTCTGAATCTATCTACAGTGTCAGATTTTCAATTTGAGATCTCTAAATAAGAGTTATAGGTTTACCTTTTTCTAAGATTTTTTACTTCCAATATGTGGCGATTCTATGGTTAATTTGAAAATTTTTCAACCAAAATTATAGTACTCTTCATCCTGAATCTAGTTGTATCCTTAGTTTTGAGATGCGAGGCCTGTCGGCACTCTAGATTTAGAGAAAAAACATGAAGGTTACTATTCATACTATTCATTGGTTACGGGATTTCGCAGATTCACACTTCATCTCCCCCTTTTCTTTTATTATTATTATTATTATTTAATAATTAAATATTTAAAATTTATTTTTATTTTTATTATATACATATAATACTATTCTTCATCCTAAAATATCTTTAAAAATTTCTAAACAAATTATATTATTGCAAAACTTTAGTTGAACTCTTAAATCATAATTTTTCTTGATAAAATTTTAATAAAACAAATCACAATATAAAATATCGTTATGCATAATAAAAGAAAGAATATTTCTAAAAATAAAACAAAAATTTATTAGAGGCAGATATAATTATCATAAGCAAAACAAAAATTATTTTAATTAAAAGTATATTTGCTTTTAGCAAAACATAATCATTTTGAAAAAAAAAATATTTGTTTATAGCAAAAAATTATTATTTAAAAATTATGGGATATTACATTCTTCCCCATTAAGAAATTCGGTCATCGAATTTTAAACCATCCTATTACAAGTAAAGAATGAAGTCAAGGCATAAATTACATTTATTAACTTCATTACTCAAACAATTGGGAATATCTCTTTTGTATATCATCTTTACTTGAGTGATTTTGCTATATAACCTTAGTCATAGTTCTTTCTTTGAACCATAAGTTCTTCACTTATTAATCAACATTAGACATCAGATTTTGTTTTCAAACAAAATTCTTGTACAATTGAACTGCTTGGAATTAGATAACATAAGAAGAATCTGATAGGTATTTCCTTAACATTGATGTAAGAAAGACAGTACTAACATCACTTAATCCTGATGGCAAAGCTAGGCAATATATATTATGCATACTTTGTCCAAGATTTCAAAAGAGCCTATAGATTAGAGCTTAAGATTTTCCTTCTTTCTAAACCTCATTACTTCTTTTATGGGTGAGTCCTTCAAGAATATTTGGTCACCAACTAATAATTTTTAGTGCTCAACTTTCACAGTCCTTATAGACTTTTGGCCTATATTGAGTTGCTTGTATTCTTTTCTAATCAATTTCATTTTATCGATGACATTTTACAATAAGTCTGACCCCACTGAATCATTTAATAGAAAATTAGTAACATCTCCTACACAAAGTTTTAAGTCACCCAATATCATTTTATTAAAAGTGTACGCTGCTATGAGATCTCTCACCAAACTTGAAGACATATGTTTAAAGCATGCTTTCTAAACTAGTATCATCAATTTAGTTTAGTTACATTATATCTATTGCATGTTATTCCAAATTAGATTTCAAAAACTTAACTTTACTCAACTCAATCACCTATTAGAAGACTTACGATGTTTCATGTAAAATCTCAAATGGTGCCATTTGTATATTGGCATGATAACTACCACTACAAAAAAAAGGTTATTTGCCACTGAAATCAATGATCGAAATAGAACCGTCTCCAATTGTGACTGAATGAACACCGTTAGTAACTGATTTTAAATGAAAGCAATTTTGACAAATTCGGCCATCGATTTAGCGACCGATAAGGACGAGGCAAAAATTTAAGATATACTGCGATCGATATAGCAACTGATGTTCGAAGTCGCAAAAAAAATCAATGGCAAAAGGGTGGTAAATGCATTGCAAAGTAACAGGTGCTCCATCTATATCTTAATCAGTCTCAGAATATTACTATCAGTCGCAAATCGGTGTCAAAGTTTAATAAAACCCTAAGCCCTAAATTTTTTTTTCCCATTTCTGTCTATGCATTATTTTTCCTTTCTTCCCCATGGCACCATTCGTTGCTTCTGTTTTCCCTGCCGGTGACGCTACATCTTGTACGGGTGTTATTGTCTCCTCGTCGCCGACCTCCGAGTAACCCCAACTGGTTACAGATTTTCGTCTGCGTGTCGGAGGTGTTTCTTTTCTCTTCCCCGCCCCGCTGTTCACCCCTGTTGCTATCCTCATCGGCAATGTTGTATCTCGTGTAGGTCTTCTGGTCTCATCTCAGCGGGCCTCCGAGCCACCATAGCTAGTTGCCACAACTTGATGCCGTTGCCTCCAGGTTGACCTTCCACGACTACAGGTAAGAAATTTGAGTTGTAAATGCTATGGTTTGAATAATTTTTTTACTACTCAGTATTGATCTATTGAATGTAAATGTTATGGTTTGAATAATTTTTTTGCTACTCAGTATTGATCTATTGAATGTAAATGCTATGGTTTGAATATTTGATATTGATCATGGCTATGGTTTAAATTTCTAAAATGTCCAAAGATATTGTTTTGTGGTCTAACAGATGACTTTGAGGCTATGAGAAAATTGCTAACATCTTTAACAGCTCCCTATCTAAAGTGGATTCTATAATTGATCATGATAATCATTTTTGGAAGATCAAACTGGTTAAGGAAATTTTTGATAACTCCACTTTCTTCTTACTATTTTATCCACCAAGAAAATAATGTTGACATACTCATTTGGCCATAATCTTAATTAAGCTAGGGATTATTCAGTGAAGACTGGTTATGTTATTACTAAAGAAAATTCCTCTAACCTTAATTACAAGAATAACTCTTCCTTTAGTACCTTAGATTCTAAGATTTGAAAAGCTCTTTGAAAATTTAAAGTCCCTCAAAGATAAAAATGTTCATTTGCAAAGTTTCCAACAATACCTTGTCTACTAATCTCAACCTTCATAAAAGAAAGGTAAGCGCCGATCCCTTATGCCCACTTTGTCACTTTGAACCCGAATCCCTTAAGTACTTGTTCTTAGCCTTTTCCTAGACCAAGACCTTGTGGTTTGGAATTGATTTTCAGTAGAATTACAACTTTCAAGAAACCACAAGGTTTGAAAGCTAGTTATGGTAAACAATTCAATCTTTAATGTAGAGGGAAGGACATTATCAAGAGTGTTTTAATGTAGAGGGGAAGACATTATCAAGAGTGTTTTAATCAAACTTGACTGAAGTCAATTAAAAAAAATATTTCAAATAGGTCAACTTGGGTTTATACGACTGAATTTGTTCAAAACTTTATAGTTTAAGCAAATGGGTTAGGTGACTTTTTTTAAATAAAAACAAATCTTAAACCTTAATTTAAAATGTGATATTGATCTATTGGAGATTTTGAATGTGAATGGCTATGGTTTGAATTTCTGGCCTTATGAATGTGAATGTGAATGGCTATAGATAATTAGAACAATGACTTTGTTTTAGTGGATTGAAATTGATTGACTATATATGACTATGTTTTAGTGGTTGTGGTTGCATACATTAGAAAATGCACACACTATGTTTTAGTGTCTAATTGACTATGACTAAAACTAAGAATTTTTTTCATGTATTATTTAAATTTTTTTTATAAAAAATATTTGAAGCATTATATACCTTAACATCAATCCTATATCATAATATTCAAAATATTAAAATATCTAAGATATATTAATATACCAAATGCCTCTTGTGTATGTATTATAAATATGATAGTCTCCTTGAAAGACGAAGGAAGAGTAATGCTCACTACAGAGTACTTAAGTTGCCTGACTCAAGGCTTTTGATTTTGGGCATGTTTTATGAGTTATCTATGTGTTATACATTGATTTTCTCTAATACCATAACTTAGCCACTGATAGCTTGTCCTACAGTTGGTTATAAATATGGAAATTCCAGTGACACGAATGTGGATGTATAATAGGTTAAATGAGAAGAAGTCGGGAATATTGGATGAGTTTGTGGATGGAGTTGTTGAGTTCATTTTGCTACTAGTTAAAGCAGAAATGAAACAGCCGATTTGATTAGGTGCTCTTGTACAAAATGCAAGTGTCAGTCGTATAAGACAGTGGATGATGTTAAAGTTCATTTGTTTAGTAATGGATTCATGCCAAAATATTACTGGTGGAAAACCCATAGAGAAGTATCACCACAAGTGATGCCAATTATTGGTGAAAGATCGTACTACGGTGAAGATGGACAGAGGAAAGAATACAATGTCTATCAGCAAATGATTATAGATGTAGTCGGACCTGAAATTGGTGCTCAATTAGAATTTGGTGAAGCCGTGACTAAAAATGTGGAGGAGGATCCGAATCTAGCTGATCAAAGATTTTATGACATGTTGGTTTCTTCACAAGTACCATTGTGGGAGGAATGCAAGACTCAGCCGGAGTTGTCATTGTCTTTGTGGGCTATGAGTTTGAAGTCAAATTATAATATATCCCAAGATTGTTTTAATTGAATGGTTAAGGGTATTGGCAGTGCATTACCAAATGAAAATCGTATGTTGGACAACCTTTATTATGTAAAGAAGAATATCTCGTAGCTTGAGATAGGATGCGTTTAAATTGATTGTTGTCCAAAAGGTTGCATGTTATTTTACAAAAATGATGAGCAACTTACATGTTGCAAATTTTGTGAGGAAGAATGATATAAAAGAACTTGTTGAAGGGGAAACTTAAAATAGATCCCTAAATCCCGGATGTAGTATTTTCCTATTGTTCCAAGACTCCAAAGGTAGTATTCATCAATGTCCACTACTGGTCATATGAGATGGCACAATGAGAACTAGAGAGAGGATGGTGTATTGTATCATCCATCTAATGGAGAGTCATGGAAACATTTTGATAGAGTGCATCCAGAATTTTCACATGACCTTCGCAGTATGAGATTAGGGCTATACACTGATGAATTTAATCCACATGGGTAATCTAGTAAAACATATTCGTGTTAGCCTATTATTTTAACTCCATATAATCTTCCTCCATGGATGTGTATAAAGAGAGAATTTATGTTTTTGACAATCATAATTCCGGGTCATCGAACCCTAAGAGTAAGATAGATGTTTATATGGAGCCACTCATAGATGATTTGAAGATGTTGTGAAATAAAGGCATTGTAACTTATGATGTATCCTTAAAGCAAAATTTTGTGATGAAGGCAACATTGATATGGACTATAAATGACTTCCCTGCTTATGGAATGTTATCAGGTTGGTCAACTGTAGGAATACTTGCTTGCCCAATTTGTATGAATCAGTTGAAAGCATTTTATCTTAAGCACAGTCGTAAGGTAGCATTCTTTGATTGTCACCGTAAGTTTCTTCCTCTTAATCATCCTTACAAGAAGAATAAAAATTTATTCAAGAAGCGTTGTGAGGAAAACTCTCCCATTCCAAAACAGTTTAGTGGTGAAGAGATATAGGATATGGTTAGAGCAATACCTACTATCCAAGAATCTCAAGGAACTTATCTACCCGGGAGTAATAGGGATCATAATTTGACAAAACAAAGTATACTTTGGAGTTTACCAAATTGGAAAACACAACTTCTGCCTCACAATATAGATGTGATGCACACAGAAAGAAATGTGTTTATGAACATATTTAATACAGTAATGGACATAAAAGGTAAGACAAAAGATATATGTCAAGCCAGACTTGATATGGGTGAAATTTGTAGACGTAAGAAACTTGACATGCAGAAAATTGGCCATGATAAGTACATAAAGCCCAAAGTAAAATATACTTTGATTAAATCACAGCGGTTAGCAATATGTGAGTGGGTAAAAGATTTGAAGTTGTCAGATGGATGTGCGCCCAATTTGGCTAGGTGTATGGATATGAAAGAGGTAAAGTTGCACGGTATGAAAAGTTATGATTGCATGTGTTCATACAATGTTTGTTGCCCATTTCGTTTGACGCATTACTGAGGCCTATTTGGAATCCACTTGTTAACCTTAGCTTTTTTTTTAAGGATTTAACCTCTAAAATATTAAAGATAAATCATTTGAGGAGTATGGAGGAAAATATTCCTATTATATTGTTTAAACTTAAACAGATATTTCCTCCAAGCTTCTTTGATTCAATAGAGCATCTTCCTATCCATTTTCCCTATGAAGCTCATATTGGAGGTCCAGTTCAATATCGATGGATGAATCCTTTTGAAAGGTGTGTGTCCATTTGCCTAAGTAATTTACTTTATTTAACTGATATATAATTTACACTACCTAATGAAATTATTGATTGATGTTTAGATTTTTGCGAACTTTAAAAGAAAAGTAAAAAATAAAGCTCGGGTGGAGGGGTCTATATGTGAAGCGTATTTAGTAAAGGAAAGGTCAACATTTACTTCTTAATAGTATCCATCAGATGTATATCCAAGAAGGATTAGATTGTCATGTAATGATGGAGGTGAAAGTTCTTCCTCTCACACATCTATGTTAATTTTCAACTATCTTAGACGTAACAGTGGGAAATCTCAATATGTGTTCCTTGATGACCGTGACATGAAAGCTGCCATTTTGTATATTCTTAATAACTGCGAAGAGGTTCAACCTTACTTAGAGTACGTGCAAATATACATTTTACATATATAAATCATTGTGCATGTACTGTCATATTCAAAGTTAACTTCACAATTCATTTATATTATATTTTGTAGGATGTATGCTGAATTTTTGAAGGAGCTAGTTCCTAATATATCAAAATCTCAAATTGACTCTGAGATTGCTTCCATTCTTCCTATGTGGTTTAGAGAATATGTAAGTATTTTACTTAATTATGAATTTGTTCTTGGCTCATATGTTATATAAAATAACATCTATTTTGAACTAGGTGGAAAACCCAACAAATAGTATTCAAGATCATATTTTACAAGGTTTAGCTTGGAGTCCACTTACAAAGGTTGAATCATGGCCAGTATATATAATCAATGGATATAAGTTTCATACTCTTAATCATAGCGAAGGCAAGTCAACTTTAAATTATGGTGTATGTGTACGAGGCACTAATGGACAAATAGAAGATGACTTCTATGGGATATTGACTGATATTTTTGAAGTAAGTTTCATTGGTTGGCCTATCAAAAAGAGTAGTTCTTTTTAAATGTCAGTGGTTTGACAATACTCTTAATCAAGGGACAAAGGTACATCACCAATATGGACTTCTTGAAGTAAAACAATCGAGAAGATACAACCAAGCAAATGATCCTTTTATACTTGCACAACAAGCTAAACAAGTGTATTATACACCGTATCCAGAGGGTCGTAATGGTTGGTTGGATGTTATTAAAATAAAGGCACATAGTACAATAAATGCTTCTAGTGCTCAACAAACTGAAAGGGATTTTCCGTATCAACATGAAATTCAAGATCTTCCAATGATACAAGTTGACATAGATGGATATGAAGATTCACTTGTAGATGGAGATGGTGATGTAGAGGAAGTTGGTGGGGACATGATTAACCAAGCAGAAGTAGATATGTCAAGTGAAGATGTTTATGCTTCTTCAGATAGCGAGGGTGAATTTAGTGATTCAGAACCATCCGTTGACTAGTTTAGGTTAGATTATAATATATTGTAATGACCTTATTACAATAATAAAAGGAGTCATGATTACTGTTATTTTGGTAATTTGTATTAATTATGAATTTGTTTCCTTTTTTAAATTTACATATGGGTGACACAGGTCGAGGACGTAGTCGAGCCACTAGGGCTCGTGGGAGAGGACGTGGTAGAGTAACTTATTCCACTCCCATTGAGGATTATTCCACTCAATCCACCCCAGTCGTTCAAGGATCACCAACACCATCTTCATCCACACAGCCTTCTCTTGTCACATTGGGCACTCAAGCACCTTTATCCACTCAACTTGATGAACCACATGATGGGAGGACTTTGATTGCTCCTGGAGATGTCCATTTTGAGTAAGTCAATTGTGTTTATTAGCATGTTAGTTTGTATAATTAATTTGGGGATTTATGCTAATTTACATTCTTTCTTTGACATTACTAGAGGACTGTCAGATATCATTACTGATGCCATTAGGTCTCACTTCACTGGACCTTAGACATGTTAGAGTGAGGTCCTTGAGCGTCAAAAGACTATATGGTTTGCAAAATTTCGTGTAAGTTTATTTTTTTAAGCATATTTTAAATTAGTATGCAATTGTATTTTATAATTGTTAACTAACTAGGTTTTTTATTTGCAGAAAACATATAGATGGCTTCCTGCTCATAACCATACAGTTAAGAGAATTTGTGACCATAAGGGTTAAAAATGCCTCAAAAACCTTATGAACAAACTCAGAGCGGGAAAAGAAAAAACCAATTGGGTGCATCCATATGTTAGGGAGCAATTGAATCAATAATGGAGGAGTCCCCAGTGGCTAGAGAAGAGTAGCAAAGCCAACCAGAACCAGTCAGTGGATGCAGGTGCTTCATCATACACTAGTGGGTCGATCTCTATAGTTGAACACAGAAAGAGATTGGTATGACTTTATGGAAATTTTTTTAATTCCAATTTGTCGTGTTATTTTGTCTCACATGTATTAACATTTTAATAATGAGTTTATCGTAGAAAGATGACCTGTATAGAGAGCCCACTACTTTCGGGATTATGGAGCGGACCAAGAAGTTAAAGGATGGACAGTGGTCTTGTCAAAATGCTCAACGTGTTGTTGCATGTATATAATTTGTAATATGTAAGGTTAAAAATATATCTTTTTATGTTCAACTTGTCATTTTTACCATTAATTTTAAATGTACAGACTGAGTATCATCGGTGCCGGGCTCAGTCCACAGAGAATGAAAGAGATAGCTCATTAGCATCTGATAATGCTCTCTACCCAAAGGTTGTGGGAGGTCCAAGACATAAGGGCAACATCTTTGGGATAGGCGAGCTAGGCCCTATGCTGGTCACTTCAACACATCTTGCATCATCTTCATAGGCACCTGATAGTGCAAAGTTGGTCCAGTTAAGGTCCAGGGTTACTGTCCTTTCCATGGAGCTCATGGGGAAGGATGCTGTTATTAGTGAAATCATCGATTGCCTCCACAAAACTGAGAGGGCGACATGATTTTTATTTCAACACCTTGAAGTTCTTATTCTTCCAAGTGCCACTTCAGTGCTAGATCACCAGCCTTCTGATCCTTCAGTTCATAACCAGTAGTCTGACCCATCACATGAGACCCAGCCAGCTCCTTCTGAACATTATAATGAAGCGGATGTTGCTAATGATCCGTCTGAAAATAAACTTGGGTTGTATAAATTTAATTTGAACAATGTTTAATCAATTTTTTAAGTTATTTTTAATTAACTATTCTAAATGTTCTTTAACTTTTATTTTATAACATGTTTTTATTATTAATTGAATTGTTATATTTATACCATTGGAATTGATTTACTGGATTGTTGATTCTGTTTTGAATTGTTTTTGTAATTGAAATTTGGAAAACTACAAAAAAAAGGCTGAACCATTTGCAAATTTCACACATTTTTCGACTGATTTTAATAACTTTGCGATCAATTATCACAGTGACAAAATTTGCGACTACCCTACCGGTCGCCAAATATGAGTATTAATAGAAAAAAAGGTGTTTGTGATTCATGTGAAATAACGACAGATTTAAATCTAACTTTCGGTCACAAATTTTTGCCACTATTACGTATCGGTTGCAATTTATGTTACGACCTGCATATCTGCGACTTTCATTAATTGGTCGCAATTCGGTCTCTAAAATTTTTGCGACCAATATTATCATGTTGGCGACGGATTATGTCGGTCACAATACGTCCTTTTTTTTTGTAATGATACTGATATAAACAAGTTCAACTACAGATAAATAATTTCTCTCAACTTTCACCAAAATTATATAAAGATACTTGAAGCATAACTTCCAATGCGTAAACACATCATTTAGATTTATTATTAGCTATACTAGAATCTAACTAAGATCTTAAGGCTTCTTGAATAGCTCTCATAAAACAATATATTCAATTCTTACTTTTTGACTCACCAAACAATGAAAAATATATCACTTGTATCTTCTTTTTACCATTATACTAGTACAATTCTTTCAAATCTTGGTATATCCCATCAATATTTAAAATCTATAGCTTTTTCTAAAATCTCATTTTTCAACAATTATTCACACGTGAATTTTAATCTCAACATAATTCATATCCTAGATACTAAATTCAACTTAGCATGTTATAAACCTTTAACACAAAAACCTTGATCACTTACATTATTTTCAAACTTAGTTCTCAAAATATTCTCTATATTTCTAAATTAAGAATTCAAAGATTAATTTAAATCCTACTTCTCATATTTTATTTCTCAAGAACTTTAACACCACTAATTCACTTGATTACATTTCTCAAAGCACCATAAGGCCATCATCTGTTTATTCTTTTCAAAATCTCTATTACTTTAACCTACTAACCACTTGAACACTATAATAACTGAGTTTCAAAAAACAATTAACCCTCCTTGTAATAAGGAAAAGAACCTTACATTTAATGTCAAACATTAATCAAGGATGATGCAATAGAATAGATGAAAAGTATAATAGAGAACGGTGCCAAAATAGAAAGTCAAAAGTTTGGACAAAGTCTTGGAGAAAGTTAAGATCAGTGGCCTTAATTCTTGAAAATCTGTAAACAAAATCTAGCTACTATATTCGACAAGAATCGGTGGCCGCAAGTTTTGAATATATGTGCCAAAATCTAATTCAAGGCTACTGTTATTTGGTGGAAAAATAGCACATAGAAAAGAAGCATTTCTGAGCTTATAAAAATTTGTGAAGAACACATAGTATGTAGTTAACTGATAGGATACAGTTGGTTGCTTCAAAACAGATGTAATCAATCAACTGTAAAACAAACCAGTCTAAATTAAAAATTCTCAAAATAATTAGTTGACTTTATATTACCAATAGTCGACTGACAAGAATATTAAGAATATAAGATAAATCATTTGATTGTCCCTCTCCAACATTTAATTTGTTTCTATCTTCACTCTTTTTTTAATGATGCTTATTACTTACAACCTCCCTACACGAATCAAGACATCAATGCTTCATCAAAAACAACAAGAAAAAGGAAAAATTTTGGTAATATTTTAACCTTCATCAATCTCCCAATTGATTTGCATTTTCACTCTTCTTTTTTTTCAATGACGCCTATCACTTACAACTTTCCCTACAAGAATCAAGACATCAATGTTTCATCAAGGACAACAAGGAAAATAAAATTTCTAGTGATACCTTAATCTTATTCTCTTTATATGCTTAATATAGGTCACAGTCACAACTATTGCACAAATGGACGTGTATCGTCATTTTTAAAATTCACCTTCAATTTAGCTTTTATCCACCGACCACTCACATAGCCATTCTAATCATACCCAGCCTATTTGCATAGCTATTATAAGTATGCTTTTCTCTGAGTTCTATAAATACATGCATTAGTATCTTTACTTTCATACTCAAAGTTAGGGTGAGTGTAGTTATGGAGGGAACTGCATTCCGTCAGTTTTGAAATATTTATGTCTTTTGTGGTTCCAGTCCTAGAAAATATAGAGAGTATGTGAAAGCTATACAAAACCTAGGTATGGTGCTGACCAGGAGAAAGATTCATTTAGTCTATGGTGGAGGTAACCGTGGATTAATGGGGTATGTGTCTACAGCTACACATATAGGAGGATGTCAAGTTCTACGTATTATTCCTTCAGCTCTAGTTGTATCCAACATCGTAAGAAAGATAATTGGGGAAGAATTTAGGGTAGCTTCCATGCATGAGCACATGGCTAGAATAATGAGCAATGCTGATCCCTTCATTGTCTTACCAAGTAGTTTTGGTATTTTAGAGGAGATTTTCCAAATAGTCTCTTGGGCACAACTGAATATGCATCACAAACCGATAGGTTTGTTAAATGTTAATCACTTCTTTGATGGTTTGTTGTCTTTTCTAGATCAAGCTGTGGAACAAAAGTTTATTCCATGCTCAGCACGAAAAATTCTCATCCCATCTTCAAATGCTGAGGAGTTGATTGATGCTTTACAGGCATTTGTTCATGTACCTGATTCAACTATGGCTCAAATAGAATGGACGACAGACAACCGCAGGAAGTGCAAATTGAATTTGGATCTTCATCTTTAATTGTAGTAGAACGTAGCCATTACTGTACCACTTTTACTTTCTTAGAGTATACTTAGATCTTTACCAACTATACTCTCTTAGAGTTTGTAAAATTAGCCTCAAATGTTGTTATGATCCTCTAAACTCTTGGAACATATTAATATATCGCCAATAAACATATTTACAATTTGATCCAAGAATGGCTTAAGTACTATATTCATAAAGTCTATAAATGTAGCTGAGACATTTGTTAAATTAAATGATATCACTAAGTACTTATAGTGCTCATACCGAATCCTGAAAACAGTTTTTCAGAATATCCTCTTCCCTTATCCTTAATTGATGATATCCAAATCTCAAATCAATTCTCTTTTTTTTTTAAATATTGAGCACACTATAGTTTCTCAAACAATTCATCTATATGAGGTAATGAGTATTTATTACGCAATATCACCTTATTTAACTATTTATAATCTATGCACAATCATAGCGATCCATATTTCTTTTTCACAAATAGAACAAGAACTCTCCAATGAGAAGTATTAGGGCGTATAAATCCCTTATCGAACAAATCTTATAACAAATTCTTTTTTTTAGTTCCTTAAGTTCAGTGGGTGCCATTCTATATGGGAATACAGACACTGGTTAGGGTCCAGGAAGTAAATCAATACCAAACTCATTTTCTCATTCAAGAGGTAACCCTAGCAATTTCTTAGGAAACACATCAGGGAATTCTTTAACCATTGGAACTTACCCTACATTGAGGTACTTATATCAACATTTTTACCATTGCTAAATATCCTTGGTATTATTTTTGTAATAGCTTATGAACTATTAAAGTAGAGTTTAAATTATTCGATACTTCACTATAATCACCTCGTATCATGAAAGGAGATTCTCTGAGAATATTGAATTTAATTCCCTTAAGATGACATTCTAAAATGGCATGACATGGTGCCAATCAATCCATTCTCAATATCACATCAAAGTCTACTATATCTAGACATTTAGGTAAAACAGATATTATATTCAGAAATAATCATATTTGACTTTTGTCTCAATTCTTTAAATTCTCTAGGACACCTATCCCTTTCACTTTCAAGTAGTAATTGACCGATAGATACCTCCTAAGATGTCACAATATTCAATCAACTTTATACTAGGAAATTTAACAACTTGGAATAGAAAAGAAATTGAAACCCTATAGAATCCCTCAGCAACACCTGAAGTATAAATATGTCTGGCTCATATCCATACTAAAGGTCCAACTAAAGAATCCTTTACTTCGACAGCCACAGGGAAACCTAATGCTTTGATACCAACTTGTAATGCCCCCAATTTACGAGCAAGTGAAACAAACTTTTTTCCACAATCAGATATTTTCCATAACATGCATACACTATTCTTTGTATGGAATAGATACATATAAGTTCTCTCATGTATACACATTATACAAACTAATTTATAAATGTCAAGGTAATAATAGAAGCGAGGATCCTGCCTGTGGCATTCAGAGCACACTCTAGAATACAAAAATAGTATAATTCAAAAACTGTGAGCCTTGGAAGCAATGTAGACTCACCCAGAGAATATGTCCCTAATTGATCACCTATCTATAGGATCAGACTCTGTATTCTTATATGAAAAATGTGAAAATATCGTGTTGTGAATTTGACAACTCAGTGAGCAGATAATACCTCCTATTACCTCTTAGGTCAGCATATAGATGTACTCATGTTTTAAGATTTGTCACATAGAAAATACAGTTCAAAAGTACATCCATATGGGACTCCGTATTTCAAATATTCTCAAATAAAAGGATATTCAGATATCCAACACCATATTCAGCACGGTATAATCATTAAACAAATGTTGTTATGCTCAGCTGTATGAGCTATAGTAAAATATTAAGCTTTTTAGATAATGTCATAACTTTTGTTGATGCATAATTAACATACTATATATGCACTAAAAATATATTCTTTTTACATAATGCTCATATAACAGCTCTCAATACACTCAATTCACTCATTTGCTATAAGCTTAGTGATCGATCGACTAAAGTCACAATAGTGATCAGGGAATGTGAGTTCATCACTCCTCTGTCTCCTCACATTACCACTGTCACCCAGTTGGAGCGGCCCTCCCTTAGTTCACTCAGGCTAATAGGGCGTCCCTTACTCGGTATCATCTTAAGCCATACAACCCATCGATATTCATCCATACATATAAATACAAATATATAAATGTATATTCATCAAATGCAATGTATAATTATCAAGCAATTCGCCATGAGCTTTACGCTTGCCATTCAATCATAATCAACAACTATATAGTTTTACAAATCAATGCCTCATGCACATAATATTCACTTTACTAAGTAATGATAAATACATTTAGAACCACATATTTAATGAGTTTCAAAATCTATTTGTAAAATCATACTCTTCTTGAACTATGTGTCAGTTCATAAGGAAAACATATATTTTAACACATTTTAGAAACCTATGATAGCATAAATAGTTTGTAAACATAACCAATTATACATTTTAAGTTCAAGAAGAGCATGGAGTAAGTCATAGAAAGAATTATCTACTCACGGGTCAGGGCTTGGACAGCCCCAAATGTATTTTTCCTAACCGAATCTGATCAAATGGATCTAAAAAATGAGTACGAAGGGTCCACAAACGTAGGAAATAACTCCAAAGTTGCAAAATTTGGCATCCGAAAGTTTGGTCAACACTACTCAACTGATGGGTACGATTCACAATCGAAAGTTACTATTTATTGCCAGAAAATACTATTTATGCCGGTCGGAGTTACTGTTTATGACACAAAAAATTGTCAGATGACTGTGAAACTTCATATCCTATAGTTTATCGATCTCCTGAATCTATCTATAGTGTCAAATTTTCAATTTGAGGTCACTAAATAAGAGTTTTAGAGTTTACCTTTTTCTAAAATTTTCTATTTCCGATCTACAATGATTCTCCAGTTGATTTGAAAATTTGTTCGACTAAAATCGTAGTACTCTTCATCTTAAATCCAATGGTACCCTTAGTTTTGATATTAGAGGCCTGTAGACACTCCAGATCTAGAGAGAAAATATGGAGGTTACTATTCATACTGTAACATCACTAATTTCGTTTCATTTATTAATAAAAGGACATAAATATTTAATGTAACATCCCTAATTTTGTTTCATTTACTAATAAAGGGAAATAAATATTTAATTAAGGAAATAAAATTTATTAGACAATTTTTAGATATCTAAGGAAATATAATCCTTAGAAATTCTTCACCTTATGTGTATGCATAGAAAATGTTTCTAACATTAAGGAAACAAGTAAAAAGAGAAAACCTAATAGGAAAAATTAGAAATAACATACTAAAGAGAGGTAAAAAAATTTGGTAAGGAAGATAAATTTTTGTGAAGTAAGTAAAGGTCTTAAAATTTTAAGAAGATTGGATTATGGTAATTTTTCCTAATTCAAGAGTCAGAAATTTTTAAGTTTAACATCTCCACCCATAAATTGGGCTTTCACCTATGGACACTTCATATACAGTTTTTCCACTTCACATAAGTTTCTAGCAAGCCCATTGGATAGCCCAAGCAAGAAATAAAACATAGACTTGGACTAGGATATAGAAGTTGGACCAATAGCCAAAAATTATGAAAATGTGACCAAGCCCTCCATGAAAGGTAGAATTTTAGCCAAAGGAAAGGAAAGGGGTAAGAATGAGCCCAAATCCAAGAAGGAAAAAAATAAGAATCATGTGAGAAAATAGTAGTGTAATAATAATCAAGATTAGGTCACATGACATTAGGACAAAACATCTATATCCTACATTAATAATTTCAACAAGTAGGTAATAATACATGGCATTAGGACAAAACATCTATATCCTACATTCATAATTTCAACAAGTGGATAATAATACATAGCATTATGACAAAACATCCTTATCCTACACAAATAATTTTAGCCAAGAAAGGGAGATCCAAGGGCTGAAAATTTGCCACTTAGAAAGGCAAATCTATCATACCTGATTAAGACAAAAGAAAAAAAGAAATGAATCCTTAAATCAAAGGGACCTTGTCCCTTGTCTTAAGAACATATTATCATAATTTTCAAAATAAAAATTTGCTTTTTCTATGCATATATTGACCAAGGAAGAGGAAGAAAAGAACATGAGTTATTTTTCCCCAAAAAACAACCAAGTGCATCCTAATTGTGATAAGGTAGACCCATGATTATGAAAGGTGAACCACTTGATAGTTTATTTAAGCAAAACTCACCCTTATAACATTACAATTTCTTCCAAGTGAGGGAGAGAAAAAATAGAAGCAAGGTACAGTGAGGAAAGGAGAGAAAGAGAGGAGAAGAAAGGAAGGAAGAAGAAGGAGAAGTCTAGAGGACTAAGTACTCAAGATAAGTTAGCTTAATCTCCACTTAAATCAATCTGTTCACTTCATCCTTGGGGTTCAAAAACTCACCCTCCTTCTCTTATTTAAGTTGCTAGAAAAGCTAAGGGAAGGGAGGAATCTTGCTACTTCCTTCAAGAGGAAATAAGAAAGAGAATTCACTTAGTGAGCTAGAGAGATCTTTAGGTAGGTTTAACAATATCTCTTTTTTGAAGAAAAACTTTGAAATTTGTAACATTTATATAGGATTTTGATCTTAGAGCTTTGATGAAATTTACAATATTTGCTACTTTGATGATTGGTCATAGATGTTGCTATATCATGTTACATGTCATTTTACATATGATGGATGTTTTGGACATTACGGTTGGTGTGAAAAGTTCTGCATAGGTATGGCTATGAGTGGTAAATTTTTATGATTTTTATGCTGCTATTTTGTATATTTGAATGTGGTGAAAAATTGATGGAATATGATTAGATGTAAATTAGGAAGAAAATAGAAGAGGACATAGTAGAATGATGAACTAAAACCTTAGAAATGGTTTGGTTAGGAAACTGGATTTCAGAGTAACTAGGAAGGCTTCTGTTTTTCAAATTTTGGGAAGAATAGGTTAGGAATTAAAATAAATTGCTAACATGAAATATATATATATATATATATATATATATATATATATAAAGAATTTTCAGCCACTAGAATCACTCTATTTGGAGTCTATATAATGTAGATATGGTCAGATTAATAAGCAGTGGTCAAAAAATGTTTAACTAGGGAAGAATCTATTAGAAAAGCTTTTGTGTTTGAATTTTTGAGAAAATTATGTAAGGAATTAAAATAACTAGTTAACATAAAAAAATAGATATATGTCTCCTAGAAATTTAGCCACTAGAATCACTCAATTTGGAGTTTATATGAGGGAGATATGGTCATATTAGTAAATAAATGTCAGAACTTACCCGAGAAGAAATAATGTTTAACTTGAGGGAGTAATATCACTAAGATTCCTTAAGATTTTTCTAAAATGTTAAACATAATAGTTTTATAAAATTGTTTTATCTTTAAATGAATGCCAATATCACCTAATTCGGAGTTAAAATGAGGGAGTTATGCTTTGATTAGTGAGAGAAGGTTATGCATGATGAAAACCTGCATTAGGGAATAACACAACATAGAGCATGGCCGTGTTTCAAAGCATGGGAAAGTCGTGTTCTGTGCTAGAAAGATCATTTTGAAGCCTAAAGCATGGCTTTTTTTACAGGAAATGGCCAAGCCATGTTATAGGATAGGTTTAGGCCGTGTTGGAAGCTGGTAAAGCTAATTTTCAACATTTTTCTACCCTAAATGAACCTCATTAACCATAGGATAATAATAGAAACCAAATTGAAGAAGAATGCCATATTAAATTTGTGAGAACATGTGTTGAGAAAAATGACTAGAGGCCAAACATAAAGAAAATGAAGAGATAAAAATAATATTTAAAAAAGAAGAAGAATCTTATAAATGAAAATAATAAATGATTAGTGTATGACAAGTCATTGCCATTGCATGAACTCCTTACCATCTTAAGTGTGTAATTTTGACATGAAAATATTTTATAAAGTAATATTTGAAATGATTATGTTGGTTTCATGATTACCAATAATTTTTGGTAATGATTATATTTTGATGAAAAATTATGACATGTGAATTTAATGAACATACTTGTTATTGAAGTCATATTTTTGGCTATTAATGTGAAAAAAAAGGAAAAAAAAAGAAATGAGCACCTTCATATGGCGGTCCGTGTGGTGCACCAGTAGGGGACGCCCTACCAATGACTATAATTATGTTAATGAGAAAAGGAAGTGTGTCATGTTGGACGGAGCGAAAAAAGTCCGTACCGGAGAGTAGAAAGTACTCATCCTGACTGGGGTAACTTGATATGAAAATAAATTGATAGCCATTATATGATATTCTGAAAATATTTATTCATGCCATACATGTCATAACTGTACGATTTTCATGTGCAGAAATAAAGTGTATTCATGTGACTTAAAGATAATTGCTGTAATTTATACAAATGAACATAACATGATAAGTGTTATTGATAATGATTTATTGTTGAACTTACTGAGATTTATTTCTCACTATATTTCTATTTCATGTTTAGAAAACTAAGTTATACAGATATTCTCTATGACTGGTTTTTAGCGTACGTTAGGTCGAGTTGTCTAAAATCCTGGTGAAGGTGCAACCACCCGCACCTATATCTCTAGAACTAATCAATATGGGTGAATAAAATGTAGACTTATATGTGTTTGATTTATATCCATTTGTTTTGATTAATAATGTATACGTGAACCCAAAATTGTAAAAGTGTTAATGGTATTTCAAAATCCTTAATTATGTTTGGTTAATTTAATTGAATGTTATTATGAGTTAAATAGTTAGAAGTAAGAAGGTAATGACTTAATGGAATTTTAGAAATATACATATATGTATATATATATAAAAAATAGAGTTGTTACATATACTATTCATCAGTTATGAGATTTTGTAGATTCACGCTTCATCTCCCTCCCCCCTTTTATTTATTTATTTATTTATTATTATTATTATTTAATAATTAAATATTTAAAATTTATCAAATTTTTTTATTATATACATATAAATACTATTTTTCATCCTAAAATATTCTAAAAATTTTCTAAAAATTTATATTATTGCAAAACTTTAGTTGAACTCTTAAATCATAATTTTTCTTGATAAAATTTTAATAAAACAAATCACAATATAAAATATCTTTATGCATAATAAAAGAAAGAATATTTCTAAAAATAAAACAAAAATTTATTAGAGGCAAATATAATTATCTTAAGTAAAACAAAAATTACTTTAATTAAAAGTATATTTGATTTTAGTAAAATATAATCATTTTAAAAAAATAAAAATATATTTGTTTATAGGAATAAATTATTATTTAAAAATTACGAGATATTACAGATACTGATTAAGAATACCCAAAAATTGTGTTAGGTCATGGTGATATTTTATATTTCACATGGATTGATAAATGATTGTATGAGGCACATGTTTGGGCCTATAGATATAAATATGTAAGTTAGGTTAAAATTATTATGGCTATTGATGATTATTGGAGATATGATGTTCTGAAAATGTCATGATCTTTCATTTACTTCTTGCATTTATTGTTATTTATTTATTGTAACTATATGGAGAAATCTAAATCGAAAACATTGCAAACTAGCATTAGTGAGTGCTAACCCTAGTGCACATTGAGTTCTATATAACAGGTTTTTGCCTAATGAATTGTACAGACTTTTACCTGATGGATTACGGGTTTTTGCCCGATGGAGTACATGCTTTTTTGCCTGATTAATGATGAACAGTTCCTTTATTGCGTATTTGAGGAATGGTGATTGTTTTAATAGAGAGTCCTTCAATCTATGAAAAGCTCTAAACTTATTTGTATTTATTTATATAATATCGTAACATTGATATTTATGCCTCTTAGTACTAAAATTTTCTTGTAATTGATCTTTCAAACATGATGCATATGGCATTCATCTTTTCCTTGCATTAAATTTTTACTTGTGAAGGAAAAATTCATGCCCTACTTGTTCTGTTTCCGTTATGGTAATGATTACCTATTCACTAAGTTTTATACTCACCCTATCATATGTTTCCCTTTTTTAGATAATCAAAAAGACTCAGATCCAACTCCAACTATGTAGTGAGCTGAGGGAGTTGTGGTGAGCCCAAGTTGCCTCAAGGCTCCCAATTTGTTTAGATAGTTTTTCTGTTTTGAACTGTAAGGGTAGCTCTATGAACAACAAGCAGGATCCCTGCTTCCCTATGTATTTAGATGTTTGTATAACTTTTGTTGCATAAGAAACAAATGATTTCTGTATTTTTTGGCTTGATGCCAAATGTATGTGGATTTATGATTTCTGAACCTTTCATATGGTATGCAAGTTGTTGTCTCTGCCTATATGTTGTATGCTACAGTGGAATCTTGATGTCAGTTGGTTTGAGGCTCACGGGGTAGGATTTTTTTCCATTCCTGTGCCGGTCACGTGCCTGCTTCTTCAGGGGCCGTGACAACTAGGACCTGATAAAGGGGAAATTTAAGTACTTAATGGCTATATTTTATCCCCTAATTTAAAGTAAACTTGTGATTATTCCACTGTTTTGGTTATGCTTTGCTCTGGATACTGTTTTAGTTTGTTTTATGTTTGTAGGTGAGCAAAAGAGGCCAAGAAGCAAGGGAAAACACTTATGAGAGGAGCCTTATGGACTTGGAACATGCTGAGGAGGAAGCAAAGAGGCAACCCTGAAGAAATTGGCAAATTTTGAGCCTGACAGCTTGAAACACGACCAGGTTGTGCTCTTTACAGAAGTTGGAGAAAAGTCCCAGAATCTAGCCCGAAGCACGGCTAGGCCGTGTCCTAGAACACAGCCGTGCTTCGTGTCCGTACACCACATGATTTTTAGGGTTTTGAGCAACCAAGTTGATATATATGAAGGGAAAAACGCAGAGGAACACATTCAGACCTAGACAGACATCTTAGACTCAATTTTTATGCCTAGAAAACAATCTTAGATTAGTTTTATACTTGGATTATTGTTCATTTTATGTTCTAGAGTAGGATTTACACCAATTGAAGGTTGTATTTCATCTTTACTTTTCTATAAATCAGGTTTTATCTTTCTACTTTAACTCTCTACTTCCACTTCTATTCCTTCTCTTAAATTGTGTTGAACTTGAATGAATTACTTAATGGATATGAATTTGGTTTTTGTTTCTATGAAGTGTGAGTAGATATTTATCTAGGTTTTTGATAAACCCACTTGTGATATGATGATACTATGTTGTTGAGTTGAATGTTGGAACCCTAATTGTGATCACTTCTGGATTAATTAGGATTAACTATTATATGCATGAATAAGAGTTAGTAGAATGCCTGATCACCAATCTATCAAGTCTTAGGTATTTAATTGATAAATCGAAAGGTGAAAGTTAAAACCCGAACCTAATAGTTAATTAGAGATATCTTAATCACGAAAATAGTTTAAGATTCTCTAGGAATGAATCAATTAGTGGGCAAGAGAAAACCGATTAATTGACTTTCATGGTTAGCATAGAGCTCAATGGACCTAAGTTGAACTAGGAACCACGAAAGTAAGCAATTGGATCAACCTAAGTACGATTGTAATGCTTGAAAGAGGTTGCTAATTAATTAAGGCTAAATCATCCCCAATTACCTAGATAATTGCAATTAGAGGTATAAGTTAAATGTTGAATATCATAAGTGTAGTGAACCCTAACCCTAGGCTTTTGTTAATTGAATTCTTAATTTACTTAATTATGACAAACTCTCCATTGAGTTACATCGATTTAGATAGCATATTTCATACCATTCTAGTAATTGACATTGTTCTCTATGGGATATGACTCATACTCATCGGACTAACTACAACTACGTCGTGCGCTTACAGTTAATTATAAAACAGACACAACAGGACCTATGAAGGACACACCACTGAAGCTCATTTTAACAACTCCATTTTTTTTACATATATACTTATATGTGTATTTCTAAAATTTAATAAAGTCATTACCTTCTTACTTCTAACTATTTAACTCATAATAACATTCAATTACATTAACCAAACATAAATAAGGTTTAAGAAATACCATTAACACTTATATAATTCTGAGTTCACGTACACATTATTAATCAAAACATATGTACAAAAATCAAACACATATAAGTCTAAATTTTATTCATCCATATTGATCAGTTCCAGAGATACGGGTGTGGGTAGTTGCACCTTCACCGGAATCTTAGCCAATTCGACCCAACATACGCTAAAAACCAGTCATAGAGAATATCTACATAACAATAAATCATATGAATGCAATTATCTTTAGGTCATATGAATGCACTTTACCTATGCACATGAAAATCGTACAGTTATCAATAATGTTTGTTACGTCATATTCATCTATATAAACTACAGCAATTATCTTTAGGTCATATGAATGCACATGAAAATCGTACAGTTATGACATGTATGACATGAATAACTATTTTCAGAATATCATATGATGACTATCAACTTGTTTTCATATCAAGTTACCCCGGTCAGGGTGAGTACTTTCTACTTTTCAGTATGGACTTTTATCGCTCCGTCTGACATGGCACACTTGATTTTCTCATTAATATAATCATAGCCATTGGTACGGCATCCTCTACTGGTACACCAGACAAACTACCATGTGACCATGCTCATTTCTTTTCTTTTCACATTAATAACCATAAATATAATTTCAATCAAAAGTATGTTTATTATACTCACATGCCATAATTTTCATTAAAATATAATCATTACCAAAAATTATTGGTAATCATGCCATAAACATAATCGTTTCAAATATCACGTTATAAAATATTTCTATGTCAAAATTACACACTTAAGATGGTAAGGAGTTCATGCAATGGCAATGGCAATGGCATACACTAACCATTTATTATTTTCATTTATAAGATTCTTCTTATTTTTTAAATATTATTATCCCCTCTTCACTAAACAGAGCATAACACCCTCAATTTAAATCCGATTGAGGTGATATTGGTGTTAATTGAAAGATAAGACAATCATCTAAAACTCATATGTTTAACATTTTAGTGAAATCTTAAGTAATCATGGTGTTATTACTCCCTCAAATTCAATGTTATTTCTTCTCGGGTAGGTTCAGACCTCTATTTACTAATCGGACCATATCTCCCTCATACAAACTCCAAGTGAGGTGATTCCAAAGCCTATAAAACGATAAGACATTTATATACAACTTTTATGCATATCATTTTTTTCGATTTGATGTGATATTAATTAAGCATGATATTAATACCTTTAAACTTACTTTTGTTTGATTTAAGGAAAATATAATTAGGAATTAGCTTAGTTTTTTGTTTTTTGTTGTAGGAACAAAGGAAGAAGAAAAGAGAAGAAAAAGATAAGAAATTCATGGAAAAATGCTACATTGCAACGATTCTTGACCTTTAAGCACTGTTTTGAGCATATCTCCCTCTTATGAACTCCAATCAAAATGATTCAAGTGGCTGTGAAAATATAACACAATCCTCTACAACTTTTATGTTGAACACTTGGTCAAATTCGGGAGATTTCATAGCGTTACAAAGCTCGCAAATCAGAATCACAGTGCAGCAGGATGAATTCTGATCTTTGGTCACTAATTTTATCATATCTCCTTCAATTTAGATCAGATTAAGATGATTTCAGCGGCTATGGAAAGAAGAGAAATAGAGATACAACTTTTGTGTTCCGCACTTTGATAAATTCTAGAGTTTTTTGAGAGCCACGGCGTTGAGCATCCCAGTAATAAGCGTCGCGGCGCTGGCCCAGGGCACTGTGGCGCCTCGTCTTTGGATTTCCGGAGTGCCGCAGCGCCACTGTAGCGAGCTGCGGCGTCCATCGCCGCACCAGGTCGCTGAATTCACGAATTTAAAAGTTTTTCAACTCCAATTGAAGCCCGATAGGCCGAAATTTGACCTAAAAACACTCGTACTTCGATTAGGAGGAGTTAATATATAAAAGGAGAGCAAAACAAGCAGAGAAATCATTCAATGATTCATCCAAGTTCTTAGTTACATTCTTCAATTCTTCTTTAGATTTTCTTATAGCCCTGCATGGTTAGTTCTTTTTAGTTGGTTGAGGTAGATTGAAACCTCAAGGGATCTTCATGCATTGTGAGATATGGATTTGATTTTATTATTTCAATTTGAATTAAGTATTGATTATTCATCTACTCTTCTTCTCAATGACTATTCATATGATTGCTAGGAGGCCTACTAGTATATTAACTGTCTTAATCTACCGCTGAATTATGTTTTGAACAAAGTCTTCAATTCTGTGATTCATGAGGCAAATAGGTTTGAGGATTTTGGATTATGAATCATTGAACCTATGATGAATAATTAACGAAATTAGATATAGCTGATGTGTTTATATTTGTTTAACTCTGTCAGTTTCTCTTGTTCTGCATGCGGTTAATAAGTTATGCTTTACCAATGTGCTAAAGGATTGCTTATTAATTAGGGTTTAATTAGTGCAATTGTCATTAATTTACCAGACTTAAGGAGGAACAGGGTTAGAAACCCAATGATAGATATTCAATTACAGATTCATTATGTTGTCAATGATCAATGTAATCCCTTGACAGTGGATATCAACCGAAACCAACGTCTTTATCATTAATCACTCTCTCTTATTTACTTTCATTATTGTTTACTTGGTTTTATTTACAATTATCAATCCCCTCCTTTCTCAATCACATAAGGTAATTCCAGTCTCAATGAGGTCGACCCTTACTCCCACTACTACAGGTTAGTTCTGAGATAAGGTATCAATTTGGGTGTACCTGCGACAGTACGCACCAAATTTTGGCATCGTTGCCGGGGACTGTGTCTATTACTTTTTGTGATTTTATTTTGATTTATGCCTGTGAATCATTCTTCTAATTCTCAAAATTTAGAGTTCAATCTAGATATTGGAAAATCTGTATACAGGCATAGAAGAGAACTTCAAGAGGACATTGATCAAAAAAAGGACGAAGTAACCATGGCGAGGCACCCCACTCTGAAGGAGCTTGTAGCTCCAGATTTGCATCAGCAACCCTTATGCATTACTTTTCCTAATCTTGATGACAATGTTAATTTTGAGTTGAAATCTGGATTAATTCATCTCTTACCTAATTTTCATGGTCTTGCAGGTGAAGACCCGCATAAACATTTGAAGGAATTTCATGTGGTATGTACCAGTATGAAGCCCCCTGGAGTAATTGAGGAACAAATAAAACTCAAGGATTTTCCTTTTTCATTAAGAGATTCAGCCAAAGATTGGTTATACTATTTGCCCTTTGGTACTATCACTACTTGGAATGAGATGAAGAGAATGTTTTTAGAACGTTATTTTCCTGTATCTAGAGCCTCTACTATTAGGAAAGAAATATGCGGTATTAGACAATTGCATGGAGAGACACTTTATGAATATTGGGAGAGGTTTAAAAAGCTTTGTGCAAGCTTCCCACATCATCAGATTAGTGAGCAGCTACTAATCCAATATTTCTATGAAGGTTTTTTGCAGGGAGACAGGAGCATGATCGATGCAGCTAGTGGAGGAGCACTAGTAGATAAGATTCCTGAAGCAGCTAGAATCCTGATATCAAATATGGCTGTCAATTCTCAACAATTTGGCATTAGGCATGGTACTCCTATTAGACATGCCCATGAGGTAAGTACTACTTCTCTTCAGAATCAAATATTTGAACTTACCTCTCTTGTGCGCCAAATGGCTACAGGTACACTACAGCAAGTTAGAGTTTGTGGAATATGTTCAGCAACAGGGCACTCCACTGATATGTGCCCTACACTTCAAGAGGAATTTACAGAACAAGCGAATGTTGTAGGAAGTTTTCCTGACCAACCAAAGAGGTATGATCCTTATGCTAATACATACAATCCTGAATGGAAGGATCATCCCAATTTTAGATATGGGAATGCACAAAATAGACATGTAGGATAAAATTTTCAGCAAAATCAGCAAGCCTATTATCCTAGACAAAATACATCTCAAGATCACCAGGTAAGTAATTCCTTGGAAGATGTTGTGAAAACTCTTGTACATAATTCTCACCAATTTCAGCAAGAGACAAGAGCCGGCATTCAGAACCTGACAACTCAAGTAGGTCAGTTAGCAACCACAGTGAGTCGATTGGATGCTCAAAACTCAAGTAAGTTACCTTCTCAAACTGTGGTAAATCCTAGAGAAAATGTCAGTGCAATTATTTCAATGAATGGTAAGGAAACTGAAGGTTTACCATCTTTTTCTTCTCCTAAAAAGCATGAGAAATTAAATAAGGGGAAAGAATAATCTACAGGTATGTCTCTATCTACTCCAAATTATGAAGTAATGCCTCCTTTTTCAAAAGCTCTTGAAGAGAATAGGCTAAATGAGAAAACTTCTGAACTGTATGACACCTTTAGAAAATGTGAAGTTAATCTCCCCCTTCTAGATACCATTAAACAGGTGCCAAGATATGCAAAGTTCTTGAAAGAACTATGTACTAAAAAAGAAGGGCAAAAATTAAAGAATTTTAAAAAGGTTCATATGAATCAGAATGTATCTACTATGATACAAACAAAACTCCCTACTAAATGCAAGGATCCAGGTATGTTTACTATTTCATGCAAAATTGGGAGAACTCGCATTGAAAAGGCTATGTTAGATTTAAGAGCTTCCATTAATGTTATGCCATATTCTGTATATACATCTTTGAATTTGGGACCATTGAACTCTGAAAATTTGATAATTCAACTAACAGACAGGTCCACTGCATATCCTAAGGGAATAATCGAGGATGTCTTAGTTTAGGTTGATGATTTGGTGTTCCCTGCAGATTTTTATGTGCTTGACATGGACAATGGAGATTTTACTTCTCCAATATTATTAGGGAGACCATTCTTGAAAACCTCTAAAACCAATATAGATGTTCACAATGGTACACTCACTATGAAATTTGATGGTGAAGTAATAAAATTCAATATGTATGAAGCCATAAAACACCCAGGTGATGATACTCTTGTTTATTCCATTGATGTACTTGATTCTTTGGCATACAATGTGTTTGAATTAGATGAAAAGGATAAAATAGAGGAAAGTGTGAATAAATCTATAGCAGAAGGCGATGGTGAGATAGACTTAGATGAAGAAAGAAAGGAAAAATTGGCTGCACTCAATGATTTTTTAGAAGGTCCACCAAAAGGTAAGGTTGCTTATAAGGAATTATCAAATTCTGATACTACTCTTGCACCTTTTGTTTTGCAGGACTGTGGATCAATTTTTTCACCTCTTCCTAATCACCTGAAATACTTCGAAGTAGGAGATTCATCACCTATTATAGTTGCAAAAAATTTAGGTGTTAAAAAAGAAGAGGAATTGATGCATATTCTTTAGGAAAAAAGAAATGCCATTACAAAAACAATTGCAAACCTTAAAGGCATAGACCTGACTGTAGAGTTGCATCAAGTTCTAGAAATCAAAGGGGTTAGACCCTTTAAAGGTAAGAAATCTCTCCCTTGGTCAGGACCACTTGTTATTACTAATGTGGCTTCTGGTTATGCAGTTGAATTTCAAGGATTGAATCAGTCCCAGAAATTTAAAGTGAACATCAAAGAGCCTCCATGAACAAAGAATGGGAGCTGGGTTGAGCCAACGACATTAAACAAAGGCACTTATTGGGAGGCAATCCAACAGTCAAAAAAAAGTCGAAAGCAGAAAATTCAAGATCCAATAATGCAACACGCTCATTCTAACTCAAACAAATTCAGGGAAGATCACTTAACTCATATGTTTTTCTATATCCTTTTCTAATTCTTATCTTTCTTTTACATTGAGGACAATGTAAATTTTGAGTTTGGGGGTGGACGTATATTTGTCTGAATCATTGTGACCCTATATTGAGCATCAATTTTCTAATTTTCACTATTAATGCACTTTTATTACGTTTAGCAAGTTGAGTGATTGTGTGAGTGTTCAATTTATGTTTTGGGATATTAGGCACAACCAACAGCCAATGATATGACTATCCAAATTTTTTTAACTTTTCAAAAATATAGAAAATTCATGGTTGTGTGCAATTTTACCCTTTTTGCAATTTATTACTTTTGACTTTAGAATCCTAAAATATTTTTGCACAATAACTTTGGGCATTAAATTTATCTTTTACTTAGAGAAGGTTTATATAATTCAAATATATTTCATGATCTCCACAGGATTCTAGAACTTATTCGAATGTTACTTGAGGCGAAATCTTAAGCTAATACTATTATTTAGGAGATGATTTAGGCATTATTTGATAGATTGAGCCTTGCAAACCTAACCTAAACAATGAAATATCCTTAGTTCCTCTATTTTGAGCTTAATGAACTTTTCCTTCTAAAAACCACAAATGAGCTGAAAGCTAAATTTTGTATGAATATCTTTATTTTTGATCCTATTCACTCACTCCATGATTATTTTTCTAAATACTTGTTTTGTAGAGCTTTATTTAAAAAAGGGTGGAAGGGTGGAGCAAGGAAAAGAAAAGAATTATGAAAAAAAAAGAATTATGCAAAGGAAATAGGAGAAAAATCCGAATGCTGTAAAAAAAATTAGAGAATTGAGAAAAAAAGATAGATTAAATTCAATTGAAACAAGAAAATTTGTGCGCGGGGAAAAATCACCCCAAATTTAAGAAAGCTCAAGATATCAGATTTAATCGTGTGGTGCTGGGTGATTAAGCCTTAATTTGTATCCTTTATCTTACCTTATACCCTGACCACATTACAAGCTAAATAAAGTCCTATTAATCCTAGAGGTAATTTTGACTTACATTAGTGGAGAGTGGCATGAAGAATAAGCATATGGAAATCCTAAACTAATTAGAGATACAATCAAAATTTTGGGATATATAAACTCATCCGGGTAAAAGAAAATTTATTGACCCAAAAACACACACACACTAGGGATTCAGAATGATAAAATAATAGATTGCATTTGTGTTAATCTTGTGCATAATTATGACCTTCCAAAATTTTTCTAGAGTATATTTTTATATTATGAGGAAAACTTTTGGTAATCCTAACACTCGCTACATTATCGATTGTTGTTTTTTTTCTTTAAGGATTATTTTGCTTGAGGACAAGCAAAAGGTTGAGTGTAGGGGTATTTGATGTGATCTTAATTAAGCATGATATTAATACCTTTAAACTTACTTTTTGTTTGATTTAAGTAAAATATAATTAGGAATTAGCTTAGTTTTGTGTTTTGTGTTGTAGGAACAAAGGAAGAAGAAAAGAGAAGAAAAAGATAAGAAATTCATGCAAAAATGCCACATTGCAGTGATTCCAGACCTTTCAAAACTATTTTGAGCATATCTCTCTCTTATGAACTCCAATCAAAGGGATTCAAGTGGTTGTGAAACTATACCACAATCATCTACAACTTTTATGTTGAACACTTGGTCAAATTCGGGAGATTTCATAGCGTTATAGAGATCACAAATCAGAATCACAGTACAGTAGGATGAATGCTGACCTTTGGTCACTAATTTTGTCATATCACCTTCAATTTAGATCAGATTAAGGTGATACCAGCGGCTATGGAATGCTGAGACATAGAGTTACAACTTTTGTGTTCGGAACTTTGGCAAATTCTAGAGTTTTCTGGGAGCCGCGGCGTTGATTATCCCAGTAATGAGCGTCGCGACGCCCCGTCTTTGGATTTCAGGAGCACCGTGGCGCCACTGTAGTGAGCCACGGTGCCCACCGCCGCACCAGGTCACTGAATTCACAATTTTTAGGGTTTTTCAACTCTAATTGAAGCTCGATAGGGCGATATTTGACTTAGAAACACTCCTACTTCGATTAGGAGGAGTTAATCTATAATAGGGGAGCAAAGCAAGCAGAGAAATCATTCAATGATTCATCCAAGTTCTTAGTTACATTCTTCAATTCTTCTTTAGATTTTCTTATGGCCCTGCGTGGCTAGTTCTTTTTAGTTGGTTGAGGTAGATTGAAACCTCAAGGGATCTTCATGCATTATGAGATATAGATTTGATTTTATTATTTCAATTTGAATTGAGTATTGATTATTCATCTACCCTTCTTCTCAATGATTATTCATATGATTGCTAGGAGGCCTACTAGTATATTAACTGTCTTAATCTACTGCTGAATTATGTTTTGAACAAAGTCTTCAATTCTATGATTCATGAGGCAAATAGATTTGAGGATTTTAGATTATGAATCATTGAACCTATATGAATAATTAACTAAATTAGATATAGCCGATGTGTTTATATTTGTTTAGCTCTATCAGTTTCTCTAGTTCTTCATGCGGTTAATAATTTATGCTTTACTGATGTGCTAAAGGATTGCTTGTTAATTAGGGTTTAATTGGTGCGATTATCATTAATTTACTAGACTTAAGGAGGAACAGGGTTAGAAACCCAATGATATATATTCAATTACAGATTGATTATGTTGTCAATGATCAATGCAATCCCTTGACGGTGGATATCAACCGAAACCAACGTCTTTATCATTAATCACTTTCTCTTATTTACTTTCATTATTGTTTACTTGGTTTTATTTACAATTATCAATCCCCCTTTCTCAATCACATAAGGTAATTCCAGTCTCAGTGGGATCGACCCTTACTCCCACTACTATAGGTTAGTTCTGAGATAATGTATCAATTTGGGTGTACCTGTGACAGTACGCACCAAGATTTCTTACTAATGATTCCCAGAAAGTCGAAAACAAAAACACTTACATTTACTACCTTGGATTCTAAAATGATTCTAACCTTTAATCATTCTCTGATATGGATTCCAAATTAAATGATTTCAGAGCCTATAGATCCGTGATGCATATATCTATATTTATTATGTTAAAAATTTCCTTCAATTCCCTACATATTTTGCCCAGAAATTCATACATAGAAGCATACTTAATAGATTCTTCCCTGGTTAACCATTTTCTAACCACTGCTTACATATCGGGAAATATCGCCCTCATCTGAACTCTAAATTAAGTGATTCTAGTGGTTAAACATACTTGAGACATAGATCTACATTTTTTGTGTTAACCATTTCTTTTAATTCCTAACTGATTCTTCCCAGAATTTCAAAAACAGAAGCTCCCCTAATTACCCCGAAATCCAACTTCCTAACTAATCCTTTCCTAAAGTTTTAGTTCATCATTATATTACATCATCTTCCATTTTCTTTACATATAATCATATTCCATCAATTTTTCATAACATTCAAATAAACAAAATAGTAGCATAAAAATCATAAAAAAATTTCACCCATAGCCATACATATGCAGAACTTTCCACACTAACCGTAATGTACAAAACATCCATCATATGCAAAATAACATGTAACATGATATAGTAATATCTGTGACCAATCATCAAAGCAAAAAATATTGTAAATTTCATCAAAGTTCTAAGATCAAAATCCCACATGAATGTTACAAATTTCAAAACTTTTCTTCAAAAAGAAATATTGTTAAACCTACCTAAAGATCTCCCTAACTCACTTAGTGAATTATTTTTCTTGTTTACTCTTGAAGGAAGTAGCAAGATTCCTCCATTCCCTTAGCTTTTCTAGCAGCTTAAATAAGAGAATGAGGGTGAGTTTTTGAACCTCAAGGATGAAGAAGAAAGATGGATTCAAGTGGAGATTAAGCTAACTTACCTTGAGTACTTAGTCCTCTAGACTTCTCCTTCTTCTTCCTTCCTTTCTTCTCCTCTCTTTCTCTCCTTTCCTCACTCTACCTTGCTTCTATTTTTCCTCTCCCTCACTTGGACGAAATTATAATGTTATAGGGGTGGGTTTTGATTAAATAAACTATCAAGTGGTTCACCTTTCATGATGGGTCTACCTTAACACAATTAAGATGCACTTGGTTGTTTTTTAGGGAAAAAATAACTCATATTCTTGTCTACCTCTTCCTTAGTCAAGATATTCATAGCAAAAGAAGATTTTTATTTTGAAAATATTGATAATATGTTCTTCAGACAAGGGACAAAGTCCCTTTGATTTAGGGATTCTTTTTCTTTTTCTTTTTGTCTTAATCAAGTATGATAGGTTTGCCTTTCTAAGTGAAAAATTTTCAGCCATTGGATCCCCCTTGGTTGGCTGAAATTATTTATGTAGGATAAGGATATTTTGTCATAATGCTATGTATTATTATCCACTTGTTGAAATTATAAATGTAGGATATAGATGTTTTGCCCTAATACCATATATTATTACCTACTTGTTGAAATTATGAATGTAGGATATAGATGTTTTTTCTTAATGCCATGTGACCAAATCTTGATTATTATTGCACTACTTTTTCCTTACATGATTATTATTTTTTTCCTCTTAAATTTGGGCTCATTCTTACCAAGTTCCTTTGCTTTGGCTAAAATTATACCTTTCATGGAGGGTTTGGTCATATTTTCATAATTTTTGGGCTATCGGTCCAACTTCTATATCCTAATCTAAGTCTATGTTTTATTTCTTACTTAGGCTATCCAATGGACTTGTTAGAAACTTATGTGAAGTGGAAAAACTCTATATGAAGTGACCATAGATGAAAGCCCAATTTATGGGTGGAGATGTTAAACTTAGAAATTTCTAACTCTTGAATTAGAAAAAATTACCCTAATCCAATCTTCTTAAAATTTTAAGACATTTACTTACTTCACAAAAATTTATCTTCCTTACCAAAGTATTTCACCTATCTTTAGTATATTATTTCTAATTTTTCCTATTAGGTTTTCTCTCTTTACTTGTTTCCTTAATGTTAGAAACATTTTCTATGCATACACATAAAGTGAAAATTTTCTAAAGATTATATTCCCTTAGATATCTAAAAATTGTCTAATAAATTTTATTTCCTTAATTAAATATGTATGTACCTTTATTAATAAAAGAAATAAAATTAGGGATCTTACATTAAATATTTATGTACCTTTATTAGTAAAAGAAACAAAATTAAGGATGTTACATTTCTCTCCCCCTAAAAGAAATTTTGTCCTCAAAATTTTAAAAATTACCTAATAAGAACAATTGTGGATATTTCTTCCTCATGACTTCTTCCAACTCCCAAGTTGCTTATTCTAGAGTCAAACCTTACCATAACACCTTAACTAGGGGAATGATTTTATTTCTCAATTTTTTCACATTGGTGTCCAATATGGATGTTGGTACTAACTAGTATGTTATATTTTATTGTATTTAGATTGGTTCATCCCGTATTACATGTGAAGAATCTGGAAGATACACTACAAGAAACTGAAGTTTCAATGGCGACTTTTCTGTGGCGACTATAGAAAGTCGTCACTAAAAATCAGTTTTAGTGGCGACCTTCATGGATTGCCACTGAAAGTATATATTTAGTGGCGACTATTAATAGTCACCACCAAAAGATGAACTTTCAGTGGCGACTCAAAAGAGGTCACCACTCAAAGTAGAATATTTATCTAGCTAGACTTTCAGTGGCGACCTAAGGTCGTCACAAAAAGTAGAAAAATTATTTTTTATCTTTTTTCTCTCTTTTCACATTTAACAAAACTAAATTTTTAGTTAAAATATATTAAATTTTAGTTATAAGATAAAAAAATATGTTAAATATTTACTAATAAAATCAGTTCAATTTTTTTTAACTTAAGTTAACTTTTTATTAAATACTAAATTAATAAGGTAAAATTTTAAAAATAAATTAAAAATGTATATATCTTTGAAAATTCAAAATAACTATTTAATTTAAAAAATGATAAAGGAAAAATTTTTATTATTATTGAAAAAAATTTTAAAAAATCAAATATATTTCCTTGAAACCCCCTGAGCATATATCTTTTCAAGTATAAAAATGTTACTTAAATAATTCTCACAATTATTGTATATTTAAATAAAATCACCCAAAAAAGAAGTAGTTTTGGGGTTTAAATTAAACAATTTACAAAGTCATTATACAATTAATGAAAGGATGATGAAATAATTAATTAAATTTAATGATTTCAGGCTTATATTATTCTTTGTGATTGTGCCTTTTTTGCTTTTGTTAGGAATTGACTTTGTAATTTTCTTTATATTTGAAGTTTTGAACCATAATATAATTAAATATTTTAAATAATCAAATATAACGAAGGATATTAGAATTGATGTTGGTGACAACATGTGCAAAAAAATTATTGAGTTTATTAATAATATCTTTTAATCTCATTTTTGTTCTTATCACTGGATCGTTTTATCTTTATTGAGTTTTGTCTAATTTTATCTTTTTATTGTTAGAAAGTGTAATTGTTATTAATTTCTTCATGCTAGATTACCACATGATTTTTCTCAAAATTGGAAGTTGAAATCAATTAAAAAATTTCTCTACAGTAATATGAAAAATAAACAAAATAATTGTACTTCTTTCGCCAATTGAAATTAAACTGTTGGTAGAAATTAATAGTGAAAATTCATTTTTTTACTAGAAAAATAAATTGAGCCCCTAACAAAATGAAAGGAGCATATTAAATAAACTATTAAGAAAATTTAGAAAAATAATTAATCTACTTTTCTAAATATAACTAATTATGCTTAAATTTATAATAAGTTCATAAAGATATTTTATATCGTAATTTTCTTAAAATTAAATAAAAAAATAGTAATAAAAAAATTACCACAAAAATATGTAAGAAATAAGGAAAGGATCTTGTGGTTCAACTTGCTATTCCTGCTTGCATATATCCTATACATACACTATATGACATGATTTTCTCTTTTTTTGGCCTAAAATTACTTGCTTAATCATTTTATATAACATGAAGTGCCTACAGAGTAAATGATATCGTTATAGTTTAATATCAGTAAAATTATATATTATTTCCTTATTATTATTTTTTACTCAATATACATAGATATTTATATTGGATAAAGTATAAATTCATTTTAATGATTAGATCATATTTATCTAGCAATTTTTGTCTTTTATCATCATGTCACTATCACACTAATTTAATATCATACAAAATCTATTCACTTTCATTTAAATAAATTTAAAATAAAAAAGACAATGTCCCCCCAAGCCTCTCACTTCATTTTACTTAACATATGTATTCTCACTGAAAAAATTTACTTTTATTTAAAAAGGGAGAAGGATTAGCAAGAAGAATAGCCCAGCAAGTGACTTTCTCTCCATGATTGCTTCTAATACTTACTCTGCTCAAAATGATAGCTGGTATATTGTGTTTGTGCCTAAACAAGACCTGAGGTTCGGTATTTATGGAGGCATAAAACTTAGAGAAATATTCCTCTTGCGAACCACTTCAAAATACTAGCACAGCAAATCAATTTATTCCGCAACCCATTAGTCAACACCCAGGCTTAAGATAAAAAAACGCTATTATAAGAAAAATAAAAAAATTTTATTTTTCTAAACTTCCAAAATAATTAATCTTATAATAATATTTATAAAAATATTCATAGTTCTCACAGAGAGACAAAGAAAATAGTAGTTTAAGATTAAAGAAAAAATATCCATATTTTGTGTTTTTATTAAAAATATCTTTAAAAAAATTCCCCTTCCCCCATTGTTTTCTCTCTCCCGTTGTTTTCGTTGTTTTTCCTCTTAGCCTCTCCCATTTTGGCATAGAAAATTTTCAGAGCTTTCCCCATACCTTGGCTAAAATTTTCAGAGCTTTTCGTCTCAGTCTGCTCCTTTCCTCTCAGCCTCTCCCATTTTGACACAAAAAGACTTCCACTACGATGTTCTTTCCCTTCGTTTGAAGCTCTTACATCGCAGACCCTAGGCTCTCCCTGCTCCCGAGTTTTGGTCGTGGCTGTGAGCTTCATAGCCCCCAAAGGAGGTTAGTAGTTACTCTTCTTAGCAATGGGATAAGTGTTTCATTTGGTAAGTTACTTGAATACTGTGTCAGCTGTTTATTTTTGGCTCTTCTGCTAGTTCTCTGGTGTCTTCACACTACTAGAAAATGACAATTTAGAGACAGAAATTAGAGAGGAAATAATTTTCGTCTCTAACAAAGACAAAAATAGAGACAGATTTCAAAATGTAGTGACAGATTGTAGATTTTGAAGAATAGCGACGAAATTTAGAGATGAAAAAATTTCGTCTCTATATTTTTTGTCTTTATTTTCATGAACAGTGTTTAAAAAATATTTAGAGACAGATTTAGAGACGAAAAAAAATTTAATGTTTAATTTTTTGTCTCTAATTCCGTCTCTAATTATGAAAATAGTATGTTTAGAGACAAAATTAGAGACGGAAAATTAAATTAAAAAAAATTCGTCTCTAAATCCGTCTCTACTTTTTAAAATAATAAAATGTAAAAATTGTGTATATAAATTTTTTATCTCTAAGTTCATATCTAATTTTTGAAATAATATTAAATTATTTTTCATCTCTAAGTTCATCTCTAAATTTTTCATCTCTAAGTTCATAAGGCTTTAATTCTTATGGCTACAAAACTGTTTTAATTTTGAAATGTTCATAATTTTTTAGGTAGTATTACATATTATTTTATTATTATTCATCTTTTGAATGATATTAATTTTTTAAAATATTAAAACATTAAAATATATTTTAATTAGTCATTTGACATTTATTAACTAAAAACTAATTTTAAAAAGATACACTTACATTTTTTTCAATTTAAATTAAACAATTTTAATAATAAAATTTATGCTTTATGAATTTTTTAAAATTATAATTAATTATAAATAATTTAATTTAATGTAATACATATAATTAAAAGGTCAAATTAATATTTTAAAAAACTTAAAATAAGAAAAAATAGTGTAAATTAAAAAAAATACGTTGAAAGAATATCATTATAAATTTAAAAAGAAATAAAGAAAACGTGAATTTTTTTAAATTTAAAAAAAGAGACCAAAATCTATTAAAAAAGCTAGCATTGACATTAAGAAAATGTGAATGTATTATTTTTTCTCTTTTTTTTTAACACCTTTTTTAACATCAATGTATTAATTGGGGAAAAATGCCCATGTTCAAAACATCTAAAAAATCCCCCCCCCCCCACATTATTTTTTCTACCCGCGCACACTTTCCCTTCCAAGTGGCAGCTTCTCCTTTCGTCCCTGTCTAGCATCTTCTCTTCCCTGTGGCAGTTTCTTCAACAATCCAACCCCAATGAACTTAGATCAAGTGGAAGGGTGTATAATAACTAGATTGAGGATGGTAAGGCAACAAAAATTGTGAGAAAATAGCATCAACAGCGACCTCCTGCAGCAGAAAACTGAAGCACTATTCACAGGTTCAATCCGTCAAAAATGGAAGACAAGCAAAGATGAGTTGGTATTTTGATTTGTCAGTGAGTCTATTAAAATAATTACGATTTGGATAGATTCAACTCCGAAGCCTTTATAGTCGCTTTCAAATAAATATGTATGTTGGAAGTTAGATCTTTTACCCTCTTGAAGGATTTCATTTGGGTCATTCTGCTTAGTGGACTTTCTGGCCAATTTATAGAATGAGATTAATTAAGTAGTGTTTCCATATAAGGATTTGGGGTTAAATAGCTTCATAATTTGGTTTTATATTTGCTACATATGCCTTGTGAAACCTTTATCTTACTCATATAGTGTCAAGCCTTCTTTATGTTATTGCTAAAAGGAAAAAACAGTTGGGAAGTTTCAACATGCCAAAATTGATATTCCTAATATTAAAAAGAAAGAAAATAAAATAATAGACTAAGATGGTTGACATAATCTTCTCTTTCTTCCTCTCTTTTTGTTGTTCTTTGACTGAACCTATTTTGTGTTTGTGTATGAGTGATTCTAGCATTTCCTATGTACATTTTTAATTGAAATTTTAAACTGAGAATATGGATTGTACTTACTCTGTTATAGAAAACATACTGTTATAGGGGTTCAGTTGATAAATCAATCACGTCTTTTCTTTCTAGGATGGCAAAGGCAATAGTTTCATTTTTACTAATTTTGTTCTGTCATACATTTACTCTAGGTGGTTTCTATGGTTTTGGCTCCTCATCCATCAAACTTCCTAGCATATTGTTCATAGTCAGTGGAAAATCTAAAATATTCTTGGGCCTTCAATGGTTTTTTGCCTTGCTTTTTTTTAATCTGCTTGTCCTGAAACATGTAATACCTTGTTCTTAAGAAGAAAAGCTTTTGGGAACTCTTTGCTGATGGGAAATATATAGCACGACTATTATCTATGAAAAACATTTTATTGAATATATCTGATAAGTTTATGCTGGGGCTTTATTTTTTAATATTTATTGGAAAATAATAATTTGTTCATCACCTTCGTGCATGATTATTTTGTGGCATATATTTCCAATCTGATACCTAGTTTAGACTCTGCAATATTATCTCGCTACATGATTCACATTGCCTGTGTTTACTGAATTTGCTTTTGTTTCAGGGTCAAGATGATTGCCTTCTTAAGTCACCTGGTTGTGTTCGATTTCTAATCAAGTTGTTGAGACCAATTGTCTCCAAAGCCATTGAAGACAAAGAACCTAAATTGAGACAGCCCTGACCTCTGCTGATTGGATCACTCTTATTGTATTCATTGCTTCTAATTTGATTAGGGCTTACTTTTAATTTACTACTTTCTGAAGAATGAAGTGAAACTTATTAAGGGGCTTTGTTCACTGCCCTTTTTTTTTAAGATCATGCTTGTGTAACAATTGCACTGGTGAATTATTTAAAAAATTATTCCAGTAGTGATTTATGTTCTTCTGCTGGTGCACTGCTAGTATAAACTGCTTATGCACTTTAGTTTAATGTAACCTTACTCTTTTAGGAATGATAATTGGAATGAGATACCAGGTTAATATGATATTGGTTTCCTGTGTTACATCATACATCAATGAATAAATAGGAAGGTGTACGTGCTTTAGAGGAAGTACTAGGAAGCTTAGTAGGTCGGAAGATTTAGAATATGTGGAAAAGACTATCTATGATCCAAATGAGTTATAGAGGTGATGACTATTTGTCATCCTCTGCTTCCTCACAAGTAGATTCTTTTAAAGGTACAAGCTTTGTTTTGTATGTATTTCTTTGTTTAGGTGATTGTGGATTAATCTTTTGTGCATGTGGAAGAAAGTGAAAATCGCTTGTGCCTAAAATTACAACTGATGTATTAATGAGCAAATTATTCTGGAAAATCTTTTACTGCTTGCTTATGTGTTTTTATCTCAACTTGAAGTTCATGCATAGATTGCATGTGATGTTGGAAGTCATGCAGAGTTGAAGCATGACATATCAAATGAAAAAATTAGAGAGATAACTCATGAAAGCTTACGATCCAGTCATTCATCAGAAAATGGTTGGTTTATGGTCGAAATGTCTGATTTTTTATATTATTTAACTTACTGACTTTCATGGCTTTATATGTGTTCATGCTCATAGATTTTTCTATCTTGTGCATCTCATTTTCAGTCCTCATATATTATTCAGGTTTCAATAAGCATCCTAATTGGACCAACACATGGGATGAAGGATGTTGATGGCTATTCAATTTCAAGTGAAGGGAAACATCCAAGAAAAAGCAGTGCCTCTGTTTATGGTTCCCATGAGGTATAAGTTTGTTATGTGCATGCTCATATTCTGCATATTCTTTTTTTGGATATAATAAATGATTAATATCTCTCTTTTTAATTTTCAGAAACAAGTGTAGGTTCAAAAAGGTAGTTCTGGACCTAGAATATCTAGATCGGTAAGACACATTTCTGGATTAGGCATGAAGTTGCATAGCTTAAAAAATTCCTGTTGATGTGCCAATTTTAAGACTTACCTAATTGATTCTTCACATTTTCTGTAGGTATATTTTTTTTCTTCCTTTTTTTCCCTCCTCCCCAAGTATTTTGTACCTTCCCTAGAAAGCTGATATAATAATGATAGTGAAAGGACTGCATTATGTTAACTAAATAAAAGTAAACAAACACATTGAGATTGTGCATCAAATTTTTTTTTAATAAGTGGTAAGGAGCGTGAAAATGAGAGGAGTGAGAAGAACATAAGGAAAATAGAGCATAGTTATTTAAAACACTTCTATTATAATGTATTTTTAATAAGTTGATATTGTTTTCTGATTTTATTTCATTGCAAATAGAAAACATGTTGAAACTATGTTTGATAGAGTTTAGGAGAATAATTTTTGAAATATTTTTTAAAACAGGTGGAAAAAAAATGTCTAATAGACATTTTCAGTGTTTTTAAAAAGTGACTGGTGGTATTTTTATAATCTTAAGAGAGTAAATCATAAATATTAAAGAAAATCATAATAATCTCATAATTATTAAAAATCAAACTAAAAAATCAAGTGACATATATGTCCATTTATACTAATTTGATTTGAAAATAAAAGATGAACAAATATGGCCATTTATACTAATAATCTCATAATTATTAAAAATTTCAATACAACAGAGGAAAGTACCATTGATCCAATCGATGCATTTGACTTGCTTATAATATTCAGACATAGCTTCATCGAAGATGGCTTAGTGTAGTGTGAGAAATTAAAGAAGAGTGGTATTGCAATTACTTAATGTCCCTTGTGCGATACAATTTTGGAAAATCCTCTGCTCAGTACTGTGATGGAACACACTAAGGGCCATTTTGTAGGCTCTTTCCAGCCTTTGGACTAACGGTGGAGCTTCTTGTAGCGGCCAAACATGGGAAATACTACTATAATAGGTAGGTGGTGTGGTACTAAGGATTGATGAGGTCTTAAAGAAGTTATTACTGTGTGGATATTGATTTGGCACCAAAATACTTTTGTACACAGATTGTGGTTGTAGCATTTCTCAGCAGAACATAGCTGTGTTACATTGCTAGTTCTTCATGATATGTTCAATTAATTTGTATGGGAATGTGCCATCCTTTTCTACTTTTTGTGTCAATGCTTCTATAGAACTCTCTAGGGCTCAATCATGCATCACTTATAGAGATGTTTGGTACACCTTGATTATAGATCTCATGGCATCTTGGATATTATGATATGTTCAATTAATTTGTATGGGAATGTGCCATCCTTTTCTACTTTTTGTGTCAATGCTTCTATAGAACTCTCTAGGGCTCAATCATGCATCACTTATAGAGATGTTTGGTACACCTTGATTATAGATCTCATGGCATCTTGGATATTATGATATGGGATACTATAATATTTAAGATTACTGTATTTAATATGCTTTATGTTTATTAGATTAAATATTGAAATAGCTTTTTCTGAAAAATTATTAGGATAAATTAATGTTGGTCAATTTAACTTATTTCCTATTCAATAATGTCTTTCAATTCTTTTTTTTTTAAGATATGATGGTATAATCATGTATTTATAGTTATAATATTCTTGATTGTTGCATAATGTTATTTTTCAATTGTGTTTGGCTATAGAAAGTTTCTTACATGATATTGTTTTGTTTGTATTAATTTTCAAGTTATATTAATTTGTTACATTTGATTAAATAGGGACAACTAATAACACTCCCGAGTAGTGTTCTTCCAACCATTATAGCTAATACGACCAGTACTGCAGTACCAACATCGCCAAATGAAGCACTAAGTTGATTGATTTTATTAATATTTAACTGTGTATTCTTTCTTTTTAGTTGACATGATATTTTTTTTTGGACATGGAATTGACATGATGTTAGTGTATAATATTTGTTACATTTGATCTATGTTAATCTTATCATTTTATCAATAATTTTATTTGTCTTAATTTTTATTAAGATTTTAATTATTATAATATAAAATGATAAATTTATTATAAAAAAAAGTTTGTATTGAACCTACAGTGGCGACCTCTGTAGGTCGCCACTGAATCTCAGAGGAAAAAATTTGAATATTGAGATCTTTTGTGGCGACAAAGTTGCCACTGAAACCTTTGGCGGTGATTTATGGTCACCACGAAAAGGAATTTTTAGTGGCAACTTTTTTTTGTCACCACTAAAACTAAGAAGATGAAAATTGAATATTGAAATCTTTGGTGGCAACTAAGTCGCCACCAAAACCTTTAGTGGCAATTATGTAAAGTCGTCACTAACAATATCTCTCTTTTCGTGGCGACTCGAGCATCTAACACGGCGATATTCATTGGATTCAGTGGCGACTATAATCGCCACAAAAAGTATTTTCAGTGGCCACTGAAAACTTTTAGCAACAGCATTATCAGCAACGGCTAGACAGCGACTTTGGCACTTTCAGCGGCGACTTTAGTGGCCGCTGAAACCCTTTTTTTGTAATGATACTTCAACAGCTGTGATACATGGAAAACATTATGTAGGTTGGACAAATTAGGTGGAAGGACAACTTGATATGCTGACGTCCCTACTTTCTTTAGAATTTGGTAGGATCCAAAAATCATGGACTTAACTTTCTAGTTTTGAGAGACCTACCAACTCCAGTAGTCAGGAAAAGTTTTAGAAATACATGGTCTCCTTCCTTAAATTTCATAGGTATATGTCTCTTATCATAGTAACTCTTTTGCCGACTCTGAGCTGTAAGTATTTTGTCTTATATCATCCTGATTTGTTCAGTGGTTTGTTAAACTAGATCAGGACCTAGCAAGTTCTTTTCTCCTACCTCAAACCAACATAGTGGAGATCGGCCCTTCCTACCGTATAAAGCTTCGTAAGGGGCTATCTTAATACTAGAGTGATAGCTATTATTATAAGCAAACTCTACTAAAGGTAGGTACTTATCCCATCATTTATCTAACTCTATCACACAGGCCCTCAACATATCTTCTAGGGTTTGAATGGTTTGTTATATCTGCCCGTCAGTCTGAGGATGGTAGGCAGTATTGAACCGCAACTAGGTACCAAAAGCTTCCTGCAACGCCTTCCAAAACCTCGACATGAATTTCAGATCTCTATCAGAAACAATATTTAAGGAAATTCCATGCAATCTAACTATTTCCTGGATGTACAATTGGGCTAATTTATCCAGTGAATAGTTAATTTTTATGGAAAAAGTGAACAGATTTGGTTAATCTATTAACTATTATCGAGATAGAGTCATGTCCAACTGAAGTCTTAGGTAAGCCCACCATAAAGTCCATTGAAATACTATTCCATTTCCACATAGGAATCTCAAGAGGTTGTAGAAATCCTGCTGGCTTTTGATGCTCTACCTTCACCTTTTGACAAATTAAACATTTTGCCACAAGCTCAGCAATGTCTTTTGGCATCCCTGGCTACCAATACATCTTCTTTAAGTCTTGATACATTTTAGTGGATCTCAGATAGACTGTGTACTTACTCTGATGTGCTTCCTGCAGGATCTTTGTCCTCAACTTTTATTCTTGAGAGACACAAATCCTTCCTTGATACACGATTGCTCCGTCTTCTAAGATAGAAAAATTATCTTGATTTGTATGATCTTGTAAGTATTGGTCGTGAGCTTGAGCCTCTTTGATCTGAGCTCTAAGGTCACACTCTATACTCAAACCATTAATGATTAGCTTCTTTGGAGTAAGAATAATGGCCAGCTTCAAATTTCGAAACTCCTCTAGCATCTGCATCTCATACACCATCATTTGGCCCATGCGTAGAAATTTTCGCCTCAAGGCATCAACTACAATATTTACCTTTCCTGGATGATACTTTATCTCAAACTTTTAGTCATTGAGAAATTCTACCCATCTTCGTTGTCTTATATTTAACTCCTTCTAATAAAAAAGTTACTTAAGACTCTTATGATCACAGTATACTTTAAATGTTGCACTATACAAATAGTGTCGCCAAATCTTTAAGGAAAACACAACCGCTGCCAATTCAAGATCACGGGTTGGATAATTTCCTTCATCGGGTCTTAGTTGCCTAGAGGCGTAAGCAACTACTCTCTTGTTTTGCATTAGCACACACCTTATCCCTTTCTTTGAAGCGTCACTATACACTTCAAAATGTCATGTGGGGTCTGGAATAATTAAAACAGAAGGAGTGGTCAATCTTGTCTTAAACTTCTGGAAACTAACTTCACATTGATTATTCCATTTGAAAGAACTTCCCTTCTTGGTTAATTTAGTCAATGGAAAGGCTATACGAGAGAAGTTTTGTATAAACCTCCTGTAGTATCCTGTCAAATTCAAGAAACTTCTGACTTTTGTAACTGTCTTTGGTCTATCCCACTGAATCATTGTTTCCATCTTGCTAGGGTCTACGATTACCCCTTTATTGGAAATGACATGTCCGAGAAATTTTACCTCTGATAGCCAAAATCTACACTTCTCTAATTTAGCATACAACTTTTTCTCTTTTAGCACTTGCAGCACAATTCGGAGATGTTGTTCATGTTGTTTCTCACTCTTAGAATATATCAAGATGTCATCAATGAATACTACCACAAATTGATCTAAGAAGGGTCAAAAAATGTGATTCATGTAATCCATGAAAATTACAGGTGCATTTGTCAACCCAAAAGGCATTATGAGAAACTCATAGTGCCCATACCTAGTCCTGAAGTCTGTTTTTGGTACATCCTCCTCCTTGGTCCTAATCTGATGGTATCTCGATCTCAAGTCAATTTTAGAAAAGATGGAGGCTCCCTTCAGTTGATCTAATAAATCATCTATCCTAGGGAGAGGGTACTTATTTTTTATAGTCACCTTATTCAGCTATCTGTAATCTATGCATAGTCTCAAGTTCCTGTCTTTCTTCTTAACAAACAATACAGGAATTCCCCAAAGTGATACACTTGGTCTAATGAAGCGCTTATTTAATAATTCTTCTAATTGTTTCTTTAAGTTCTTGTAGTTCCTTTGAGGCCATTCTATAAGATGTAATAAAGATAGACCCTGTCCCAGGTATGAGATCAATAGAGAACTCTATCTCTCTCATGGGAGGTAAGTCTGGAATATCTTATGGAAATACTTCAGGAAACTCATTGGCTATTGGGATTTCATCAAGCTTTGATTTGACTTCTAAATTTGATAAGTGCAAGAGAATGTATCCAAGTACTTTATTCTTTAACTCCCTATTGACTTGATTGGTATTAAGCATCAATAACTGTATCTCCTCTTTTGAAGTAGGAGGTAGAAATTCAACGATCTTGTTGCAACAATTCAACAAAACCCAATTTCTAGACATCCAGTCTAAACTTAGAATGACATCAATACCTTTTAAAGGTAGACAGACGAGGTCTATAGAAAAAGTTTTCTCCTGAATGGTGACCTGACAGTCTTTACATACCAAGGAAGTTAAGACCCTTTCCCCTATAGGGATTACTACAGATAGTTCATAGGGGGTTTCAGAAATAGGATACTGAAGCTCCCTAATACATTCTTCCGATATAAATGAATGACTAGAACCAGAGTCAAACAACACCATAAGAGTAAATCCATAGATGTAGCATGTACTTTGAATCATTTCGGAGGATTGAGCTGCCTCTTGGCCACTCAGAGTGAAAACCCTTCCTTTCACCTGAAGACTTGGTTCTGGCTGCTTCTTCATATTCTGTAAGCAGTTCTTTGCAAAATGACCTTTCTGTCTGCATTTGAAGCAAACATCTGATCCCATGTAGCATGGTCAGTTACCATGCATACGCCCGCACTTAGAACACTTGACTGTGGAAAAGTTTTGTTGGAAGGGTCGGGGACTTGCAGTCATTGGTCTCTTACCAGTACCCTGTCTTTTTCCTCTGACATTTCTGCCAGAGTTTTATGGCCCGTTCTTCCTTTTCCAGAAGTTTCGTCTTTATTTCTCATCCTCCACTGCTATCAAGCTCTTATCTAAGAGTCTACATTTATTTATCAGAGGTACAAATTCTCTGATCTTCATCGCTACAACAGCATTCCTTATCTCTGGGTTTAATCCCGCTTCAAATTTAACAATCCTCTATGCTTCATTGAGATTAAATTGTAGGTAAGAAGAAAACTTAGACAACTCCTCAAACCTCGTAATGTATTGGTCTATAGTCATGCTGCCTTGCCTGAGTTAGAGAAATTCAATCTCCTTCTCTGCCCGCATAGTACTTGGGAAGTACTTTTCTAAAAAGGTGTCTTTGAACACCTGTTAGGTGATCTGCCTTCCCTGATGAGCTAAAATTTCTTTAACTCCACGCCGTCAGTATTCTGCTTCATCTTTCAGCATATATACAGTGAAGATAACTTGCTACTCCTTAATACAACCCATCACTTCAAATATTTTCTCCAGTTCCCTTATCCACCTTTCAGCTACAATTGGGTCAAAGCCGCCTTGAAAACAAGGTGGTCTAATCCTTAGGAAGTCAGATATGCCGTTATCATTCTCTGCCATCTGGTTATTAACACCATTCTCACCATTCGGGTTATTAGAATTCTGTAGGTATTGTAGAATTTGGTTAGTGGTCATGACTTGGATTCCTCCTTGGTGGTGCCATTTACTACTGTGGCAAAAAATAAAGTTATGTCGCTATTGAAGTGATCGAGTCAAATAGTTAGTTTCAAAAATATTTAACAGCAATTATAACACCACCTCGGCATATAGATAGAAAACAGTAGTAATTTCTTACCTATATGAAATCACTAATCCCTTACACAGTACAACCACAACATACTTAAGACACTATAAGATCGATTCAGATAACCATCCATCCACTGGCCATCTAGGATCGACTTGCTTTGATACCAATTATGTAACAACTCCATTTTTTTTACATATATACTTATATATGTATTTCTAAAATTCCATAAAGTCGTTACCTTTTTACTTCTAACTATTTAACTCATAATAACATTCAATTACATTAACCAAACATAAATAAGGTTTAAGAAATACCATTAACACTTATACAATTTTGAGTTCACGTACACATTATTAATCAAAACATATGTACAAAAATCAAACACATATAAGTCTACATTTTATTCATCTGTATTGACTAGTTTCAGAGATATGGGTGCAGGTGGTTGCACCTTCACCGAGATCTTAGCCAACTTGACCCAATGCACTCTAAAAGCCGATCATAGAGAATATCTGCATAACTTAGTTTTTTGAACATGATATGTAAATATAGTGAGAAATAAATTCTAGTAGGTTCAACAATAAATCATTATCAATAATGCTTGTCACATCATGTTCATTTGTATAAGCTACAGCAATTATCTTTAGGTCATATGAATGCACTTTATCTATGCACAAGAAAATCGTACAATTATGACATGTACAGCGTCCCCTATGTAACAACTCCATTTAAGTATCAAATTTTTTTTAAAATACCATGAAGTTATTACCTCGTTACAACTTAACTCAATATAACATTTATTTAATTTATACAATACATAGTTTACATACATGTCATTAATCAAAACATACGTACAACATATCAAACACATAAACATCTACATCTTATTTATTATGGTTGACCAATTCTGGAGATACAGGTGCAGGTGGTTGCACCTTCACCGGGATCTAAACCAACTCGACCACAAACATTTTATTTGCTTCTGGGATCTGCCCAACATAAAGTACTCGATCCAACGTGCACTAAAAGCCAGAGTTATAGAAAAATCTGCATAACTAATTTTCTGAACATGATATAGAAATATAGTGAGAATTAAATCCCAGTAAGTTCAACAATAAATCATAATTTACCATCAATATAGTTTATCATGTCATGTTTAGCTGTATAAACTACAAAAAATATCTTTGGTCACATGAATGCATTATATCTATGCACATAAGAATCATATAGTAATGATATGTATGACAGGATTAACTATTTTCAGAATATCATATGATGACTATCAATTTATTCTCATATCAAGCTACCCCGGTCAGAGTGAGTATTTTATACTCTCCAGTACGGGCTTTTCTTGTTCCGTCCGACATGTCCCACTTTCTCTTTCTTTTCTTATTAACATGATCATAACCGTTGGTAGGGCATCCCCTACTGATGCACCACACGGATTGCCATGTGATCATGCTCATTTTTTTTCTTTTCACAATGATAGCCAAAAATATTCTTTCAATAACAAGTATGTTCATCAAAATATAACTATTACCATAAATCATGGGTAATCATGCCATGAACATAACCATTTCAAATATCACTTTATAAAATATTTCCATGTCAGAATTTCACACTTAAGATGGTAAGAAGTTCATACAATGGCAATGGCTATGGCATATACTAGTCATTTATTATTTTCATTTATAAGATTCGTCTTCTTTTTTAAATATTAATTTCATATCTTCATTTTCTTTATGCTTGGACTTTAGTCAATTTCTTCTTATTTATATCATTTCTAACACATGTTCTTACAAATTTATAGAGCATTTTTCTCCAATTTGATTTCTACTATTACCCTATAGTTAAAGAGGTTCATCTAGGGTAGAAAAATGTTGAAAATAGGCTTCACCAGCTTCCAACACGGTCTGTCCATATTCCAGGACACGGCCATGCTTTAAAAATACTTCAAATTTACTTTAAAATAGCCCCGAACACGGCTAACCCGTGCTTGAAGCACCCAGCCGTGTTCTGTGACCTTTGCTCACTAATCAGAGCATAACGCCCTCATTTTAACTCCGATTAAGGTGATATTGGTGTCTATGGAAAGCTAAGCCAATTATCTAAAAATATTATGTTAATCCTATCAGCAAAATAGTAATAAATCTTGGTGGTATTACTCCCTTAAATGAAATATTAGTTCTTCTCGAGTAGGTTCTCACCTTTACTTACTAATATGACTATATCTCCCACATAAGAATTCCACATTAAGTGATTCCAGTGGCTAAACATCCATGACACATAAATATATAATTCATATGTTAACCATTTATTTTAATTCCTTATAGAATTTTCTCAAAATTTAAAACACCGAAGCTATCCTAACATATTCTTCCCTGATTAACCATTTTATGACCTTTGTGTACTAATCGGAACATATCTTCCTCATATGAACTCTAAATTGAATGATTCCAATGGGTAAAAATCCATGACACATATATCTTTAATTCTTATGTTAACAATTTATTTTAATTCCTTATAAATTGTTTCCAGAAATTAAAACACCGAAGCTTAAAATTCTGTCACCCATAGCCATACCCATGCAGAACTATCTACACCAACTTAAGTATTCAAACATACATCACATGCAAGATCAATATGTAACAAGATATAGCAACATCCATGACCAATCATCAAAGTTCTAAGATCAAAATCTCATATAAATATTATAAGTTTCAAAAGTTTTCTTCAAAAAGAAATATTATTAAACTTACCTGGAGCACTTAGTCCCCTAGACTTCTCCTTCCTCTTTCTTCCTTTCTTCCTCTCCTTTCCTCACTCTACCTTGCTTCTATTTTTTCTCTCCCGCACTTGGACTAAATTCTAATGTTGTAAGAGTGGGTTTTCTTATATAGACCACCAAATAATTCACCTTTCATGATCATGGGTCTACTTTATCACAATTAGGATACAATTTGTTGAATTTTTGGAAAACAAATAACTTATGTTCTTGTCTTCCTCTTCCTTAGTCAAGATATGCATAGGAAAAGGAGATTTGTATTTTGAAAATTATGATGATATGTTCTTAAGATAAGGGACAAGGTCCCTTTGATTTAGGGATTCATTTCCATTTTCTTTTGTCTTAAACAAGTATGATAGGTTTGCCTTTTTAGGTGGCAAAATTCTAACCCTTGAATCTCCATTATTTGGTAGATATTATTTGTGTAGGATAGGAATGTTTTGTCCTAATGCCATGTATTATCATACCATTTGCTAGAATTATGAGTGTAAGATATAGATGTTTTTGTCCTAAAGCCTTGTATTATCATGTCACTTGCCAAAATTATGAATGTAGAATCACACCACTTGCTAAATTTTTGTCTTAATGCCATGTAACCTAATCTTTATTATTATTACATTATTATATCATCACCTAATTTATTTTATTTTATTTTTCCTCTTGGATTTGGGCTTATTCCTACCCATTATGGGCTTATTCCTACCCATTTTCTTTGCTTTGGATAAAATTCTACCTTTCTTGGAGGGCTTGGTCACATTTTCATAATTTTTGGGCTATTGGTCCAATTATTATATCCTAGTCCAAGTCTATGTTTTATTTCTTGCTTAGGTTATCCAATGGGCTTGCTAGAAACTTATGTGAAGTAGAAAAACTCTATATGAAGTGTCCATAGGTAAAAGCCCAATGTATAGGTAAAGATTTTAAACTTAGTAACTCTAGTTCTTGAATTAGGAAAAATTACCCTAATCCAATGTTCTTAAAATTTTAAGACCTTTACTTGTTTCTAAAAATTTACCTTCCTTATCCAAGAATTTTGCATCTCTTTAGTATGTTATTTCTAAATTTTTTTTCCTATTAGGTTTTCCCTCTTTATTTGTTCTCTTAATGTTAGAAATATTTTCTATGCATATACATAAGGTGAAGAATTTCTAAGGATTATATTTTCTTAGATATCTAAAATATTGTCTAATAAATTTTATTTCCTTAATTAAATATTTATGTACTTTTATCAATAAAAGAAATGAAATTAGGGATGTTACACCCTACTGGTGCGCCACACAGACTGCCATGTGATCATGCTCATTTCTTTTCTTTTCTTTTCTTTTCTTTTCACATTAATAGCCATAAATATGATTTCAATAACAAGTATGTTCATTATACTCACATGCCATAATTTTCATCAAAATATAATCATTACCAAAAATATTGGTAATAATGCCATAAACATAATCGTTTCAAATATCAAGTTATAAAATATTGGTAACAATGGCTATGGCATACACTAGTCATTTATTATTTTCATTTATAACATTATTCTTTTTTAAAAAATATTATTATCGCCTCTTCACTAAACAAAGCATAACACCCTCATTTTAAATCCGATTGAGGTAATCTTGGTGTCAATTGAAAGATAAGACAATCCTCTAAAACTATTATGTTTATCATTTTAGTGAAATCTTAAGAAACCATGGTCTTACTATTCTCTCAAATTCAATGTTATTTCTTCTCAGGTAGGTTTAGACCTCTATTTACTAATCGGACCATATCTTCCTCATACAAACTCCAAGTGAGGTGATTCCAAAGCCTATAAAATGATAAGACATTTATATACAACTTCTTGCATATCATTTCTTCAGATTCTTTACTAATGATTCCCAGAAAAATCGAAAATAAAAACACTTACATTTATCACCTTGGATTCTAAACTGATTCTAACCTTTACTCATTCTCTCATATGGATTCCAAATTAAGTGATTTCAGAGCCTATAGATCCGTGATGCATATATCTATATTTATTATGTTAACAATTTCCTACATATTTTGCCCAAAAATTCAAACACTGAAGTAAACTTAACAGATCCTTCCCTGGTTAACCATTTTTTGACCACTGCTTACATATCGGGCAATATCTTCCTCATCTGGACTCTAAATTAAGTGATTACAGTGGTTAAACATCCTTGAGACATAGATCTACCTTTTTCATAATAACCATTTCTTTTAATTCCTAACTAATACTTCCCAGAATTTCAAAAATAGAAGTTTCCCTGGTTACGCCGAAATCCAACTTCCTAACCAATCATTTCCTAAAGTTTTAGTTCATTATTATATTTCATCATCTTCCATTTTCTTTACATTTAATCATATTCCATCAATTTTTCACCATATTCAAATAAAAAAAATAGTAGAATAAAAATCATAAAAAAATTTCCACCCATAGCCATTCCTATGCAGAACTTTTCACACCAACCGTAATGTTCAAAACATCCATCATATACAAAATAACATGTAACATGATATAGCAATATCTGTGACCAATCATTAAAGTAGAAAATATTTTAAATTTCATCAAAGTTCTAAGATCAAAATCCCACATGAATGTTACAAATTTCAAAGCTTTTCTTCAAAAAGAAATATTGGTAAACCTACCTAAAGATCTCCCTAACTCACTTAGTGAATTATTTTTCTTATTTCTTCTTGAAGAAAGTAGCAAGATTCCTCCCTTCTCATAGTTTTTCTAGCAGCTTAAATAAGAGAAGGAGGGTGAATTTTTGAACCCCAAGGATGAAGAAGAAAGATGGATTCAAGTGAAGATTAAGCTAAATTACCTTAAGTACTTAGTCCTCTAGACTTCTCCTTCTTCTTCCTTCCTTCCTTTCTTCTCATCTCCTTCTCTCCTTTCCTCACTCTACCTTACTTCTACTTTTTCTTTCCCTCACTTAAACGAAAGTATAATGTTATAGGGGTAGGTTTTGCTTAAATAAACTATCAAGTGGTTTACCTTTCATGATCATAAGTCTACCTTATCACAATTAGGATGCACTTAGTTGTTTTTTGAGGAAAAAACAACTCATATTCTTTTCTTCCTCTTCCTTAGTCAAGATATGTATAGAAAAAAGAGATTTTTATTTTGAAAATTATGATAATATGTTCTTAAAACAAGGGACAATGTCCCTTTGATTTAGGGATTCATTTTCTTTTTCTTTTGTCTTAATCAAGTATGATAGGTTTTCCTTTCTAAGTGGCAAATTGTCAACCATTGGATCTCCTTTGCTTGGCTGAAATTATTTGTGTAGGATAAGGATGTTTTGTCATAATGTTATGTATTATTATCCACTTTTTGAAATTATGAATGTAGGATATAGATGTTTTGGCCTAATGCCATATATTATTACCTACTTCTTGAAATTATGAATGTAGGATATAGATGTTTTGTCTTAGTGCCATGTGACCAAATCTTGATTATTATTGCACTATTATTTCCTCACATGATTATTATTATTTTTCCTCTTGGATTTGGGCTCATTCTTACCCATTTCCTTTGCTTTGGCTAAAATTATACCTTTCATGGAGGGCTAGGTCACATTTTCATATATTATCATACCACTTGCTAAAATTATAAATGTAAGATATCACACCACTTGCTAAATTATTGTCTTAATGTCATGTAACCTAATCTTTGTTATTATTACACTATTATTTCATCACGTGATTTATTTTATTTTATTTTATTTTTTCCCTTGGATTTGGGCTCATTCCTACCCATTTTCTTTGCTTTGGATAAAATTCTACCTTTCTTGGAGGGTTTGGTCACATTTTCATAATTTTTGGGCTACCTAGTCCAAGTCTATGTTTTATTTCTTACTTAGGTTATCCAATGAGCTTGCTAGAAACTTATGTGAAGTGGAAAAACTCTATATGAAGTATCCATAGGTGAAAGCTCAATTTATGGGTGGAGATGTTAAACTTAGAAATTTCTAACTCTTGAATTATGAAAAATTACCCTAATCCAATCTTCTTAAAATTTTAAGACCTTTACTTACTTCACAAAAATTTATCTTCGTTACCAAAGAATTTTGCTTCTCTTTAGTATGTTATTTCTAATTTTTCCTATTAGGTTTTCTCTCTTTGCTTGTTTCCATAATGTTAGAAACATTTTCTTTGCATACACATAAGGTGAAGAATTTCTAAAAAGATTATATTTCCTTAGATATCTAAAAATTGTCTAATAAATTTTATTTCCTTAATTAAATATTTATGTACCTTTTTTAATAAAAGAAACAAAATTAGGGATGTTACATTAAATATTTATGTACATTTGTTAATAAAAGAAACGAAATTAAGGATGTTACACTCATCATAGTTTCTCTCTCCCTAATAAAAATATTGATTTGTGTAGTAGTTACAATTTGGCTTTAAATTCCAATAAAGACAATTTGATTATATTATGACATTTTTCGTTTATGACAGAAGTTCATGTACTTGGCTAAATTATTCCAGCCTCTATTTTTAAATAAAAATATAAAGCTTTTTCATTGTGAAATTTGTCAATTATCCAAACATAACCATAATCCATATCCTGTTGTTCACTGTAAACCCTCTCAATCTTTCACCATTATACATAGTGATATATAGGGACCCTTCCATATTCACAATTACATTGGTACTTGTTGGTTTATTAATCATTGATGATCACACTAGAACTACTTGTGCTTTTCTTGTGAAAGAAAAGTCTCAAGTTGGGACAATTTTCAAAAACTTCCATCCAATGATTCAAAATCAATTTCAAACAAAAATACAAATTTTGAGATCCAACAATGCCAACGAATATTTCAATTCCACCCTTGAAGACTAAGTTTAGAAAATGGCATCATTCACAAAAGTTTATGTGTTGACATTCCCCAACAAAGATAGTTGAAAGTAAAAATACGCATGACTTGGAGGTTGCTAAAGCCTTTATGTTCACCAACAATGTCTAAAACAATTAAGGGACAGTGGTTCTTGTAACATCCCCAATTCTTTTTTATGTTACTAATTGAAATTTTTTTTCAGAGAGGAGAAAGTGTTTTGGATCTCAAGAGAGGATTAAATTATTTTACAATTTTACTCAAGCCAAACAAGATCTTAGGATGGAGGAGAAGAAGGAGAAGGAAGAGGAAAGGAAAATCAAGATAAGTTCTTGGTCATCTCTCTAATTTCATCATCTTTTCTTGAGGAATATCCTAATTCACAATATGGATGTAGGATTTTTGTGTGGTAGGAATCAAGCACCCAAGTTTAAGGATTTGTTTGAGGTAAGGTTAACATCTACTCATGAATTTTGGACAAAACTATTTATATACTTTTAGATTTGTTTAGATGTGATTTTGGATAACATGTGGTATAGATATTTATATGAAATTCTATTCTAGTTGTTTGGACATGCATATGGGTGCATGGGATTACATAAAAGAAAAACAAAGAACAAGTTAGACTAAGCTGAATTTCGGAGAAATTTGGGAAGTTTCTGTTTTTGAAATTTTGGGAAAATTTGACAAGGATTTTGATAACTGCAATTCATTGTAGCTCCTATGTGCTTTATGTGTACGTTTACTGAGTTGTTCTAGTGTTTTAAGCACTCTTATTCCCTGATTAAATTGAATGGGATAACTCTTTTAGATATAACATTAGCTACCCCGTTGCTGCAGCATTTTAGTAAGCATATGTGGCAAGTATAGCAGAAACCTGAGTGATATTGGGTGAGATGCTCCCTTTTTCCTGTAATACACTGATTCTGTTTGATATGGTGCAGGTGACAGCAGAGCAGGGCTGTGCAGCAGGTGTAGCCTCCACCCAGCAGGAGAGAAAGCAGTAAAAACTAACACTACAGGCTGCTGGCACAGAACTGCCCCACTACTGAAAGTGGAGAGGACAAAGCTGTACGCAGAGATGGTTTTGCCGTAGAGCAGGGAGAATGTCAGCAAACCAGGCCACTTTACTGGGACCACAAGGCCTGGCTATAAAAGGCCATAAAGTAGTTATCCAAAGAGAGGGAGGGGAAGAGAGAGAAAAAAAGGAAGAGAGAATTTTGGAGGAAAGAACACCATAGCCGAGGATGCGTTGACACCGGAAGGTGCAACATTAAGGGAGCAGTTCGCAGTTCCAGAAGGGGATTGATCCTTGTTGTGATCTTTACTGTTTTTATCAAAAAGATATAACTGCATTTTTGTAATTTTGTTTATAGAACTTAGGATGTATACCAGTGTTTTTGGGATATTTGTAACCAGTGTAACCATAAGGCTTGGCTAGTTTTCAGCTAGGGTTGCACAAGGGTTGTAATGAACTAAAGCACATTTTTATAAACAACACATTTCGCTGCAGTTTTGTTCAACATTCAATTGTATTTCCATTTAGTTTTTTTTTCCTTAATAACGGAAGTTTGGAGGAAGAAAACCAAGGCCAACATGCTCATATTCTGCATATTCTTTTTTTGGATATAATAAATGATTAATATCTCTCTTTTTAATTTTCAGAAACAAGTGTAGGTTCAAAAAGGTAGTTCTGGACCTAGAATATCTAGATCGGTAAGACACATTTCTGGATTAGGCATGAAGTTGCATAGCTTAAAAAATTCCTGTTGATGTGCCAATTTTAAGACTTACCTAATTGATTCTTCACATTTTCTGTAGGTATATTTTTTTTCTTCCTTTTTTTCCCTCCTCCCCAAGTATTTTGTACCTTCCCTAGAAAGCTGATATAATAATGATAGTGAAAGGACTGCATTATGTTAACTAAATAAAAGTAAACAAACACATTGAGATTGTGCATCAAATTTTTTTTTAATAAGTGGTAAGGAGCGTGAAAATGAGAGGAGTGAGAAGAACATAAGGAAAATAGAGCATAGTTATTTAAAACACTTCTATTATAATGTATTTTTAATAAGTTGATATTGTTTTCTGATTTTATTTCATTGCAAATAGAAAACATGTTGAAACTATGTTTGATAGAGTTTAGGAGAATAATTTTTGAAATATTTTTTAAAACAGGTGGAAAAAAAATGTCTAATAGACATTTTCAGTGTTTTTAAAAAGTGACTGGTGGTATTTTTATAATCTTAAGAGAGTAAATCATAAATATTAAAGAAAATCATAATAATCTCATAATTATTAAAAATCAAACTAAAAAATCAAGTGACATATATGTCCATTTATACTAATTTGATTTGAAAATAAAAGATGAACAAATATGGCCATTTATACTAATAATCTCATAATTATTAAAAATTTCAATACAACAGAGGAAAGTACCATTGATCCAATCGATGCATTTGACTTGCTTATAATATTCAGACATAGCTTCATCGAAGATGGCTTAGTGTAGTGTGAGAAATTAAAGAAGAGTGGTATTGCAATTACTTAATGTCCCTTGTGCGATACAATTTTGGAAAATCCTCTGCTCAGTACTGTGATGGAACACACTAAGGGCCATTTTGTAGGCTCTTTCCAGCCTTTGGACTAACGGTGGAGCTTCTTGTAGCGGCCAAACATGGGAAATACTACTATAATAGGTAGGTGGTGTGGTACTAAGGATTGATGAGGTCTTAAAGAAGTTATTACTGTGTGGATATTGATTTGGCACCAAAATACTTTTGTACACAGATTGTGGTTGTAGCATTTCTCAGCAGAACATAGCTGTGTTACATTGCTAGTTCTTCATGATATGTTCAATTAATTTGTATGGGAATGTGCCATCCTTTTCTACTTTTTGTGTCAATGCTTCTATAGAACTCTCTAGGGCTCAATCATGCATCACTTATAGAGATGTTTGGTACACCTTGATTATAGATCTCATGGCATCTTGGATATTATGATATGTTCAATTAATTTGTATGGGAATGTGCCATCCTTTTCTACTTTTTGTGTCAATGCTTCTATAGAACTCTCTAGGGCTCAATCATGCATCACTTATAGAGATGTTTGGTACACCTTGATTATAGATCTCATGGCATCTTGGATATTATGATATGGGATACTATAATATTTAAGATTACTGTATTTAATATGCTTTATGTTTATTAGATTAAATATTGAAATAGCTTTTTCTGAAAAATTATTAGGATAAATTAATGTTGGTCAATTTAACTTATTTCCTATTCAATAATGTCTTTCAATTCTTTTTTTTTTAAGATATGATGGTATAATCATGTATTTATAGTTATAATATTCTTGATTGTTGCATAATGTTATTTTTCAATTGTGTTTGGCTATAGAAAGTTTCTTACATGATATTGTTTTGTTTGTATTAATTTTCAAGTTATATTAATTTGTTACATTTGATTAAATAGGGACAACTAATAACACTCCCGAGTAGTGTTCTTCCAACCATTATAGCTAATACGACCAGTACTGCAGTACCAACATCGCCAAATGAAGCACTAAGTTGATTGATTTTATTAATATTTAACTGTGTATTCTTTCTTTTTAGTTGACATGATATTTTTTTTTGGACATGGAATTGACATGATGTTAGTGTATAATATTTGTTACATTTGATCTATGTTAATCTTATCATTTTATCAATAATTTTATTTGTCTTAATTTTTATTAAGATTTTAATTATTATAATATAAAATGATAAATTTATTATAAAAAAAAGTTTGTATTGAACCTACAGTGGCGACCTCTGTAGGTCGCCACTGAATCTCAGAGGAAAAAATTTGAATATTGAGATCTTTTGTGGCGACAAAGTTGCCACTGAAACCTTTGGCGGTGATTTATGGTCACCACGAAAAGGAATTTTTAGTGGCAACTTTTTTTTGTCACCACTAAAACTAAGAAGATGAAAATTGAATATTGAAATCTTTGGTGGCAACTAAGTCGCCACCAAAACCTTTAGTGGCAATTATGTAAAGTCGTCACTAACAATATCTCTCTTTTCGTGGCGACTCGAGCATCTAACACGGCGATATTCATTGGATTCAGTGGCGACTATAATCGCCACAAAAAGTATTTTCAGTGGCCACTGAAAACTTTTAGCAACAGCATTATCAGCAACGGCTAGACAGCGACTTTGGCACTTTCAGCGGCGACTTTAGTGGCCGCTGAAACCCTTTTTTTGTAATGATACTTCAACAGCTGTGATACATGGAAAACATTATGTAGGTTGGACAAATTAGGTGGAAGGACAACTTGATATGCTGACGTCCCTACTTTCTTTAGAATTTGGTAGGATCCAAAAATCATGGACTTAACTTTCTAGTTTTGAGAGACCTACCAACTCCAGTAGTCAGGAAAAGTTTTAGAAATACATGGTCTCCTTCCTTAAATTTCATAGGTATATGTCTCTTATCATAGTAACTCTTTTGCCGACTCTGAGCTGTAAGTATTTTGTCTTATATCATCCTGATTTGTTCAGTGGTTTGTTAAACTAGATCAGGACCTAGCAAGTTCTTTTCTCCTACCTCAAACCAACATAGTGGAGATCGGCCCTTCCTACCGTATAAAGCTTCGTAAGGGGCTATCTTAATACTAGAGTGATAGCTATTATTATAAGCAAACTCTACTAAAGGTAGGTACTTATCCCATCATTTATCTAACTCTATCACACAGGCCCTCAACATATCTTCTAGGGTTTGAATGGTTTGTTATATCTGCCCGTCAGTCTGAGGATGGTAGGCAGTATTGAACCGCAACTAGGTACCAAAAGCTTCCTGCAACGCCTTCCAAAACCTCGACATGAATTTCAGATCTCTATCAGAAACAATATTTAAGGAAATTCCATGCAATCTAACTATTTCCTGGATGTACAATTGGGCTAATTTATCCAGTGAATAGTTAATTTTTATGGAAAAAGTGAACAGATTTGGTTAATCTATTAACTATTATCGAGATAGAGTCATGTCCAACTGAAGTCTTAGGTAAGCCCACCACAAAGTCCATTGAAATACTATTCCATTTCCACATAGGAATCTCAAGAGGTTGTAGAAATCCTGCTGGCTTTTGATGCTCTACCTTCACCTTTTGACAAATTAAACATTTTGCCACAAGCTCAGCAATGTCTTTTGGCATCCCTGGCTACCAATACATCTTCTTTAAGTCTTGATACATTTTAGTGGATCTCAGATAGACTGTGTACTTACTCTGATGTGCTTCCTGCAGGATCTTTGTCCTCAACTTTTATTCTTGAGAGACACAAATCCTTCCTTGATACACGATTGCTCCGTCTTCTAAGATAGAAAAATTATCTTGATTTGTATGATCTTGTAAGTATTGGTCGTGAGCTTGAGCCTCTTTGATCTGAGCTCTAAGGTCACACTCTATACTCAAACCATTAATGATTAGCTTCTTTGGAGTAAGAATAATGGCCAGCTTCAAATTTCGAAACTCCTCTAGCATCTGCATCTCATACACCATCATTTGGCCCATGCGTAGAAATTTTCGCCTCAAGGCATCAACTACAATATTTACCTTTCCTGGATGATACTTTATCTCAAACTTTTAGTCATTGAGAAATTCTACCCATCTTCGTTGTCTTATATTTAACTCCTTCTAATAAAAAAGTTACTTAAGACTCTTATGATCACAGTATACTTTAAATGTTGCACTATACAAATAGTGTCGCCAAATCTTTAAGGAAAACACAACCGCTGCCAATTCAAGATCACGGGTTGGATAATTTCCTTCATCGGGTCTTAGTTGCCTAGAGGCGTAAGCAACTACTCTCTTGTTTTGCATTAGCACACACCTTATCCCTTTCTTTGAAGCGTCACTATACACTTCAAAATGTCATGTGGGGTCTGGAATAATTAAAACAGAAGGAGTGGTCAATCTTGTCTTAAACTTCTGGAAACTAACTTCACATTGATTATTCCATTTGAAAGAACTTCCCTTCTTGGTTAATTTAGTCAATGGAAAGGCTATACGAGAGAAGTTTTGTATAAACCTCCTGTAGTATCCTGTCAAATTCAAGAAACTTCTGACTTTTGTAACTGTCTTTGGTCTATCCCACTGAATCATTGTTTCCATCTTGCTAGGGTCTACGATTACCCCTTTATTGGAAATGACATGTCCGAGAAATTTTACCTCTGATAGCCAAAATCTACACTTCTCTAATTTAGCATACAACTTTTTCTCTTTTAGCACTTGCAGCACAATTCGGAGATGTTGTTCATGTTGTTTCTCACTCTTAGAATATATCAAGATGTCATCAATGAATACTACCACAAATTGATCTAAGAAGGGTCAAAAAATGTGATTCATGTAATCCATGAAAATTACAGGTGCATTTGTCAACCCAAAAGGCATTATGAGAAACTCATAGTGCCCATACCTAGTCCTGAAGTCTGTTTTTGGTACATCCTCCTCCTTGGTCCTAATCTGATGGTATCTCGATCTCAAGTCAATTTTAGAAAAGATGGAGGCTCCCTTCAGTTGATCTAATAAATCATCTATCCTAGGGAGAGGGTACTTATTTTTTATAGTCACCTTATTCAGCTATCTGTAATCTATGCATAGTCTCAAGTTCCTGTCTTTCTTCTTAACAAACAATACAGGAATTCCCCAAAGTGATACACTTGGTCTAATGAAGCGCTTATTTAATAATTCTTCTAATTGTTTCTTTAAGTTCTTGTAGTTCCTTTGAGGCCATTCTATAAGATGTAATAAAGATAGACCCTGTCCCAGGTATGAGATCAATAGAGAACTCTATCTCTCTCATGGGAGGTAAGTCTGGAATATCTTATGGAAATACTTCAGGAAACTCATTGGCTATTGGGATTTCATCAAGCTTTGATTTGACTTCTAAATTTGATAAGTGCAAGAGAATGTATCCAAGTACTTTATTCTTTAACTCCCTATTGACTTGATTGGTATTAAGCATCAATAACTGTATCTCCTCTTTTGAAGTAGGAGGTAGAAATTCAACGATCTTGTTGCAACAATTCAACAAAACCCAATTTCTAGACATCCAGTCTAAACTTAGAATGACATCAATACCTTTTAAAGGTAGACAGACGAGGTCTATAGAAAAAGTTTTCTCCTGAATGGTGACCTGACAGTCTTTACATACCAAGGAAGTTAAGACCCTTTCCCCTATAGGGATTACTACAGATAGTTCATAGGGGGTTTCAGAAATAGGATACTGAAGCTCCCTAATACATTCTTCCGATATAAATGAATGACTAGAACCAGAGTCAAACAACACCATAAGAGTAAATCCATAGATGTAGCATGTACTTTGAATCATTTCGGAGGATTGAGCTGCCTCTTGGCCACTCAGAGTGAAAACCCTTCCTTTCACCTGAAGACTTGGTTCTGGCTGCTTCTTCATATTCTGTAAGCAGTTCTTTGCAAAATGACCTTTCTGTCTGCATTTGAAGCAAACATCTGATCCCATGTAGCATGGTCAGTTACCATGCATACGCCCGCACTTAGAACACTTGACTGTGGAAAAGTTTTGTTGGAAGGGTCGGGGACTTGCAGTCATTGGTCTCTTACCAGTACCCTGTCTTTTTCCTCTGACATTTCTGCCAGAGTTTTATGGCCCGTTCTTCCTTTTCCAGAAGTTTCGTCTTTATTTCTCATCCTCCACTGCTATCAAGCTCTTATCTAAGAGTCTACATTTATTTATCAGAGGTACAAATTCTCTGATCTTCATCGCTACAACAGCATTCCTTATCTCTGGGTTTAATCCCGCTTCAAATTTAACAATCCTCTATGCTTCATTGAGATTAAATTGTAGGTAAGAAGAAAACTTAGACAACTCCTCAAACCTCGTAATGTATTGGTCTATAGTCATGCTGCCTTGCCTGAGTTAGAGAAATTCAATCTCCTTCTCTGCCCGCATAGTACTTGGGAAGTACTTTTCTAAAAAGGTGTCTTTGAACACCTGTTAGGTGATCTGCCTTCCCTGATGAGCTAAAATTTCTTTAACTCCACGCCGTCAGTATTCTGCTTCATCTTTCAGCATATATACAGTGAAGATAACTTGCTACTCCTTAATACAACCCATCACTTCAAATATTTTCTCCAGTTCCCTTATCCACCTTTCAGCTACAATTGGGTCAAAGCCGCCTTGAAAACAAGGTGGTCTAATCCTTAGGAAGTCAGATATGCCGTTATCATTCTCTGCCATCTGGTTATTAACACCATTCTCACCATTCGGGTTATTAGAATTCTGTAGGTATTGTAGAATTTGGTTAGTGGTCATGACTTGGATTCCTCCTTGGTGGTGCCATTTACTACTGTGGCAAAAAATAAAGTTATGTCGCTATTGAAGTGATCGAGTCAAATAGTTAGTTTCAAAAATATTTAACAGCAATTATAACACCACCTCGGCATATAGATAGAAAACAGTAGTAATTTCTTACCTATATGAAATCACTAATCCCTTACACAGTACAACCACAACATACTTAAGACACTATAAGATCGATTCAGATAACCATCCATCCACTGGCCATCTAGGATCGACTTGCTTTGATACCAATTATGTAACAACTCCATTTTTTTTACATATATACTTATATATGTATTTCTAAAATTCCATAAAGTCGTTACCTTTTTACTTCTAACTATTTAACTCATAATAACATTCAATTACATTAACCAAACATAAATAAGGTTTAAGAAATACCATTAACACTTATACAATTTTGAGTTCACGTACACATTATTAATCAAAACATATGTACAAAAATCAAACACATATAAGTCTACATTTTATTCATCTGTATTGACTAGTTTCAGAGATATGGGTGCAGGTGGTTGCACCTTCACCGAGATCTTAGCCAACTTGACCCAATGCACTCTAAAAGCCGATCATAGAGAATATCTGCATAACTTAGTTTTTTGAACATGATATGTAAATATAGTGAGAAATAAATTCTAGTAGGTTCAACAATAAATCATTATCAATAATGCTTGTCACATCATGTTCATTTGTATAAGCTACAGCAATTATCTTTAGGTCATATGAATGCACTTTATCTATGCACAAGAAAATCGTACAATTATGACATGTACAGCGTCCCCTATGTAACAACTCCATTTAAGTATCAAATTTTTTTTAAAATACCATGAAGTTATTACCTCGTTACAACTTAACTCAATATAACATTTATTTAATTTATACAATACATAGTTTACATACATGTCATTAATCAAAACATACGTACAACATATCAAACACATAAACATCTACATCTTATTTATTATGGTTGACCAATTCTGGAGATACAGGTGCAGGTGGTTGCACCTTCACCGGGATCTAAACCAACTCGACCACAAACATTTTATTTGCTTCTGGGATCTGCCCAACATAAAGTACTCGATCCAACGTGCACTAAAAGCCAGAGTTATAGAAAAATCTGCATAACTAATTTTCTGAACATGATATAGAAATATAGTGAGAATTAAATCCCAGTAAGTTCAACAATAAATCATAATTTACCATCAATATAGTTTATCATGTCATGTTTAGCTGTATAAACTACAAAAAATATCTTTGGTCACATGAATGCATTATATCTATGCACATAAGAATCATATAGTAATGATATGTATGACAGGATTAACTATTTTCAGAATATCATATGATGACTATCAATTTATTCTCATATCAAGCTACCCCGGTCAGAGTGAGTATTTTATACTCTCCAGTACGGGCTTTTCTTGTTCCGTCCGACATGTCCCACTTTCTCTTTCTTTTCTTATTAACATGATCATAACCGTTGGTAGGGCATCCCCTACTGATGCACCACACGGATTGCCATGTGATCATGCTCATTTTTTTTCTTTTCACAATGATAGCCAAAAATATTCTTTCAATAACAAGTATGTTCATCAAAATATAACTATTACCATAAATCATGGGTAATCATGCCATGAACATAACCATTTCAAATATCACTTTATAAAATATTTCCATGTCAGAATTTCACACTTAAGATGGTAAGAAGTTCATACAATGGCAATGGCTATGGCATATACTAGTCATTTATTATTTTCATTTATAAGATTCGTCTTCTTTTTTAAATATTAATTTCATATCTTCATTTTCTTTATGCTTGGACTTTAGTCAATTTCTTCTTATTTATATCATTTCTAACACATGTTCTTACAAATTTATAGAGCATTTTTCTCCAATTTGATTTCTACTATTACCCTATAGTTAAAGAGGTTCATCTAGGGTAGAAAAATGTTGAAAATAGGCTTCACCAGCTTCCAACACGGTCTGTCCATATTCCAGGACACGGCCATGCTTTAAAAATACTTCAAATTTACTTTAAAATAGCCCCGAACACGGCTAACCCGTGCTTGAAGCACCCAGCCGTGTTCTGTGACCTTTGCTCACTAATCAGAGCATAACGCCCTCATTTTAACTCCGATTAAGGTGATATTGGTGTCTATGGAAAGCTAAGCCAATTATCTAAAAATATTATGTTAATCCTATCAGCAAAATAGTAATAAATCTTGGTGGTATTACTCCCTTAAATGAAATATTAGTTCTTCTCGAGTAGGTTCTCACCTTTACTTACTAATATGACTATATCTCCCACATAAGAATTCCACATTAAGTGATTCCAGTGGCTAAACATCCATGACACATAAATATATAATTCATATGTTAACCATTTATTTTAATTCCTTATAGAATTTTCTCAAAATTTAAAACACCGAAGCTATCCTAACATATTCTTCCCTGATTAACCATTTTATGACCTTTGTTTACTAATCGGAACATATCTTCCTCATATGAACTCTAAATTGAATGATTCCAATGGGTAAAAATCCATGACACATATATCTTTAATTCTTATGTTAACAATTTATTTTAATTCCTTATAAATTGTTTCCAGAAATTAAAACACCGAAGCTTAAAATTCTGTCACCCATAGCCATACCCATGCAGAACTATCTACACCAACTTAAGTATTCAAACATACATCACATGCAAGATCAATATGTAACAAGATATAGCAACATCCATGACCAATCATCAAAGTTCTAAGATCAAAATCTCATATAAATATTATAAGTTTCAAAAGTTTTCTTCAAAAAGAAATATTATTAAACTTACCTGGAGCACTTAGTCCCCTAGACTTCTCCTTCCTCTTTCTTCCTTTCTTCCTCTCCTTTCCTCACTCTACCTTGCTTCTATTTTTTCTCTCCCGCACTTGGACTAAATTCTAATGTTGTAAGAGTGGGTTTTCTTATATAGACCACCAAATAATTCACCTTTCATGATCATGGGTCTACTTTATCACAATTAGGATACAATTTGTTGAATTTTTGGAAAACAAATAACTTATGTTCTTGTCTTCCTCTTCCTTAGTCAAGATATGCATAGGAAAAGGAGATTTGTATTTTGAAAATTATGATGATATGTTCTTAAGATAAGGGACAAGGTCCCTTTGATTTAGGGATTCATTTCCATTTTCTTTTGTCTTAAACAAGTATGATAGGTTTGCCTTTTTAGGTGGCAAAATTCTAACCCTTGAATCTCCATTATTTGGTAGATATTATTTGTGTAGGATAGGAATGTTTTGTCCTAATGCCATGTATTATCATACCATTTGCTAGAATTATGAGTGTAAGATATAGATGTTTTTGTCCTAAAGCCTTGTATTATCATGTCACTTGCCAAAATTATGAATGTAGAATCACACCACTTGCTAAATTTTTGTCTTAATGCCATGTAACCTAATCTTTATTATTATTACATTATTATATCATCACCTAATTTATTTTATTTTATTTTTCCTCTTGGATTTGGGCTTATTCCTACCCATTATGGGCTTATTCCTACCCATTTTCTTTGCTTTGGATAAAATTCTACCTTTCTTGGAGGGCTTGGTCACATTTTCATAATTTTTGGGCTATTGGTCCAATTATTATATCCTAGTCCAAGTCTATGTTTTATTTCTTGCTTAGGTTATCCAATGGGCTTGCTAGAAACTTATGTGAAGTAGAAAAACTCTATATGAAGTGTCCATAGGTAAAAGCCCAATGTATAGGTAAAGATTTTAAACTTAGTAACTCTAGTTCTTGAATTAGGAAAAATTACCCTAATCCAATGTTCTTAAAATTTTAAGACCTTTACTTGTTTCTAAAAATTTACCTTCCTTATCCAAGAATTTTGCATCTCTTTAGTATGTTATTTCTAAATTTTTTTTCCTATTAGGTTTTCCCTCTTTATTTGTTCTCTTAATGTTAGAAATATTTTCTATGCATATACATAAGGTGAAGAATTTCTAAGGATTATATTTTCTTAGATATCTAAAATATTGTCTAATAAATTTTATTTCCTTAATTAAATATTTATGTACTTTTATCAATAAAAGAAATGAAATTAGGGATGTTACACCCTACTGGTGCGCCACACAGACTGCCATGTGATCATGCTCATTTCTTTTCTTTTCTTTTCTTTTCTTTTCACATTAATAGCCATAAATATGATTTCAATAACAAGTATGTTCATTATACTCACATGCCATAATTTTCATCAAAATATAATCATTACCAAAAATATTGGTAATAATGCCATAAACATAATCGTTTCAAATATCAAGTTATAAAATATTGGTAACAATGGCTATGGCATACACTAGTCATTTATTATTTTCATTTATAACATTATTCTTTTTTAAAAAATATTATTATCGCCTCTTCACTAAACAAAGCATAACACCCTCATTTTAAATCCGATTGAGGTAATCTTGGTGTCAATTGAAAGATAAGACAATCCTCTAAAACTATTATGTTTATCATTTTAGTGAAATCTTAAGAAACCATGGTCTTACTATTCTCTCAAATTCAATGTTATTTCTTCTCAGGTAGGTTTAGACCTCTATTTACTAATCGGACCATATCTTCCTCATACAAACTCCAAGTGAGGTGATTCCAAAGCCTATAAAATGATAAGACATTTATATACAACTTCTTGCATATCATTTCTTCAGATTCTTTACTAATGATTCCCAGAAAAATCGAAAATAAAAACACTTACATTTATCACCTTGGATTCTAAACTGATTCTAACCTTTACTCATTCTCTCATATGGATTCCAAATTAAGTGATTTCAGAGCCTATAGATCCGTGATGCATATATCTATATTTATTATGTTAACAATTTCCTACATATTTTGCCCAAAAATTCAAACACTGAAGTAAACTTAACAGATCCTTCCCTGGTTAACCATTTTTTTACCACTGCTTACATATCGGGCAATATCTTCCTCATCTGGACTCTAAATTAAGTGATTACAGTGGTTAAACATCCTTGAGACATAGATCTACCTTTTTCATAATAACCATTTCTTTTAATTCCTAACTAATACTTCCCAGAATTTCAAAAATAGAAGTTTCCCTGGTTACGCCGAAATCCAACTTCCTAACCAATCATTTCCTAAAGTTTTAGTTCATTATTATATTTCATCATCTTCCATTTTCTTTACATTTAATCATATTCCATCAATTTTTCACCATATTCAAATAAAAAAAATAGTAGAATAAAAATCATAAAAAAATTTCCACCCATAGCCATTCCTATGCAGAACTTTTCACACCAACCGTAATGTTCAAAACATCCATCATATACAAAATAACATGTAACATGATATAGCAATATCTGTGACCAATCATTAAAGTAGAAAATATTTTAAATTTCATCAAAGTTCTAAGATCAAAATCCCACATGAATGTTACAAATTTCAAAGCTTTTCTTCAAAAAGAAATATTGGTAAACCTACCTAAAGATCTCCCTAACTCACTTAGTGAATTATTTTTCTTATTTCTTCTTGAAGAAAGTAGCAAGATTCCTCCCTTCTCATAGTTTTTCTAGCAGCTTAAATAAGAGAAGGAGGGTGAATTTTTGAACCCCAAGGATGAAGAAGAAAGATGGATTCAAGTGAAGATTAAGCTAAATTACCTTAAGTACTTAGTCCTCTAGACTTCTCCTTCTTCTTCCTTCCTTCCTTTCTTCTCATCTCCTTCTCTCCTTTCCTCACTCTACCTTACTTCTACTTTTTCTTTCCCTCACTTAAACGAAAGTATAATGTTATAGGGGTAGGTTTTGCTTAAATAAACTATCAAGTGGTTTACCTTTCATGATCATAAGTCTACCTTATCACAATTAGGATGCACTTAGTTGTTTTTTGAGGAAAAAACAACTCATATTCTTTTCTTCCTCTTCCTTAGTCAAGATATGTATAGAAAAAAGAGATTTTTATTTTGAAAATTATGATAATATGTTCTTAAAACAAGGGACAATGTCCCTTTGATTTAGGGATTCATTTTCTTTTTCTTTTGTCTTAATCAAGTATGATAGGTTTTCCTTTCTAAGTGGCAAATTGTCAACCATTGGATCTCCTTTGCTTGGCTGAAATTATTTGTGTAGGATAAGGATGTTTTGTCATAATGTTATGTATTATTATCCACTTTTTGAAATTATGAATGTAGGATATAGATGTTTTGGCCTAATGCCATATATTATTACCTACTTCTTGAAATTATGAATGTAGGATATAGATGTTTTGTCTTAGTGCCATGTGACCAAATCTTGATTATTATTGCACTATTATTTCCTCACATGATTATTATTATTTTTCCTCTTGGATTTGGGCTCATTCTTACCCATTTCCTTTGCTTTGGCTAAAATTATACCTTTCATGGAGGGCTAGGTCACATTTTCATATATTATCATACCACTTGCTAAAATTATAAATGTAAGATATCACACCACTTGCTAAATTATTGTCTTAATGTCATGTAACCTAATCTTTGTTATTATTACACTATTATTTCATCACGTGATTTATTTTATTTTATTTTATTTTTTCCCTTGGATTTGGGCTCATTCCTACCCATTTTCTTTGCTTTGGATAAAATTCTACCTTTCTTGGAGGGTTTGGTCACATTTTCATAATTTTTGGGCTACCTAGTCCATGTCTATGTTTTATTTCTTACTTAGGTTATCCAATGAGCTTGCTAGAAACTTATGTGAAGTGGAAAAACTCTATATGAAGTATCCATAGGTGAAAGCTCAATTTATGGGTGGAGATGTTAAACTTAGAAATTTCTAACTCTTGAATTATGAAAAATTACCCTAATCCAATCTTCTTAAAATTTTAAGACCTTTACTTACTTCACAAAAATTTATCTTCGTTACCAAAGAATTTTGCTTCTCTTTAGTATGTTATTTCTAATTTTTCCTATTAGGTTTTCTCTCTTTGCTTGTTTCCATAATGTTAGAAACATTTTCTTTGCATACACATAAGGTGAAGAATTTCTAAAAAGATTATATTTCCTTAGATATCTAAAAATTGTCTAATAAATTTTATTTCCTTAATTAAATATTTATGTACCTTTTTTAATAAAAGAAACAAAATTAGGGATGTTACATTAAATATTTATGTACATTTGTTAATAAAAGAAACGAAATTAAGGATGTTACACTCATCATAGTTTCTCTCTCCCTAATAAAAATATTGATTTGTGTAGTAGTTACAATTTGGCTTTAAATTCCAATAAAGACAATTTGATTATATTATGACATTTTTCGTTTATGACAGAAGTTCATGTACTTGGCTAAATTATTCCAGCCTCTATTTTTAAATAAAAATATAAAGCTTTTTCATTGTGAAATTTGTCAATTATCCAAACATAACCATAATCCATATCCTGTTGTTCACTGTAAACCCTCTCAATCTTTCACCATTATACATAGTGATATATAGGGACCCTTCCATATTCACAATTACATTGGTACTTGTTGGTTTATTAATCATTGATGATCACACTAGAACTACTTGTGCTTTTCTTGTGAAAGAAAAGTCTCAAGTTGGGACAATTTTCAAAAACTTCCATCCAATGATTCAAAATCAATTTCAAACAAAAATACAAATTTTGAGATCCAACAATGCCAACGAATATTTCAATTCCACCCTTGAAGACTAAGTTTAGAAAATGGCATCATTCACAAAAGTTTATGTGTTGACATTCCCCAACAAAGATAGTTGAAAGTAAAAATACGCATGACTTGGAGGTTGCTAAAGCCTTTATGTTCACCAACAATGTCTAAAACAATTAAGGGACAGTGGTTCTTGTAACATCCCCAATTCTTTTTTATGTTACTAATTGAAATTTTTTTTCAGAGAGGAGAAAGTGTTTTGGATCTCAAGAGAGGATTAAATTATTTTACAATTTTACTCAAGCCAAACAAGATCTTAGGATGGAGGAGAAGAAGGAGAAGGAAGAGGAAAGGAAAATCAAGATAAGTTCTTGGTCATCTCTCTAATTTCATCATCTTTTCTTGAGGAATATCCTAATTCACAATATGGATGTAGGATTTTTGTGTGGTAGGAATCAAGCACCCAAGTTTAAGGATTTGTTTGAGGTAAGGTTAACATCTACTCATGAATTTTGGACAAAACTATTTATATACTTTTAGATTTGTTTAGATGTGATTTTGGATAACATGTGGTATAGATATTTATATGAAATTCTATTCTAGTTGTTTGGACATGCATATGGGTGCATGGGATTACATAAAAGAAAAACAAAGAACAAGTTAGACTAAGCTGAATTTCGGAGAAATTTGGGAAGTTTCTGTTTTTGAAATTTTGGGAAAATTTGACAAGGATTTTGATAACTGCAATTCATTGTAGCTCCTATGTGCTTTATGTGTACGTTTACTGAGTTGTTCTAGTGTTTTAAGCACTCTTATTCCCTGATTAAATTGAATGGGATGACTCTTTTAGATATAACATTAGCTACCCCGTTGCTGCAGCATTTTAGTAAGCATATGTGGCAAGTATAGCAGAAACCTGAGTGATATTGGGTGAGATGCTCCCTTTTTCCTGTAATACACTGATTCTGTTTGATATGGTGCAGGTGACAGCAGAGCAGGGCTGTGCAGCAGGTGTAGCCTCCACCCAGCAGGAGAGAAAGCAGTAAAAACTAACACTACAGGCTGCTGGCACAGAACTGCCCCACTACTGAAAGTGGAGAGGACAAAGCTGTACGCAGAGATGGTTTTGCCGTAGAGCAGGGAGAATGTCAGCAAACCAGGCCACTTTACTGGGACCACAAGGCCTGGCTATAAAAGGCCATAAAGTAGTTATCCAAAGAGAGGGAGGGGAAGAGAGAGAAAAAAAGGAAGAGAGAATTTTGGAGGAAAGAACACCATAGCCGAGGATGCGTTGACACCGGAAGGTGCAACATTAAGGGAGCAGTTCGCAGTTCCAGAAGGGGATTGATCCTTGTTGTGATCTTTACTGTTTTTATCAAAAAGATATAACTGCATTTTTGTAATTTTGTTTATAGAACTTAGGATGTATACCAGTGTTTTTGGGATATTTGTAACCAGTGTAACCATAAGGCTTGGCTAGTTTTCAGCTAGGGTTGCACAAGGGTTGTAATGAACTAAAGCACATTTTTATAAACAACACATTTCGCTGCAGTTTTGTTCAACATTCAATTGTATTTCCATTTAGTTTTTTTTTCCTTAATAACGGAAGTTTGGAGGAAGAAAACCAAGGCCAACATTCGCCTGGAAGGGTAATGGAGGCTGGGAAAAGTTGAATATATGGGGCTAGCTCATATATGGATATATGGGTACCCTATTAGTCCAATAGTGGAGCTTCATGCAACATTCAGGGGTGAGGACTGATGCAGGAATGCATGTCTGAACCTCAGAATTGCAAAGAATGGAAGTCTAGGAAGACTCCATTCAAGACTGAAATTGGCACTTAGAAGAATTGCTGCAGCAATTCCTAGAGCAAATATGAGTGCTGTAGTCCATGGCAACCCTGAGCAACCCTAGATCTCCTAATATCAATTCCTCTTTTCTCCCTATTACTCCTTATCTTAGTTATAGTTGCAGTCAGTCAATCTACTTCTATTCTAGTCTTGTGAACCATCTTATCTTTGCTACAGCATTCGCAAGGCAAAAGTTTCTATAATAGTTTTAGTTCACTCCTCGTGGGACGATACTCACTCATCACTTTATTACTTGGTCACGACACGTGCACTTGCGTTCTGACAATGTATTCATCTTGCATGAAACAACAACAAGTTTTTGGCGCCGTTGCTGGGGAGTGTCAACTTGAAAATTGTTTTTAGATACTCGACTGTGTGAAGTGTTTTTTTCTCATATTTCTTTTTACTTTGGTGTCTTGTTGAGCAGGTAACGTAGTGCATGAGCAGGGCTGACAGGGAACTTCTGCCTCTAGATCCAGAGATAGAAAGAATGCTTTTGAGAAGAAGAAGAGGACAGTTAACACCTCAGCAGGAGGAAGAGATGGCTAATCAGAATGGAGCAAACAACATGGACGATAGAGATAGGGTCTTAAATGCTTATGTTCAACCAAACCTGAATGGGTTGAACCTGAACATTGTGAGACTAGAGATCGAGGCTCTACATTTTGAGCTCAAACCAGTAATGTTCCAGATGCTGCAAACTGCAGGGCAATTCAGTGGAATGCCTACAGAGGACCCTCACCTTCACTTAAGAGTGCTCATGGAAGTCACGGATGCTTTCAAAATGAATGGGGTAACAGAAGAAGTGCTCAGGCTAAAATTGTTCCCTTACTCATCTAGAGACCAAGCAAGAGCGTGGTTGAACTCTTTGCCACTTGACTCTATCGCTAACTGGAGTGATTTGGCAAAGAAATGTTTGCTGAAATACTTCCCGCCCACCAAGAATGCCAGATTGAGAAATGACATCACCTCTTTCCAGCAATTGGAAGGTGAATCTTTGTACGAGACCTAGGAGAGGTATAAAGAGTTATTACGGAGATGCCCCCATCATGGAATTCCTTACTGCATTCAGATGGAGACCTTTTACAATGGCCTCAATGCTCAAACCCGCACCATAGTGGATGCAGCAGCTAATGGGGCACTATTGTCCAAAACATATAATGAAGCGCACGAGCTACTTGAAAGGATGGCCAGTAACAACTATCAATGGCCAATGGACAGAGTTTCAACTGGAAAGAAAGCAGCAGGCATGCATGAAGTGAGTAAAGTGACTTCTCTCACAGCCCAGCTAGCTTCACTAGTAAATGTCTTAAAGAGCCAGCAATTGACCCGCCCTCAAGCAGCCAATGCAGTCCAGGAGACTGGACCATCTTGTGTGCTGTGCAATGGACCACATCTTTTTGAAATGTGCCCCTCAAACCCAGAATCAGTATGCTTCGTGGGAAATATGAATCGCAATAACAATCCCTACTCCAACACGTATAACCCAGGATGGAGGCAACACCCTAATTTCTCCTGGAGTAACTATGGTACGAGACAAGGGAGCAACTCTGCCCCACAAAGATCACAGGCTCCCCCAGGCTTCATGCAGCAAAGACAACAGCCTCAGGAAGCCCCCACTTCACTGGAATCCCTGATGAAGGAGTATATGACAAGGAATGATGCTCTAATCCAGAGTCAAGCAGCCTCATTACGGAATCTGGAAACTCAAGTGGGACAGCTTGCTAATGAACTAAAAAGCAGACCTCTAGGGACACTTCCAAGTAATACTGAAGTCCCTAGGAGAGAAGGGAAAGAGCACTGCAAGGCTATAGCCCTGAGAAGTGGGAAGATGGTGGAACCACCAAAAGTAAGAGGGCAGGACCAGACAGACTCCACTGTACCCCTGGAGAAGAAAAAAGACAAGAAGAAGCAAGAGGAGGAGGTAAGCGAGGAGGAAACCATCTCTGGAGAAAATGCTGCAGCTATACCACAGCAAAATTTGACAACTTTGCCACAGCAAGGCATGCAGCAAACTAAGTTACCTCCCCCTTTCCCTCAGAGATTTCAGAAGCAGCAGAATGACCAGCAGTTTAGAAGATTCCTAGATGTCCTGAAACAGCTATACATTAACATACTTCTGGTAGAAGCACTAAAGCATATGCCTAATTATGTAAAGTTCATGAAAGACATCCTGACAAAGAAAAGACGATTTGGTGAGTTTGAGACTGTTGCTCTCACAAGAGAATGCAGTGCTGTGCTGCAAAATAAGTTGCCACCCAAACTTAAGGATCCAGGCAGTTTCACCATACCTTGTTCTATCGGGAACCAGTATTTTGTCAAGGAACTTTGTGACTTGGGAGCAAGCATCAACCTCATGCCAATGGCCATATTTAAAAAGCTAGGAATTGGAGAAGTTAGGCCTACCACAGTCTCACTGCAACTAGCAGACAGATCCATAGCACACCCAGAGGGAAAAATAGAGGATTTCCTGGTTAACGTGGGCAAGTTCATCTTCCCAGTAGACTTCATAATACTGGACTATGAAGCTGATGCAGAGGTACCAATTATTCTGGGCAGACCATTCCTAACAACCGGCCGGACACTAATTGATGTTCAGAAGGGTGAATTAACCATGAGAGTCCAGGATGAGCAGGTTACATTCAATGTGCTCCAGACCATGAAGTTTGCCAGTGAAGAAGAGGAATGTGCAGTGGTGTCTATGATAGACACATTAGCATCAGAACAGTTAGAAAAATACTACAAGGACCTACCACCAGTAGCATGGACAGACAACTCAGATTCTGAAGGGGAAGACGAGAAAGAATGGGCCTGGATTGATGTCAGGCATGGCATTAGGAAGCAGGAGCCAATAAAGGAGCCATTATATGTAACCCCACCAGATTCAAGGCCGCTGAAAGCATCAGTGGAGGAGCCACCATCCTTGGAGATGAAGCCTCTGTCAGCATACCTCAAGTATGCATATTTAGAAGAGTCAACCACTCTTCCTGTGGTTATCTCAGCACTTTTGACAGTGGAACAAGAGGAGAAATTGGTCCTTACATTGAAGAAATTCAGAAGGGACATTGGTTGGACACTTGCTGACATTAAGAGAATCAGCCCCTCATTTTGCATGCATAAGATCCTCTTGGAAAGTAATGAAAAAGGGTCTATAGAACCCAAGCGAAGGCTCAACCCAATAATGAAGGAGGTGGTTAAAAAGGAAATTATCAAGTGGCTAGATGCTGGAATTATTTACCTAATATCAGATAGTTCTTGGGTGAGTCCGGTCCAGTGTGTTCCTAAGAATGGGGGTATGACTATGGTGGAAAGCGAAAACAATGAGCTTATTCCCACCAAGGTTGTAACTGGCTGGAGGATTTGCATGGATTATCGGAAGCTGAACAAAAGCACTAGGAAGGATCACTTCCCTCTGCCGTTCATTGATCAAATGTTAGATAGACTTGCTGGAAGGGAATACTATTGTTTCCTGGATGGGTACTCAAGGTACAACCAGATTGCTATAGCACCAGAAGATCAGCATAAGACCACATTCACATGTCCTTATGGTACCTTTGCATTTCGAAGGATGCCATTTGGGCTTTGTAATGCTCCAGCAACATTCCAGCGATGTATGATGGCAATATTCACAAAAATGGCTGAGTAGTTTGTGGAAATCTTCATGGATGACTTCTCAGTCTTTGGGGACTCCTTTGACCTATGCTTGGGAAACCTTGCTAAGGTCTTGCAAAGGTGGGAAGAAACAAACTTGGTGTTGAACTGGGAGAAGTGTCAGTTTATGGTAAAAGAGGGGATTGTGCTGGGGCATAAGGTTTCCCAGAGAGGACTTGAGGTTGACAAGGCCAAGGTGGAAATCGTAGAGAAGCTCCTTCCTCCCACCTCGGTCAAGGGCATTCGAAGCTTCCTAGGACATGCAGGATTTTATATGAGGTTCATTAAGGACTTCTCTAAGGTTGCCAAACCTTTATACAGTTTGTTAGAGAAGGACAGAACTTTCTGTTTTGATGAAAGTTGCATGACAGCATTCTGTGATCTCAAACAGAAATTGAGTATAGCCCCAGTTATCGTGGCACCAGACAGGACCTCTCCATTTGAGCTGATGCATGATGCTAGTGAAACAGCATTGGGGACTATCCTCGGGCAGCGCAGAAACAAGCTGTTTCATTCTATATACTATGGTAGCAAAATGCTACAAGGTGCCCAGCTGAACTAAACGGTGACAGAGAAGGAATTGCTTGCAGTAGTGTTTGCCTTTGAGAAATTTAGAGCATATCTGGTAGGAGCAAAGGTGATAGTGCACACAGACCACTCTGCCATCAAACACTTGGTTAGGAAAAAGGATTACAAGCCCAGGCTCACTCGGTAGGTGATTTTGCTTCAAGAATTTGATCTAGAGATCAGAGACAGGAAAGGAACTGAAAATCAAGTGGCAGACCATCTCTCCAGGTTGGAAGGGCACAGCTCCGGAGTATATGACATTAATGAAAGATTCCCATATGAGCAACTCTATCTCTTGTCCCAAGATGATGTGCCATGGTACGTTGATTATGTAAATTACCTTGTGAATGGAATGCTCCCACCAGACTTGACGTGGCAGCAGAAGAAAAAATTTCTGCATGAGGTAAACTCATACTACTGGGATGAACCATACCTTTACAAGCAATGTGCTGATTAGATGATAAGGAGGTGCATACCCAGCAAAGAGATGGAGCAAATCTTGCAGCAATGCCATGCTTCCCCTTATGAAGGTCATTTTGGAGGAGTTAGAACTGCAAATAAGGTGCTGTAGGCAGGGTTCTAGTGGCCCTCTCTATTCAAGGACTCCCACTCATTCGCAAAGCAATGCGACCGGTGTCAGAGGACAGGGAATATATCTCGCAGACATGAAATGCCACTGAACAACATCCTAGAGGTGGAATTATTTGATGTGTGAGGAATAGATTTCATGGGCCCATTCCCTTCGAGTTTTGGGAATCAATACATCCTTGTAGCTGTAGACTATGTCTCAAAGTGCATGGAAGCAAGTGCATCTCAAACTAATGAGGCAAGGGTGGTGACCAGATTCCTAAAAAGAAACATCTTTACAAGGTTTGGAACCCCCAGGGCCATCATCAGCGATTGAGGGACCCATTTCTGTAATCGACAGTTCAAGACACTACTTGCCAAATACGAAATAAGGCACAAGGTGGCAACCCCCTATCACCCACAAACGAGTGGGCAGGCTGAAGTCTCCAACAAAGAGATCAAGAGAATCTTGGAAAAAATAGTAGGCCCCACAAGGAAGGATTGGTCCTCCAGGTTGGATGATGCACTATGGGCCTATAGAACAGCCTATAAGACACCTCTGGGCATGTCACCATACAGGTTGGTATTCGGGAAGGCTTGTCATCTACCAGTAAAGTTAGAACATCGAGCATATTGGGTAGTGAAGAAGCTAAACTTGAACTTGGAAGCTGCGGGTGAGAAAAGGATGCTGCAGCTAAATGAGCTGGATGAATTTCGTGGTCAGACCTATGAGAATGCCAAAATATACAAGGAGAAAGCAAAGCAATGGCATGACAAGAAGATATAACCCAGGAACTTCGAAGTGGGACAGAGAGTACTACTGTACAACTCCAAGCTGACCTTGTTTCCTGGGAAGTTGAAATCTCATTAGTCTAGTCCCTTTCGCATAAGCAAGGTCTTCCCTTTTGGGACTATTGAATTGGAAGAAGAAAAGGAAGGGAGGACATTCAGGGTTAATGGACAAAGCGTCAAGCACTATCTAGGAGGTGATGTGTATAGACAGCACACCTCCATTCAGCTGCAAGAGGAATGAATAGGAGGAAAGTCAGGCTGAAGACTCTAAAACAAGCGCTTATGGGAGGCAACCCATGTTTAAATTTGTTGTTGATTAAGTTAACAGTTTTAAGATAGTTTAAATCATGAGTTTAATAGCATTTGTGTTTATTACGCAGGATGGGAAGCATAGAAGTTTGCAGAACCAGTTTTTGTTTTGCTGCAACAAAACTATACGAAAGATAGTCCCTGTTTTGCTATAGCAAGATTAAGAACAAGCACCCTCTACTGCAGCAAAATCCTAAGCAAGCCAGTTTTTACTGCAACGTTGCTGCAGCAAACGCAATCAACCCTAAATCAAGGGGTTCCCCTCTGCTATGCTTCTTACAAAAAAAAATTCAAAAAAATTGTTGTCAGAAGCAAAATGGGGGCAGGAAAAAGGCAGAAGCCTATAAGTCACGAAAACACGTCTTCCACTCTCATTAAACCTCTGCAACTCCCCTACCCCCTTCACCCTCGAGTACCTCTCCCAAGTTCCCAAAATCCCTACAACCTCCTCACCTTCTTCGTACCAGAAACCTCCACTTCCAAACCCTCGTAACCAATCATGCCGAGAATCAAGACGATGGCCAGGAAGGCAAGCAAGGTGAAGAAATTCAACTCCGAGGAAAACAGGCAGAAGCACGACGAATAGATTTTGCCCCGAAGCTTCATCGCTGAGAAAGGTTTCACCTTCGCCTCATCTAGCGATTTGGGGTTGCCAATGTACATTGGCACTGTGATCAAACAGAGGGGTTGGAAAGTTTTTTCAAGACACCCACAAATGGCCCTCATCCGTCTGGTCTGGGAATTCTACACAAACTTTTCACTAGGAAATGAGAAGTGGGTGACAGTCCGAGAGACGAAGGTTCATTTTGACCAAGCCTCTATAAACAAGGCTTACAATCTGCCAGACGAAGAGGACCAGTATGAGGACTCTCTACAGGGTCTGCAAGACAGAGACTGGGATGCTATGCTTACCCAGGTATGCCTTCCTGGCACAACCTGGGATAAATCTCCTCAGGGCTCCACCACTATCAATCGGGTCTCTGGTACCGGTAGCAAAGGTATGGTACCATTTTCTCAAGACCCGCTTGTTACCTTCCACCCATGGGCAGACAGTGAGCCAAGACAGAGTAGCAATGGTGGACGCACTCATATTCGGCAGACCACACAACGTTGGCCGAATCATCAATGGCCAAATCCAAGCATGCACCAACCGAAAAAAGGGAAGCTTACTTTTCCCTTCCCTCATCACTATACTGTGCAAGAATCGTGGAGTCCCAGTCTCCATTGATGAAGAAGCACTGAAGGACGCCAGCCCCATCACTGCCATCACCATTGCCCAGATTGTCCTAGAAAAAGCGACCCCACACCCACCACCTGCTTCCCGAAATCCCCCACAATCTGCCGACCCCTCTGCTTCTTCCTCTGCCCCCCAGCCAGCTGACAAGACCCTGTAGTTCATCCTCCATCAACAAGCTACCATCCTCAGGCAGCAAGCTGTGCTTTTGCAACTTCAGCAAACGTTTTGGCGTTATGAGCAGAAAAGGGATTTTGCCCTTCATACCACCCTCGAACAGAACTATAAGCAATTTTTCCCATTTTCGGAGTTTCCCACTGACTTGCTCCACACCACCTTCGAGGAGTCAGCCCCAGCACCTGAGCTACAGATAGAACAGCAAAAGGATTCTGAAGGATCCTCCTTCAGTAAGGAGCCCCACCCAAAACCCCACCAGACACCAGTGGGAACTGAGTCCTTTGATGATGATGAGCCCATTGCAAAACGGGCAGCAATGATGCGCAAAGGAAAGGCCCCACAACAATCAACACAGTGCAGAAGTGGGCTCAGAAGCTCCTCAAGGTCTTCTGGGGGTCAATGCCCCTAGGGTGCTACAGCATCCCTACTAGCACCCTCAGGAAGTTCCCTTAACTCTTATTCCTTCTCTGCTGCATTTGGAATTCCTTTGCCTCTGCTTCTATTTTTGGGTGTCTTTTGTGTTTTTGGCCATTACATCAGCAGTGAGGACACTACTCACCTTTAAATTTGGGGGGGTTATATAATGTTTGTTGTGGCATTTATGTGGCTTAGTGTTTCTTTAGTTATTGCCGTAGAGTTTACTGAAGCATGCCTATGTTTATTTGTGTTTTGCTTATCTATGTTGCTGTTTATCCATGCTGTTGTTTACTTATGTTTCTGACTACCTGTGTTGGATGAGTCTGCATTAGTACTTACTTGTTTTGATGTATATAGTTATATTTGTATGTTAGTATAAAAAAAAGAGAGAAACACAGGGAGATAAGCCTTATCCTACTATAGTTCTGGGATACTCCATGAGGAAGATTGGGTATTTCGCTAAAAACCAGAATAGGAGACCTACAACCTTACCCAATCACACACAGAACCCTCTTCTAATAAGCACAAGATCATGGGCAATTTGCCAAAAGAAAATTTGGTGATCTTTCAGAAATTGGACCTAAGTCTTAGAGCTAATATTGAGAGCTTTTTGTAGAATTATAAAAGAGGCAGACGCATAGGGTCAGAAAGGCTTAAGTTTGGGGGGGGGAAAGCAAAAAAAAACATTGGGACACTCCAATGCCTCTATATTTCCTTAGTAACCAGGGGTATGCATGAGCCCCATGTGCACCCTTGCATAAAACAGGGACATAAAGTATGAGAGGAAGCTGTTTAAGGGTGATAAGGCTGAGTAACCAGGTGCCTACATTAAACATGTTGGCATTCGCGTCAAAAGGCACTAATGACCTCTGCTAGAATAAGATCTATGCCAAAAAGAGAGAAGTAAATATATATATATATATATATATATATATATATATATATATATATATATATATATATATATATATATATATATATATATATATATATATGTACAAAAACAAAGAAAGAAAATCAGTGAGCTGCCTCTTCCCCCCCGCCCCACATTTGTTGCCCTGGTTGCACATATGATGAATGCCAACTTAACCTAGGAAGCTCGATATATTAAAATCTTAGAAACTCTGGCAGTTTTTTACCCAAGTAGCTCTTAGGGAAACTGTCCATGTCACACACACAACTTCAAAGAAGGTTTTTGTTGTGATTGGGAGTAAGGTTTGTGGTGTCCTTTTTATATGAAAGCAATCCTGAGAGTTGAGAGCTATCAGCAGAACTATGGATTAATGCATGAGAAAGGTCTGGAATTTCTTGTTGGTAGGAATGTGGTGAACAGAGCAGATTGTTTGGGGGCAAGCAATCCTTTAAGTTTGGGGGGATTTCATAACTGCAATTCATTGTAGCTCCTATGTGCTTTCTGTGTACGTTTATTGAGTTGTTCTGGTGTTTTAAGCACTCTTATTCCCTGATTAAATTGAATGGGGTGACTCTTTTAGCTATAACATCAGCTACCCCGTTGCTGCAGCATTTTAGTAAGCATATGTGGCAAGTATAGCAGAAACTTGAGTGATATTGGGTGAGTTACTCCCTTTTTTCCTGCAATACACTGATTCTGTTTGATATGGTGTAGGTGATAGCAAAGCAGGTGCAGCCTCCACCCAGCATGAGAAAAACCAGCAAAAACTGACACTGCTGACTGCTGGCATAGAACTGCCCTACTACTGAAAGTGGAGAGGACAAAGTTACACGCAGAGATGGTTTTTCCGTAGAGCAGGGAGAATGTTAGCAAACCAGGCCACTTTACTGGGACCACAAGGCCTGGCTATAAAAGGCCATAAAGCAGTTATCCAAAGAGAGGGAGGGGAAAAGAGAAAAAAAAGGAAGAGAGAATTTTGGAGGAAAGAACACCATAGCCGAGGATGCGTTGACACCGGAAGGTGCAGCATTAAGGGAGCAGTTCGCAGTTCCAGAAGGGGATTGATCCTTGTTGTGATCTTTACTGTTTTTATCAAAAAGATAGAACTGCATTTTTGTAATTTTGTTTATAGCACTTAGGATGCATACCAGTGTTCTTGGGATATTTATAACCGGTGTAACCATGAGGCTTGGCTAGTTTCCAGCTAGGGTTGCACAAGGGTTGTAATGAACTAAAGCACATTTTTATAAACAACACATTTCGCTGCAATTTTGTTCAACATTCAATTGTATTTCCATTTAGTTTTTCTTTTCTTAATAACGGAAGTTTGGAGAAAGAAAAAACTAAGGCCAACATTCGCCTGGAAGGGTAATGGAGGCTGGGAAAAGTTGAATATATGGGGCTAGCTCATATAGGGATATATGGGTACCCCATTAGTCCAATAGTGGAGCTTCATGCACCATTCAGGGGTGAGGACTGATGCAGGAATGCATGTCTGAACCTCAGAATTGCAAAGAATGGACGTCTAGGAAGACTCCATTCAGGACTGAACTTGGCAGTTAGAAGAATTGCTGCAGCAATTCCTAGAGAAAATATGAGTGCTGTAGTCCATGGCAACCTTGAACAACCCTAGATCTCCTAATATCAATTCCTTTTTTCTCCCTATTACTCTTTATCTTAGTTATAGTTGCAGTCAGTCAATCTACTTCTATTCTAGTCTTGTGAACCATCTTATCTTTGCTACAGCATTCGCACGGCAAAAGTCTCTATAATAGTTTTAGTTCACTCCTCGTGGGACGATACTCACTCATCACTTTATTACTTGGTCACGACACGTGCACTTGCATTCTGACAATGTATTCATCTTGCATGAAACAACAAGTTTTTGGCGCCATTGCCAGGGAGTGTCAACTTAAAAATTGTTTTTAGATACTCGACTGTGTGAAGTGTTGTTTTGTCATATTTCTTTTTACTTTGGTGTCTTGTTGAGCAGGTAACGCAGTGCATGAGCAAGGCTGACAGAGAACTTCTGCCTTTAAATCCAGAGATAGAAAGAATGCTTTTGAGAAGAAGAAGAGGACAGTTAACACCTCAGCAGGAGGCAGAGATGGCTAATCAGAATGGAGCAGACAACATTGACGATAGAGATAGGGTCTTAAATGCTTATGTTCAACCAAACCTGAATGGGTTGAACCCGAGCATTGTGAGACCAGAGATCGAGGCTCTACATTTTGAGCTCAAACCAGTAATGTTCCAGATGCTGCAAACTGTAGGGCAATTCAGTGGAATGCCTACAGAGGACCCTCACCATCACTTAAGAGTGTTCATGGAAGTCACGGATGCTTTCAAAATGAATGGGGTAACAGAAGAAGTGCTCATGTTAAAGTTGTTCCCTTACTAATTAAGAGACCGAGCAAGAGCGTGGTTGAACTCTCTGCCACCTGACTCTATCGCTAACTGGAGTGATTTGGCAGAGAAATTTAGGTCATATGAATACACTTTATCTATGCACAAGAAGATCGTACAGTTATGACATGTACAGCATCCCCTACTGGTGCACCACACAGACTGCCATGTGACCATGCTCTTTTCTTTTCTTTTCACATTAATAGCCATAAATATGATTTCAATAACAAGTATGTTCATTATACTTACATGCCATAATTTTCATCAAAATATAATCATTACCAAAAATATTGGTAATAATGCCATAAACATAATCGTTTCAAATATCAAGTTATAAAATATTTCTATGTCAAAATTACACACTTAAAATGGTAAGGAGTTCATACAATGACAATGGCTATGGCATACACTAGTCATTTATTATTTTTATTTATAAAATTATTCTTTTTTTTAAATATTATTATCCCCTCTTCACTAAACAAAGCATAATACCCTTATTTTAAATCCGATTGAGGTGATCTTGGTGTCAATTGAAAGATAAGACAATCCTCTAAAACCCTTATGTTTAGCATTTTAGTGAAATCTTAAGTAATCATGGTGTTATTATTTCCTCAAATTCAATGTTATTTCTTTTCGGGTAGGTTTAGACCTCTATTTACTAATCGGACCATATCTCCCTCATACAAACTCCAAGTGAGGTGATTCCAAAGCCTATAAAACGATAAGACATTTATATACAACTTTCATGCATATCATTTCTTCAGACTCCTTACTAATAATTCCCAGAAAAATCAAAAATAAAAACACTTACATTTATCACCTTGGATTCTAAACTGATTCTAACCTTTACTCATTCTCTCATATGAATTCCAAATTAAGTGATTTCAGAGCCTATAGATCCATGATGCATATATCTATAATTATTATGTTAACAATTTCCTACATATTTGCCCAAAAATTCAAACACTGAAGCATACTTAACAGATTCTTCCCTGGTTAACCATTTTTTGACCATTGCTTACATATCGAGCAATATCTCCCTCATCTGGACTCTAAATTAAGTGATTACAGTGGTTAAACATCCTTGAGACATAGATCTACATTTTTCATATTAACCATTTCTTTTAATTCCTAACTAATTCTTCCCAGAATTTCAAAAACAGAAGTTTCCCTGGTTACCCCGAAATCCAACTTCCTAACCAATCATTTCCTAAAGTTTTAGTTCATTATTATATTTCATCCTCTTCCATTTTCTTTATATTTAATCATATTCCATCAATTTTTCACCATATTCAAATAAACAAAATAGTAGAATAAAAATCATAAAAAAATTTCCACCCATAACAATTCCTATGCAGAACTTTTCACACCAACTGTAATGTTCAAAACATCCATCATATACAAAATAACATGTAACATGATATAGCAATATCTGTGACCAATCATTAAAGTAGAAAATATTGTAAATTTCATCAAAGTTCTAAGATCAAAATCCCACATGAATGTTACAAATTTCAAAGCATTTCTTCAAAAAGAAATATTGTTAAATCTACCTAAAGATCTCCCTAACTCATTTAGTGAATTATTTTTCTTATTTCTTCTTGAAGAAAGTAGCAAGATTCCTCCCTTCTCTTAGCTTTTTTAGCAGCTTAAATAAGAGAAGGAGGGTGAGTTTTTGAACCCCAAGGATGAAGAAGAAAGATGGATTAAAGTGAAGATTAAGTTAACTTACCTTAAGTACTTAGTCCTCTAGACTTCTCCTTCTTCTTCCTTCCTTCATTTCTTCTCCTCTCTTTCTCTCCTTTCCTCACTCTACCTTACTTCTACTTTTTCTCTCCCTCACTTAAACGAAAGTATAATGTTATAGGGGTGGGTTTTGCTTAAATAAACTATCAAGTGGTTTACCTTTCATGATCATAAGTCTACCTTATCACAATTAGGATGCACTTGGTTGTTTTTTGAGAAAAAAACAACTCATATTCTTTTCTTCCTCTTCCTTAGTCAAGATATATATAGAAAAAAGAGATTTTTATTTTGAAAATTATGATAATATGTTCTTAAAACAAGGGACAAGGTCCCTTTGATTTAGGGATTCTTTTTCTTTTTCTTTTGTCTTAATCAAGTATGATAGGTTTTTCTTTCTAAGTGGCAAATTATCAACCATTGGATCTCCTTTGCTTGGCTAAAATTATTTGTGTAGGATAAGGATGTTTTGTCATAATGTTATGTATTATTATCCACTTGTTGAAATTATGAATGTAGGATAAAAATGTTTTGGCCTAATGCCATATATTATTACCTACTTGTTGAAATTATGAATGTAGGATATAGATGTTTTGTCTTAGTGCCATGTGACCAAATCTTAATTATTATTGCACTATTATTTCCTCACATGATTATTATTATTTTTCCTCTTGGATTTGGGCTCATTCTTACCCATTTCCTTTGCTTTGGCTAAAATTATACCTTTCATGGAGGGCTAGGTCACATTTTCATATATTATCATACCACTTGCTAAAATTATGAATGTAAGATATCACACCACTTGCTAAATTTTTGTCTTAATGTCATGTAACCTAATCTTTATTATTATTACACTATTATTTCATCACGTGATTTATTTTATTTTATTTTTTCTCTTGGATTTGGGCTCATTCCTACCCATTTTCTTTGCTTTGGATAAAATTCTACCTTTTTTGGAGGGTTTGGTCACATTTTCATAATTTTTGGGCTACCTAGTCCAAGTCTATGTTTTATTTCTTGCTTAGGTTATCCAATGAGCTTGCTAGAAATTTATGTGAAGTGGAAAAACTCTATATGAAGTATCCATAAGTGAAAGCTCAACTTAGGGGTGGAGATGTTAAACCTAGAAATTTCTAACTCTTGAATTATGAAAAATTACCCTAATTCAATCTTCTTAAAATTTTGAGACCTTTACTTACTTCACAAAAATTTATTTTCGTTACCAAAGAATTTCGCCTCTCTTTAGTATGTTATTTCTAATTTTTCCTATTAGGTTTTCTCTCTTTGCTTGTTTCCTTAATGTTAGAAACATTTTCTTTGCATACACATAAGATGAAGAATTTCTAAGGATTATATTTCCTTAGATATCTAAAAATTGTCTAATAAATTTTATTTCCTTAATTAAATATTTATGTACCTTTTTTAATAAAAGAAACAAAATTAGGGATGTTACATTAAATATTTATGTACATTTGTTAATAAAAGAAACGAAATTAAGGATGTTACACTTATCATAGTTTCTCTCTCCCTAATAAAAATATTGATTTGTGTAGTAGTTACAATTTGGCTTTAAATTCCAATAAAGACAATTTGATTATATTATGACATTTTCATTTATGACAAAAGTTCATGTACTTGGCTAAATTATTCCAGTCTCTATTTTTAAATAAAAATATAAATTTTTTTCATTGTGAAATTTGTCAATTATCCAAACATAACCATAATCCATATCCTGTTGTTCACTGTAAACCCTCTCAATCTTTCACCATTATACATAGTGATATATAGGGACCCTTCCGTATTCACAATTACATTGATACTTGTTGGTTTATTAATCATCGATGATCACACTAGAACTACTTGTGTTTTTCTTGTGAAAGAAAAGTCTAAAGTTGGGACAATTTTCAAAAACTTCCATCCAATGATTTAAAATCAATTTCAAACAAAAATACAAATTTTGAGATCCAACAATGCCAACGAATATTTCAATTCCACCCTTGAAGACTAAGTTTAGAAAATGGCATCATTCACAAAAGTTTATGTGTTGACATTCCCCAACAAAGATAGTTGAAAGTAAAAATACGCATGACTTGGAGGTTGCTAAAGCCTTTATGTTCACCAACAATGTACTAAAACAATTAGGGGACAGTGGTTCTTGTAATATCCCCAATTTTTTTTATGTTACTAATTGAAATTTTTTTTTAGAGAGGAGAAAGTGTTTTGGATCTCAAGAGAGGATTAAATTATTTTAAAATTTTACTCAAGCCAAACAAGATCTTAGGATGGAGGAGAAGAAGGAGAAGGAAGAGGAAAGGAAAATCAAGATAAGTTCTTGGTCATCTCTCTAATTTCATCATCTTTTCTTGAGGAATATCCTAATTCACAATATAGATGTAGGATTTTTGTGTGGTAGGAATCAAGCACCCAAGTTTAAAGATTTGTTTGAGGTAAGCTTAACATCTACTCATGAATTTTGTACAAAATTATTTATATACTTTTAGATTTGTTTATGTGTGATTTTGGATAACATGTGGATTGGATATTTATATGAAATTCTGTTTTAGTTGTTTGGACATGCATATGGGTGCATAGGATTACATAAAAGAAAAACAAAGAACAAGTTAGACTAAGCTGAATTTCGGAGAAATTCGGGAAGTTTATGTTTTTGAAATTTTGACAAGGCTTTTAAAGAAATGGTCAACATATGAATTGTAGATATATGTCTCACGGATCTATAGGCTCTAAAATCACTTAATTTGGAGTCCATATGAGGAAGATATGGCTGATTAATTGAGCAGAGGTCAGAATCCAGGATAGTAAAAATAAGCGTTTATGTTTTTAATTTTTTGGGAATAATCCGTAAGGAATCTGAAGAAATGATAAACATTAAAGTTGTAGATAATGGTCTTCGATTTTCAATTGGAGTCCATATAAGGGAGATATGGCTGATTAATTGAGTAGAGATTAGAATCAGTTTAAAATCCATAATGGTAAAATAAGTGTTTTTGTTTTTAATTTTCTGTGAATAATTTGTAAAGAATCTGAAGAAGTGATAAACATGAAAGTTGTATATAATTGTCTAAACTTTTTATAGAATTTGAAATTATCTCAATTAAAGTTCATATGAAGGAGATATGGTTGAGTAAATGAGGAAAGGTCATAGAACACGGCTAGGCCGTGTTCTGGGTTGCTTCAGCATGGGTAGGCCGTGTTCGGAGCTGTTTTTAAGCATGTTTAAAGTATTTTTTAAGCATGGTCGTGTCTTTAATATGGCTAGGCCGTGTTGGGTGCTGGATTATCATATTTTTCACTGTTTTCTACCTAAAAATAATATTGTTTGTTAAAATATTTTTAGGAAATATATATTGAAGAAAAATATTTTTAAAATGATGATTTTGGTGTCACAAATTACTCTTTTTCTTTATTTGATTTAAAATGAATCATATTAGATATTGGTATGTGATGAATGATTATTAATCATTAGGTATAAAAATAATGCATCATATTATAAATGTGATTGAATGGCAAGCGTAAAGCTCATAGCGAGTTGCTTAATAATTATATATTGCATTTGACGAATATACACACACACAGATATATATATATATATATATATATATATATATATATATATATATATATATATATATAGACACACACACACACACATTTATATGTATTAATGAATATCAATGGGTTGTATGGCTTGATACGGTACCGAGTAGGGGACGCCCTATTAGCCTGAGTAAGTCAAGGGAGGGCCACTCTAACCGGGTGATAGAGGTAATGTAAGGAGACAGATGGGTGATGAACTCACATTCTCTGATCACTTATTGTGACTGTAGTCGATTGATCACTATGCGTATAGTAAATGAGTGGATTTTTAGTGCACATATAGTATGTTAGTTATGCATCAACTGAAGTGATGATTTTATCTCTAAATCTTAATATTTTCTGTAGCTTATACAGTTGAACATAACTCATGTTTTCTCATTATTTTTTATTTATGTTAAGTCTACTGAGAACCTTTGTTTTCACTATTATTATGGTGTTATGTTTAGATAAAAAGAAATGAGATGCAATAGGGAATGGCGTTACTGATGGAGATCTCGATGTCAGCACCACCTCCTCACCATTTGTGTTTCAAGGGTAGAGTGCTGTATAGGGACTTTTATTTGTGTACTAAAATACTGTGTTGTATAATTATTACATGTGTAAGGTTTGTAATATATATATACATATATATTGTGTTTAAACATATGGCATATTTAACATGCGAAATGTGAAAATAAATAAATAAATAATAAATAAATAAAACCGGATATTACAGTTCTCACTACCACCTATTTAATTAACTGAATGCCCTAAAGAATCCTCAGTATTCAAACACTATGTCAAGCTCTAACAAACATTTTTCCTAGCAAAAAGTTTGTTACTACTATTCTCCTCAAAGTTTGTTAGCCTTACAATTCTATACCATAGGTTTTGATGATAACATATGTGATGTCATTGTATTTCAAGTATATGTGATTATTTGATAACAATGTGCTATGATTCTCTATGCACTAATTATGAATTACGCTTGCATAGAATATATATCTAATAGTGGTTGTAAAATTTTTATATATCTTACAACATGAATATATGCCTGTTATATGCATACTGAAATTGTTTATATCATTGAATCAAGTATATTGCTTATTGGACTAACTACTTAGTTTACAAGTTAAACTATTTTCTATATAGCTTGGTCTAAAGCAAGAAGTTTGAAGAAAGATGCTCTAAGTAATGAAAAAAAAGATTGAAGTCATAGAAGCTTGGTTGCATCAACAAAAACACATGGAATTATCTTCTCAAAGCCAAGGAATCTCAAGGAATGAAGGGTTTCAAACACACACAGACACAAACACACATATATATATCCTAAACTTAGACTCCATGTAAAAGAGATTTAGAAAACCTTTAAGCTCTTAATTTTTAAAAAAATGTTACAAATTGGTTTTCTTATGATTGTTGGTTACAAGTTTGTAAAATTACCTTAAAAATGATTTTTTTTGAAAGAGCAATAAAAGCTTGTTGAGTATAAAAGGTATCTATATATTGGAAATGATGCAGTTTCACAAACTAGTAACCAATAGGTGATACAAAGAGCTTTAGGCACCTATTAGCTTTTGGATTTTGAAAATTAACCATCAAAGAATCAATAGGCACATATAGTTTTATGCCTATTCAATTCTAGATTTTTGCTTAAAAGCTATTTTACGTGACAATAAGCGCCTATAGACTTATATAGTTGCATTTTCAAGTTTTGGAAACCTAGATACAAGTATTTAACATGAAAAAAGGTGCCTATGGATTTTAACAATTACTTTAGCCTAAATAGAAAAGACATTAATGGCTTTACACGTCGTATTTCATTAAATCCGATTGTAAATGGTCTCTAATAGCTATAATCTTTATTTTCCTATAAATACTAAATTCTATTGAACCTTAAAATATCAAAAAACATGCATGAGAATTGTGATTTTCATTTGAGCTCTTGTATTTTCTATTTTTTTAATATAAGTTGTTGTCATTGTATAAATACACTATTTGAGAGAGTTTGGAGACCTTTATCTATTTCTTTCATAATTTTGTGATTCAAGGGGAAATCCCTTGAAGTTTTGAGTGTGGGATTTTTTTTGAACAATTGATTGTAAGTTGTTGTAAGGGTAAGGAACCTGGTTACTAACTAGGTGGAGATGCGTAGTTGTAGTGGCTCATAAGTGCTTGTGTTAAACGTGTGATGTATAGTAGAAAATCTCAAGTTACGGCTTGGGGACTTAATGTAGGCTCAGTGATTGAGCTGAATCAGGATAAATTCTTGTGTTTGATTCTCTCTTTATCCTTTACTCCTTTGCTACAATATAATTTAATAATATTCTGCAATAAGATATTTTGTTTGGCTTGTGATTCTTTCTAATATAACTCTATCTTGGTTTTCTAAATTTGTTGATATCATCTTGGCTTCTTATTTTGTCTCTTATATTATGGAGTTTTATTCTGATATATATTTTGTTGATATAATCCTTTGTATATGTCATTTGGTTGATCAAGTCTTTTGATATTGTTTTCCTCTAGCTTTAACATTATACAATCCCTTGTGCAAACATGTTTACATGATGCATTAAGTTTTTCATGTTTTCTAAGATGTTTAAAATTTGAATTCATCTTTTAAGTTAACTTCTGTTTCAAAGGATTTGAAATTAAGTTTTTTAAAAAAAAATTCATACTTTATTGAAACACCCAATTTACCCCTTCTTAAATGTTATTTTCCTTTCCTAAGAAGTGATATCAAATATGAGGTTCTTAGTAAAAGACTTAACCATCTCAAGAGTTTTTATGGAAACCTTTGAAGGATTTTTGTTTATGGAAGGCTTTAATATTGAAAACCTCTTTTTTATGCATATTTCCTTCATTTTAAAAGTTTTATTTCTTGAAAAGATAGAATGGAAACTTATCTACAATATCTTAATTTGGATTTATGGGATATTGTACAAGATGGTCTTATCCCTAAACCAAGAAAATATTGGAATGATTGTGATAAGAAACTATTTTTTCTGAATGTTAGTGCTATGAAAATTTTATATAGTGGCTTGAATGAGAATACTTATGCTATTGTTAAAAATTGTTCTAATGCAAAGGACGTTTAGGAAACTCTTATCTATACATATATTATGAACTTTGAAATGATTGATAAATCTATCAATGATAGGCAAGAAAAGTTCACTCAAGATAAGAAAGGACAAGAAATCAAGACCCTTATTAGTGATGACAAAGAAAGTAGCCTAAAAGATGAACAAATCGAGCTACAATTGAAGGAGTTATATTTCTTGGCTCAAAAGGACCTAGTGATATATACTTCTGCACTTGATTACAATTCTTCTTGTAAATGTACATCTAAAGAATCATATGATAATATAACCTCAAATCCTAAATGCACAACTAGTTGCATTTCTAAACTTGTGTTAGGAACCTAGATTCCTAACCAAAATTACAAAAGAAACAAAAAGAAAATAACAAAGAAAGCAATAGAAACTTTTCCTAGAGCTTCGAGGGTCTAGGGCCTTCCACAACATTGTCCCAAATACTCCCTGCCTCACCTCTATACACACTTTTTATTTATAACCAAAATCCTAAATAACTAACCCTCTTATAATATGCCATACGTTATTTCTCAAAATTTCTAAAATAACCTTTTATTTTTCTTTTCAACCATGGGGTTCTATCATTATCCCACCCTCAAAGTTTCACCTTGCCCTCAAGGTGAGTAGTAGAAGTAGAGATTGGAGGCTTTTTCTCTATGTAAAGTTGTTTTCCTTTCTTTTTTGTATGTTTTTTCTTCCTTCTTTTCTTTTCAGCCAATAAAGGCTCAAATCTTTGGTTATTTTCACAGCATTGGCCTAAATTCCAAATCCAAAAGTCTTCGACAATTTTTTTAGCCATGCTATATCTTGTATGTGGCCCAACAGGATTAAAAATATAATCAGTCTAGCCTATTTTAACTCTTTGAATAACCCAATATTTTTCTGTTGTTTTGTGGGCCCGAATCAAAAAAAGGATCAATATTTTATACCTAAACCCACTAATTTCAACCCTAATTTCTCTTGTGGACCCCTCATGCACAAAGTCAATTGCCACTCCTTCATTAAACACTGCTGATTGAGTTATAGAATGCTGCCACACTGCTGCATTTTGCTTGCTCTAGGAAACCCATGTTTTTGTACATTCCTCCAGGTTTGTTTCAGCCAATCATGCCTTCTTCCCATTGTCTATTTCCCATTCCTCATCTCTCTTGTCTTTTTTTTCCTCATCCTCATCTCCTTCTTTCCTTACTGCTAGAGCTGCTGCACCTTCCCAAAAATGAGTTCCTACCAATATAGCCCTCTCCCCACATACTGTGTTTTGTATTTCATCTCTCTTTCCTTCTCTTTCATCTTGGCCATGAAAAATAATTTCAACTCCCTGCACGAAGCCCCTACCTCCCAGAAGCGACAATCTGTCTCCTGCATTTTGGAAGATGATGCGTTTTGCATCTCCCTTTCGGATTCCTCTTTCTCGCCACCTTCACCACACTCTACTTTTGGTTTCACATCCTCTTCTCCCTCTTCTCTTGCTTCTTTGGCCATTGACAATCCCTGTTATTGCTCCTCTATGTATCGATGGATAGGGCTAATATGCTTGTCACTCTTAGAGCATAACCCAAGGTCCAAATTGCACACCCACTCAGCCTCCAATGGTTGACAGTACTATTCGTTCAGTTTGTAGGTAGAAGATGTGACATTAGTTACTTCTTTTCTAGGTTCATGAGTCACTTCGCTTCCCCTTATGCCACTTCTATTTCGTGCCGGCGTTGGGTACCTATCCAACATTTGCAAAACAGAAGCAAGTTGCCCTTTGGAAGTTGAAGGGAGCAATACATATTTTCCCATTTCTTCCTTTCGCACAATTATGTCTAGTAACTCCATCACCATTTTGTTATGACCACCATGTTCTGCTCTACTCCACCTAGTCATTTCATTAAACTACTCATCCCTAGCTCCAAACAATCCACTCTTGCCTCCATCTTTGTTCTAGCATCCCTGGAACTGAATTGCTTTGATACCAAATTGTTAGGCTAACCAAAATTACAAAAGCAACAAAAAGGAAATAACAAAAAAAGCAATAGAAACTTTTCCTAAAGCTTCGAGGGTCTAGGGCCTCCTACAACATTGTCCCAAATACTCCTTGCCATACCTCTGTCCTCACCTTTTATTTATAACCAAAATCCTAAATAATTAACCCTCTTATAATATGCCATGTGTCCTTTCTAAAAATCTCTAAAATAACCTTTTATTTTTCTTTTCAACTATGGGTTCTATCAACTTGACTATCACATACCTACTGAAATTTCAACGAGCACTCCTTCTAAACCTCTTCCAAAGGTATTTCATAAAAAGTCTAGAAATAGCTTTAAAAGATGTCATTTGACATAGCTACCATATTCAAAAGAAAGATTTCTTTAAATTTGTCATTTGTAATTACTGTGGTCATGAAGGACATATCTCTCACTTATGTCCTATTAGAAGAAATTGTATGAATAGGAAGTAAATATGGGTTTCTAAATGTTCCAAAACTCGTAGTACTAACATCAAATGACCTAAGATGAAATGGGTACCAAAAAGTCCTTCTAGTGCTTCTATTATGCAGAAAAATTCCTATAAGGATGAATAATTAGGTCAAGCTATAGGGGAACCATAAAAAAGAACTCCAACAAACAAAGTTGAAAGCTCACATAGAGAAGTAATGGGTAAGAAAATGATATCTTTCATATACCAAGGCCAATATATTATACCATGAAACCTCCTATGTTACAATTCTTAATACTCATTGAGGTAGGGCCATATGACAAAAGCATAGCATTGAAAATTCGTATATGAATCATAAAATGTCATAATTGTCATAGATATATATTTTGATCATGTTGCATATCTTACAGTGTCATTTTGCATATATCATGCTTATAAAGTTTGTGCAATGCTTATATCTTTCCTTTATAAACTTTACTTTGCTAATATTTTAAAGGAAACATGCAAACAAATATGAATATGGTTATTCCTAACTCTTTATGCTAAAATATCTTGTTATGACCTGAATAATCTTATTAACAGAACTTAAGTTTTTTTAGAATAATCCATCATGGACTCAAATTGGTCGGGGACCAAAATAAAAGTATTTTACATTATTTTGCAGAGAAATATCTCTACCTCAAAGGGATTAGATGACCCCAAAGGACTATGAGCATGGAAGACACTTCTAACTAAAGAGTCTCCCAATTTCAAAGGCACCAAAGGAAGAATAAAGAGTCAAAATGGTGAAAAGAAAATGCTTTAGAAGACTTTTGGAGAAAACGGAGTCAAAACAGGTGCCTATTGAGTCATTCAAGCGCTAAACACCAGTGTTCTTAGAAAAAGAAGCAAATAGATGCCTAAAGAACAAATAGGCACCTATTTACTAGAAAGTGTAATTATGGAGGGAAAACATAAGCAAACATATGCCTAAAGAAACAAATAGGAACTTGTTTACTGGGAGCAATCCCTTAAAATGAAAAGCAGAACACAACATACGCCTAAATCCTATAATAAATGCTTGTTGGGTCCAAAAGTACTCTCTTCTTCAAATTTCTACAGCAACCTTTAAGGAACTAAGGAGGAACCTCAAACTTCTATTACCATCTTTGGCCCTACTCATACAATGATCAAAGCATCAACAAGTGGTATCAACTAATGGTATCTATAATATGGAAGAATGGTAATTCATGGTATACTTTGAACCTTTTTTGGAGTTGGTTAATGGTTTGGAACTTATGCAATAAATGAAAGACATATTCTGGGTAACATCTATACCATATACTATTTACATGCTTGATATTAATTATTTGCTTTGTATGAGTCACGCAGTATCTTGAATTTATATTCCTCTTATCATGCTATGCTAGGCTTTATTGAGCTATGATATGTATCATACATAATCATTCATTTTGTGATTGTAGCTTTACATATGAGTTAGCTTTTATGCATTTTAATGATGAAATTTGTCTCACATCTTCAAAATGAGCCTTCAAATTTCAAAAAAATGTCTTTAAATCCTTTTTCATCTTGAAAATCAATTTTGACATCATGATTTGTGAAAATGTATTTTTCTCCTTATACCTTATTCTGAGAAAAGCTTTTTCGTTAGTAAATAATTGTTTTTACATCATGATCATTGTTAAATTTCTTTTTAAAGGAAGAACTGAAGTTCAAATGTCTTGTAATCCTCTTTGAAAATGGAAAAAAAATTCTGCCTTCTTTGAATATATACACCATCCGTAACAAGTGGTATCATCATTCTCTTAATTATGACTAAAGTATGCATAACTATGTTTTATGTTTTGTGATAGCCACCTGTAGACAATGCTCGAATATTTTCATACTCTATAGCTTGATATATATCCTGAACTTGTATGCTAGCCATATGAATGTGAGATAGAATTTATGTGTTTAAGCTTGAGGCAACATATTAGCCATATGCCTTGACAAGCTGTTGACTCTTAGTAGGTATAATCTCCTTATCTTAACCTTACAACATCTTATGTTATGAGTGTTCAGTAGCAAATGTTATGCATATATTGAGTAGGATCTTTTTTGTGATCTTTTGATCTTCATGGCTCTCATCTTTTGGGAAAAAAAAAAAAGAATTTTGTGTATCAATCTTTCTTAGAATTCTTATTTTGATCGTATGGATGGATTGAAGGAAAGTAAAATCATTGTTGGTATTCAAGTCATTAAACTCACACTCACCTTTCATAGATCGATGATATGTGCTTATTTGATAAGGTGCCACTATGCTTTGTACAATATTTTAAAAATGGATATGAAATGAAATTTATTTTTTTGGAAATGTGGCATTGAACTCTTTTAATAGTTTAAATTATCAACGTGCTTATGTGACTATATGCTTTAACCTTTTATGAATAGACCTATGTTCACATGTATCATATGCTTTTCATGGATAAGAAATAGGGGGAGAAAAAGGTCTTTTCTTTCCCTATACCTTTTTGTTTATGTCAAATAGGGAAAGAAGTAAGAGAGAAAGAAAAATATGTTCAACTTTTTTAGAAGGAAGGAAAGAAAATTTTGTCAAATAGTAAAGGAACACATTTTTCTTTAGTGATTTGTCATCGTAAAAGAAAGGGAAATTGTTAGCCCTCCAATCCTATGCTATAAGTTATGATTATAATAAATGTGTTGTCACTGTATTGCAAGTGTACATATGCTTATTTAACAACTATGTGCTATGATCCTTAATATGTATTTAATCATCATTTATGCACTAATTGTGAATTATACTTGCATATAATATATATCCAATAGTAGTTGTAAAATATTATATTATTTATATTTATATCGTTTATATCATTGAATCATTTATATTGCAATTTGACCTAACTACTTAGTTTATAAGTTAAACTCTTTTTTGTACGCATACACACACATATCCTAGACTTAAACATCATGTAAAGGAGATTTAGAAAACTTTTGAACTCTTAAAATATTTTTGAAAATGATAAAGATTGGTTTTACGATATTTGTTGGTTAAAAGTTTGAGAAATTGCCATAAAAATGATTTTTTGAAGGAGCATTAGACACACACACACACACACATCTCTCTCTCTCTCCCTCTCTCTTAACACATATATCCTAGACTTAGACATCATGTACACACACACGCGCACACATATCGTAGACTTAGACATCATGTAAAAGAGATTTACAAAACCTTTGAGCTCTTAAAAATGTGTTTAAAAATGATAAAGATTGGTTTTATGATGTTTGTTGGTTAAAAGTTTGTGAAATTGCCTTAAAAATAATTTGAAAGACACACACACACACATCCTAGACTTAGACATCATGCAAAGGAGATTTAGAAAACTTTTGAACTCTTAAAAAATGTTTTTGAAAATGATGAAGATTGGTTTTATGATGTTTGTTGGTTAAAAGTTTGTAAAATTGCCTTAAAAATGATTTATATATGTATGTACGTATCCTAGACTTAGACATCATGTAAAAGAGATTTAGAAAACCTTTGAACTCTTAAAAATGTTTTTTAAAAATAATGTTTGTTGGTTAGAAGTTTGTGAAATTGCCTTATAAAATATTTTTTGAAGGAGCAATAAAAGTTTGTTGAGTATAGTAAGTGCCTATTAACTTTTGTATTTTGAAAATTAACGGTCATAAGAACCAATAGGCACCTTTCATTTTAGATTTTTGCCCAAAAACTATTTACTCGACAATAAGCGTCTGTGGACTTCTGTAGTCATAAGTTCAAGTTCTAGAAGCCTACATTCAAGTATTTAATACGACAACAGGTGCTTATAAACTTTAATAGTTGTCTATTGCCTAAATGGAAAAGAAATTAAAGGCTTTACAATGGTCATATTTCACTGAATCCAATTGTAAATGGTATCCAATGGCTATAATTTTTGTTTCCCCTACAAATACCAGGCTCCATTGAACCTTAGAAGATTAGAAAATGTGTCTAAATATTGTGATTTTCGCTTGAGCTCATGTGTATCCTTTTTTTTCTTATATAAGGTGCTGCCATTGTATAAATGCTCTCTTTGAGAGAGTTTACATACATTTATCTCTTGCTTTCATGAGTTTGTAATTTAAGGGGAGGTCCTTTGAAGTTTTGAATGTGAGATTTTGTTGAAAGGTTGATGAGTTGTTGCAAGGGAAGAGAACACGGTTATCAATTTGGTGGAGTTGTGGTTGTAATGACTAATTAGTGCATGTGTTAAACTTATGGAGTATAGTGAAAAATTTTAAGTTAGAGCTTGGAGACTATATGTAAAGTCGGTGGTTGAATTGAATCAAGCTAAATTCTTATGTTTGATTATCTCTTTACCCTTTACTCTTTTACTACAATATAATGCAATAATATTCTGCAATAAGATATTTTGTTTGGCTTGTAATTCCTTTTTATATAACTCTATTTTGGTTCTCTAAACTTTTATATATAATCTTGGCTTCTTATTTTAGCTGCTATATTTTAGAGTTTTATTTTGATTTATATTTTGTTAATATAATCTCTTGTATCTATTATTTGGCTGCTCAAGTCTTCTAATATTGTTTTGCACTTGCTTTAATATTCTGCATTCCATTGTGCAAACTTGTTTACATGATGCACTAAGTTTCATGTTTTCTAAAATATTTGAAATTTACATTTAAGTTAACTTCTATTTCAAAGGATTTTAAATTGATTTTTTGAAAAATTTCCATGTTTTATTAAAACACCCCTTTTACCCTTCTCTTGGGTGTTAGTAAATTTGCCTAACAAAGTCTTTGGATGTTTAGTCTATATACCCATATACCTTCTCACTTACGAAGTAAAGTTGATCCAAAATCCATTAAATGCCTTTTCCTTGGCTACTCCTCTCACCAAAAAGGATACAAGTTCTATTCTCCCGTCACTCCCAAAACCTACAACACCATAAATGTAACTTCCTAGAAAACTCACCTTCTTATCCAAAAATTAATATTCAAGATAAGAGCTCAACACATAAAAATAAATATAAGTTTTGAGACCTTTCTACTCCTATTTTCTAGCCCATAGAGCCATTGATATAGCCCATTCTAACTTTTCTCGAGCCAAAACAGCAAAAGCAGCCCAAACAGCCCCAACTAACCCAGAACAACAGCCTAATAAACCTAGCCATCCACCTGAAAAATGCCCGATTCTTGAAGCCAAATTTTCAAGGGGAGAACAAGGAGCTTAATACTTACTCAGGGTGCAAGAAGGAGTAAAAAACGATGGAACAATATGGTGAAACTTCTTTGCCTCCTAGGCATTGCCAAGGAGACAACCTGAGAAGAAATTCCCTTGAAAGCACCCAAGGTAGCTCAAATTCTAGCCACTCTACTACTGATCTTCATATTCTTATTGCTCAAAGGATAGGAGTTAGGTCTTGTACTCACATCCTGTGACTAATTTCTCAAGAAGCTCTTCAACAACCTCAGGGAAAAGAAGCTCTGAATGAAGAAATACAAACTTTAAGGAAGAAGGTACTTGGGAATTGGCTCAACTTCCTAAAGGAAAACAACCAGTAGGCTGCAAATGGATTTTCATTGTTAAGAATAAGGTAGATGATATCATAGACAAACATAAAGGAATGTTGGTAGCAAAGGATTTCACTCACACCTATAGCATTGACTTCCTGGAAACCTTTGCTCATGTTGCAAAACTCAAAATTATTCAAGTGTTACTTTCCTTGGTAGCTAATATTGATTAGAACGTACAGCAATTGGATATTAAGAATACATTTCTTAATGAGAAACTAGAAGAAGTTTACACGGAGATTCTACCTGGCCTCAAGCACCCAAATAATGAGAATCTAGTGTTGATATTGTTATATCCTCTCAAATTGCTCTTCTTCAATTGGAACTTCCTGTTTCCACTATCTAACTCAAACTATCACTACTCACTAGTACAGCTAATTTATATTGCAATACTACTTTCTCCATAGCCACCTTAAACAATGATCGCATTCCATTGTACCATAGTTTACACCAATAAAATCTGGGTTAAAATGAAATAAAAAATATCAATGGGTAATTTGAACCACAGAAATTCAAGTGCTAACTTTAGAAGCACAGAAATTGGGACCCCAAACAGAGTCATTCAAAGTGGCAAATATTGAAAAGGGAAGAGTAGTATCTACGCGACTGAATTTATCTACTTACTTTGTTAGTGCATCTCCCAATTCAAACATGGAATTACCACAAGTAGCTCCATCATAAGACATTGTAGATATATTATGTTATTTCTACATTCATGACCCCCATATGCTAAGAAAACAGAGGAAAATTGAGAAAATTCTACATTCCGCACTGCTATGAACATTCTAGCTGACACTTAACACAAATTGTAACCAATTTGCGCTCAAAATAGTAATCACAAAGACTAGCCAATGTTGCTGTGCTTTAAAATTAACACTAGTAAAAGATCTTATACAGACCCTGAGCTTCTAGAGGGATGCAAGTAATCATATGCAAGTGTTCAGTATGCAAGAAGGAATGAAACTGCACATAGAAAAAAAGAAAAGGCATGTTCTGACATTTCTACTGCTGAGTAATTAAGAAAGCAGTTGGGATTCAGATCAATTTTCAGAGAGTCTTCACCAATTTCTTTAGGTTTAATAAGCCTCACTTGAACTAATTTAAGTACTTCGAATTGCATCATCCACTTATTCTGAAAGCCTTAGCATCAGCTGTTAAAATTTTTACAAACCATTAAATGTACTCATTTGCCTCATAATAATCTGAATGTTGACAGAAAAAATAAAATTCAAGGATTATCCAAATATATTTAGTTCAAGTAAGAATAATTATAGGATTAAAGTAATAATTTCACTTACTACTATTTAAGAAAAAGACATTGTTATTAAATAGTAGTACATGCGAATATGGGGAAGTTAAATCTTAATATACTATCCTAAGTCACACTCACACTATCCTTGGAGCTAAATTATTACCAAATCCTCACAGCTCACCAGAGATTTTAATTTAACTTCTAGGTTTAATTTGGTCCTAATTTTCTCATTAAAACAATCTAATCAATCCAGTTTCAATTTGAGCATTATTATCTCTCAAATTTTGCTCATTACGACAATATAATCCCTCTACTGTGGATTAGAACAACTAAGTTGGTAATTTTTTTTTCCACATAATTAGTAAGATAATATTACTCTAATTGAGACTAGAAGAACTAAATTCCAGTGACAAATAAACTACAGAGAAAAAAATTGCTCTAACTAAAACTAGAGACAAAATTTACGAGACTAACAGTGCAACTAGACTTTTAGGTATTAGTTCCACAAGAACAGCCCTCGATCATGGTAATTTTATAACTAACTGATGCAAAGCTTGCTAATTGACGAATCTCAAAATACCACACTAAAATAAAAGATTGATTATTGAGTAAAAGAATTTGCTACAGTACATGTTGAGGAAAAATAACAGTGGATGTGCACTAATGAGGAATCTGAAAGCATAATTAGCTAGGTAAAAATAGCCGGAGAGATGAAAAAGAAAAAATTTATTCTTTTATACGTAATGTTGACAAGTCATTCAGTACATCCTTAACCAAAATTATTAGGACATCTTATACAGGAAAACACCCAATATAAATAGATAACAAAACCTTGCCATGACTGGAATTGCCCAATTGCTGAAACTATTTCAGTACTTCCTTCAAACTTTCTTCTTTCCTTGAGAACCATCTTTTCCAAATCAAGTGCCCAGTGTTTGCAGGCAGCTTTTACTAGCATCAGTAATGGATTCAAAATCCTCAACATGTGCCACATCAACAATTCTCCTGTTAATCAAATAATTATACGAAGAATGTTAATGGATCTTATTTTGAGAAGGGACTGAGCCACAAGGAGATTTTGAAATGGAAATCCAAGTGATGAAAACATTGGAGAAGGAAAGATGCTTAACTGATGACTATAGCAAGTATACAGAAATCCACACACAAAATGTGCAATCATCACCTAAAGCTATCAGGAATTACAAAATATGCAAATGACAAACTATTCAGTTACAAAAGGATTAGGTTTGATGCTTGAAAACCTTTGCCTATAGATTGGAAAATTAAACAAGATATCACATATTGCTAAATAATCTTGCAATGGAACCAAAGGTAAGAACACTCAAAAATCATGCAACCATGGAAATTATATATAATAATGGTAAAATTAAGAATCTCTATTCTTTAGTCTCACCTTATCATTTTGGCAGCACCAAATCTAAGAGTGCCATGAAACAGATCAGTCATATATCTCTTCTGTACAAGCAGCTTAATCTCAGAGTTGTTATAAATTGCCGAAAGATATGCCTCACCAGGACCATTTCCGTGTTTGTCCCAAAGTGCAATGAATTTATAGTGAAAAAGATTCTAACTGTCTTCAATTGTCTTAAGAATCCATTCCTTATATGCCTGCATGACATGTTGTGTTTATACTTTAGACAAGTCTTGCAACTTTTTTTCCCTTTAATCGATAGTCTCCAACAAATATAAGAATAATGATTTACATGCCAAGTTTCATAATGTCATTCATCCTATAATGCAATTGCAATAACTCGACTAAAGGGAAAATCCATGCCAAATAAAGATGAAGATATAACAATGGATAAACACTATACTACTAGTCAGTCAGAGAAGAAATTAAAGTGAATTTCAACCAAGTCATATTACTAGTGTTGGGCAAAACAAGTTCACAGGAGCCATCTTTAGGACTTTTCAGATTTCACATAGTATAATGTTGTCATCTTTTCAATTTAAACACCCAGAGTTCCTTCTCTTGATCAAAATAATAGTGACACATTGGGTTATTGGATAACAAAGAACTATTTATAGACACTACACACATTAAACAGAACAATTCAAAGTTGTTCAAAACTATAAATATGCAAGGCAACATATGTAGGAAACTCTATGAAGCACGGACACGGACTCAGACACGGGACACGACATGGACACGAACACGGGAATTTAAAAAAATGCAAGACATGACACATTGAGGACATGTGAATTAAAAAAACTATAAAAATTATATATATACACACACACAATAATAATAACATAGAATAAGATATAATTCAACACCCAATAACATAGAATGAGTTATAATTTACAATACAACTTAATATCCAAAAATTGTCATAAATTTATAAGTTACAACACAATCAATATTCATTCTTCAATGTTTTCTAGATCACCACTATTAATTTTATCCCTTTCATCTGTGAAAAAAACTCTTTTCAACTAGGGTTCATCCAATGATAGATTTACAACCGATAAGACTCCAACATCTTCTGACACATCATCAAAACTATCTCCTCCAATATAACACATCTTGGTATCACCTTGCATATATTGTGGGCTTTTTCTCGACAAAAGCCAAAGATTGTTATGAACAAACACTAAATCTTCAACACATTTTGGTGTCAATTTGTTCCTTCTAAATGAGTGAATGGATGAGTATGTACTCCAATTTCTCTCACAACAAGAGGAGAAAGATGGTTGCCCAACAAGCTTAAAAACAAGACTTTAGAGAAGTGGAGCGGAGTGACCATGAATTGCCCACCAAAATATGGCTCCATATACCCTCTTTGAGCAATAGAGTCCGATTCAACAAACTTTTCATAACAAGTGGAGAATTTCACATATTCCACATAAACCTTTTTCAAGTCATCAGGATCTTGAAAAATTCTCTTTAAGCACTTCATTCTCTCTCTTGTTATCTCTCCATCTTTGCGTGGAGGGACTCGATTAGAAGTTTCATTCAACCAAGAGTGACTATAATACTTATAAAGAGAATTGAAACAATATGTTATTATCATTAACATAATGAAGTTAAAAAACACAATTTAGCAAAAAATAAGAATAAGAATACCTAGGGTTCAAAGAATGTGCTAGGCAATGAAGTGGTGTATTGTTTTTAGTCCACCTTTACACCAATAAATCATACACCACATTAAAGAAGGTTGACTCTTTAGAGTCAAGCTTGTCTTCATGGCAAAATATTGCCTTCTTTACTTGTTCAATCATACTATCCCACTCTTCATATATCTTGTGAAGACTAGGCTTATCAATATTTCTCATTCTCAACATATCATAAATTGGAGAGGTGAAAGCAAGAATAAAATTAATTTTGTCCCACCACACATCATTTAAAATTTTATCCTTCACAAATTGAGTTTTTCCCACATCATCCTCCCTATAAAGATTTCATTTATCACTTATCACCATTGATTGCAAGTCATGTTTTACAAGTTTAAATCTCTTCAGCATAATAATAATGAAAGCAAATCTAGTATCCACAATGGCAAGCAACTTCAAAGGGACAAAATTCATTAAAAATAGTCAATCTCATAATGATTCATGATAAAAAAAGTTATCATTATAGCATCATCGGCTACTTCCTTTATCCAACCAAACTCATCAAAAGCAACTTTATTATCATCCTTATTTTTTACATTGCAAATGCTCTTCAAAACTAAATTTAATATATGGACCACACAAAGAGTTCAAAAGATGTGAGGATACTCAACCTCTATAAGAACCCCTGCAACTTTACAAACTGGAGTATCATCAGTGATGACTTAAACCACATTCTCTGCTCCCACTTCTCTAATTACACTGATAATGGCATTTGCTATGAACTCTTTGTCTTTGTACGCACCTTCACAATTAGTGGCTTTTATGAATATAGGGCCACTTTTTGTCACCGCCATGAAATTAATAAGATGACATCTTTGTGGATCTGACCATCCATCACAAAAAATGGTGACACCCTTCTCCTTCCATGTTGTTTTTATAGGTTGCAACACTTTCTCAATATGTGCCTTTTGTTGTTGTAACAAAGAATTCCGCAATAAATTGTAACCTGGAGGTATGAAGCCAGCCAAATTATGGTTGCATGCATAAGTAAAAGAACTCACGTAATAAGGATTTCTAGCAAGGTGGAATGGTAAGCCCTCTGAATAGAACATCCTAACAATATGAACTCTTAATTCATCTCTTTCTTGGTTACGGTATGCCTTCTCAAGAGGACTTTCCTCTACACCCTTTCTTCTCTTGATTCCAACTCCCAAACTCCTAAGTCTAAATGAATGGAATGAAGAACTAGTGCTACTAGATAAGCCAATCTTTGATGCATCACTAGATGGTGGTGTCAAAAAAGAGAACCAGAGGAGAGAAACAGAGAAAACACCCTGCTGAAATATTGTTTTTATTCTGATTGATAAGGTATAGGAATGTATCAGTATTTATACATCTATCCTAGGAGAAAATAAATCCCATAATTTTCCCCAAGAATATCTGCAATTAGGATAATCCAAATTTCCTATCCTAACAAGCATATCTCTGCTGATTTGTGCTGAGATTAGTGATCCCATAAATTCAGGGATTATAATCCCATAAAATCAGGGATTCTAATCCCATAAAATCAGGGTAAAATCAGGGATTCTAATCCCATAAAATCAGGTTCAGGAATCTCTAATCCCATAAAATCAGGGATTCTAACACCCCCCCCCCTCAAGCTAGATTGTATACATCAAATAATCCTAGCTTGGAAATCAATTTTTCGAATAGAGGTATGGGCAAGCCTTTTGTTAGCACATCTGCAGTCTGTTCTGCTGAGGATATATGTGAAATACAAATAATCCCTTCTTCTAATTTTTTTTTGATGAAGTGGCGGTCTATTTCTACGTGTTTAGTGCGATCATGATGAACAGGATTGTGAACTATACTGATAGCTGCCTTATTATCACAATATAGCTTCATAGGATATTTATTTGGAACTTGAAGCTCTTCAAGTAGAAGTTTAATCCAGATTAATTCACTGACCCCATTTGCTAGAGATCTAAATTCCGCCTCTGCACTGCTTCTAGCAACAACATTCTGCTTTTTACTCCTCCAAGTTACTAAGTTTCCCCAAACAAATGAGCAGTATCCTGATGTGGATCTTCGATCTGTGATAGACCCAGCCCAATCTGCATCAGTGTAGCTTTCCACTTCTCGTGACTCTTCCTTTTTAAAGAAGAGTCCTCTTCCTAGGTTGCCTTTAAGATATTTCACAATGCGGATGACTGCATTCAAGTGCTCTTCATAGGGATTATGCATAAATTGACTAACCAAGCTTACAGCATAAGCTATATCTGGTCTGGTGTGAGATAAATAAATGAGCTTCCCAACTAGTCTTTGGTACCTATTCTTCTCAACTGGTGTACCAATATTTTGCTCTCCAAGTTTAATAGTTGGGTCAACTGGTGTGTCCACAGGTTTACAGCCCAGTAACCCCGTTTCCTTTAAAAGATCTAAAGTATATTTTCTTTGAGATATGGATATACCAGTTTTATTTCTAGCAATTTCCATTCCCAAGAAATATCTTAGCATACCTAGATCTTTTACTTCAAATTCATTTGCTAGTCTGCTCTTCAGAGAATTTATTTCTTCTATATTATCTTCAGTAACAATGATGTCATCAACATAGACAATAAGAATGGTAGTCTTCCCTCCTTCATGCTTGTAAAACAAGGTATGATCACAATGAGCTTGATCATAGCCCTGATGGAGAATGGCCTTAGTGAACCTTTCAAACCAGTGATTGTTTCAAGCCATAGAGAGATTTTTTTAATTTACAAACTTGTCCTGTGGGAGTAGGACTTGTAAAGCCAGGTGGTAGTTCCATGTAAACCTCTTCTGATAAATCTCCATTTAAAAAAGTATTTTTAATATCTAGTTGATGAAGAGGCCAATCAAGGTTGGCTGCAATAGACAAAAGAATCCGGATAGTATTAAGTTTAGCCACTGGTGCAAAAGTTTCTTGATAATCTATCCCATATGTTTGTGTAAATCCCTTAGCCACTAGGCGGGCTTTATATCTCTCAATAGCCCCATTTGACTTATATTTTACTGTAAATACCCATTTGCACCCCACCAGTATAATATTTCTTGGTTTTTTCACTAATTCCCAAGTACAATTTTTTTTTAGGGCCTGCATTTCTTCTTCCACAGCCTTTTTCCACTCTGTGATCTTAAGAGCCTCCTCAATATTTTTAGGGATTATTACTTCTTCAAGATTAGCAGCAAGGGCCTTCAGAGCAGGAGATAGGTGTTCATATTAAACAAATTTAGCTATAGGATGTTGGGTACATGTTCGGACTCCTTTTCTCCATGCAATAGGCAAGAAATCAGAGACATTTTTAGAAGGGAAGTTACCTGGAACTGGGTCAGATTCCTGGCCTGGAACTGGGTCAGATTCTTGGCTTGTTTCATAAACAAGAGGCACTATATTACCCTGTTGTCTTCTTCTTCTAGTATAAACCTGCATCTTAGGTTCCTGATCAAAGCATTCTGGATTCTGGTCTGCTGGTTCAATTAGGTCCAAGTTTTTGTTTGGGCTTTCCTCACTCCTCGGGTTATCTCCTAGTCCTCCATCAATGTTTTCGGTTTCAATTTTTTCTGGGGTAGGCTGTGGTTCTGGAATTCCTAAGGGAGGGTTGTCCACGGATAAAGGAAGAAAAGGTAAAAAATTTCCTTCATCATTGCTCTCCCCTTGAAGGGAATTTTTTGTGTAAAAGGAAGTAGTTTCATGAAAGGTAAGGTCCATAGTTATGATCAATTTCTTTTTTTCAGGAGAATAGCACTTATACCCTTTTTGGTTAGCTGCATACCCGATAAAAACACACTTATGGGCTCTAGGATCAAGTTTGTTGCGATTTGGTTCATGGTTATGGGTAAAAACAGTACATCCAAAGACTTTGAGTGGAAGGTTGCTTATGGTTTTATGGTCTGGGAAATATTTGTTGAAAGTGTTAATGGGAGTTTGATATTGGAGAGTTTGGGCAGGCATTCTGTTTATGAAATAACAAGAGGTAAGGACAGCATCTCCCCAAAAAAATTTTGGCATATTAGTGGTAAACAATAGGGCCCTAGCAACTTCCAAAAGGTGTTTGTTTTTTCTCTCTGCAATTCCATTTTGTTGGGGTGTATTGGGACATGAGCTTTGATGGACAATACCATGTTTGTTGAGGTAATTGCCTAATATATGTGTGAAGTATTCTCTCCCATTGTCGGTATGAAGGATTTGTATATTTGAGTTATATTGGTTTTGGATCATTTTGTGGAAGTTTATAAAGACTTGTTCGGCATCAGATTTTTCTGAATAAATAAACCCAGCATACTCTAGTATGATCATCAATGAAGGTTATGAACCACCTTTTTGAATAGAGATTATGAGATCGTGAGGGACCCCAAATATCACTATGGATTATGGCAAAAGGTTTAGTGGTTTTGTAGGGTTTTGGTTTAAAAACAGCCCTTTGATGTTTTGCCAATTAACAGATTTCACATTGAAAATTGTCATTGTTCTTGAACAAAAAAGGATATAAATGTTTCAAATAATTAAAACTTGGATGACCTAACCTATAATGCCATAACATAATTTGGTTTTGTCTTGTAGTAGGTTCCCAGAAAACAGTAGTGTGAGCTTGTTCTGCTTCTTCCATTTCTTCATCAAAGTAATATAGTACTCTATGTTCCTTAGCATTGCCAATCTTCCTCCCCAAGACCAAGTCCTGAAATTCACATTTTTTCTGTGAGAAAATGACTCTACAATTACAATCCTTAACAATTTTGCTTACAGAGAGCAGATTGCAAGAAAGATTTGGAACATGCAATACAGATTTAAGTTCCAAAGCTGAGTTAATTTTAATAGTTCCACTCCCAGCAATACGAGATAGAGACCCATCAGCTATTTTAACTTTAGTTTGACTGTAATTTGGAGTATATGAAGAAAAAAGTTGGATGCAACCTGTCATATGATCCGAGGCTCCAGAATCTATAATCTATGAGTGTTGTTCTTTCTTGTTACAGTTCAAAGCAGAGAAAAAATTACCTTATTGAGCTATTAAAGCTGTACCAGTGGGTTTTTCTGGGATGAGTAATTTATGAAGGAGTGCTAATTGTTCCCTGCTAAGATTGAGGCCGCCTATGGGGTCCCCTTGTTTCTGGTCCGAATTTTCAGGGGTAGCTTGATATGCACGGGTCTCCCCCTGGTAGCGCCCAGAACATTTCTGAGTCTCACGGTTTTGCTGGTTGGCAGGTTTTCCATGTATCTTCCAGCAGGTTTCCCTGGTATTATTGGTTTTTTGACAAAAATCACACCAGAGATTCCCCCTTTTTGGACGCCTCTGCTCATTAGTGTTATTTTGGTTCTGCTCATCCTTCCTTGAGGTGTATAGAGCTGCAGCTTCTGATTGAGTGTTCCTTCCATCATTTAACATAATCTTCCTCCTGCTTTCTTCCCTTCGAATTTCTGCAAAAACCTCTTCTATTCTTGGAATGGGACGTAGGCTAATCATCCTACCACGAACCTCATCTAAGTCCTTGTTTAATCCTGCAAGAAAATCATAGGTGCGGGTCTTTTCTACTAACTTTAAGTATTTTTCCTGGCACTTGTCACACCAATCATTAGGTTCAAATAAATCAAGCTCTTGCCAAATTTTTGTAAGAGTAGTGTAGTACTCAGTGACAGTCATAAGCCCTTGTTTAAGATCTCTAGCTTTATCTCTTAATTCACACAATTGGGCTGAATTTTCAAGATCAGAATATGCAATTTTTACCTTGTCCCAGATATCCTTGGCTGTGTTGTGGATGAGATACAAAGACCCAATGTGTTCTTCCATAGAATTGATGAGCCAAGACATCACAAGAGCATTCTGAATATCCCAGGTTGAGTACATAGGATCAGCTGGTTCTGGTTTTGATGTGGTACCATCCAGAAAACCAATTTTCCCTCTCCCCCGTATAATCATCTGGACAGATCTTGACCACTGGAGAAAATTTCGCCCATTGAGCTTATAAGGTGTGATTTGGAGGGGTGAGTTATCGAAGGAAGTTGAGATGGGCTGATGTAATGCAGGGGGGTTAATTGTAAGGTTGTGGGTGGCGGAGTTCTCAGCAAATTGCTCCCCTTGCCCATCCTTGCTTAACCCGGTTAAAGCCTGCCTAAAGCTGGCCATTTTCTCTCCTCAACGGTATCTCAGCTCTGATACCATGTCAAAAAAGAGAATCAGAGGAGAGAAACAGAGAAAACACCCTGCTGAAATATTGTTTTTATTCTGATTGATAAAGTATAGGAATGTATCAGTATTTATACATCTATCCTAAGAGAAAATAAATCCCATAATTTTCCCCAAGAATATCTGCAATTAGGATAATCCAGATTTCCTATCCTAACAAGCATATCTCTGCTGATTTGTGCTGAAATTAGTGATCCCATAAATTCATGGATTCTAATCCCATAAAATCAGGGTAAAATCAGGGATTCTAATCCCATAAAATCAGGTTCAGGAATCTCTAATCCCATAAAATCAGGGATTCTAACAGGTGGCAACGAAATTTTCTTTGGCATGGATTTAAACTTTCTTTCACAAGCATCATCTTCTAATTTTTGCATGTCAACAAGATCTTTATTAGAAACTCTATTGCATACTCCTAGACCAAACCCTTTTAGCTTTAATAAATGAGCTCTAACTCTAGAATAAGTTCCTTTGTAATCATTTCCACAATAATTGCATGTAAAATGAACATTTTCTCCACCTCTTGTTTCCTTTTTTCTCTATGTGACAAACCTCCACAAAGGTTTGTAATCATCTCTCTGCACATTATCTTCACCAATACTAATATTTTCAGAACTAGAACTTTGAGACATCCTAAATAAAATAAAATGAAAAAAAAAATTAAGAATCATATCACATACTCTGGACTCTGTTTACTGTGTCTAATGTCTATTGTTTGTCATTTCTCAGCCCATCATAGAACCCATTCCCAAAACATACACAATTACTTACAAAAATAGAAGCAATTGGCATCTATATCATACAAAAACAGAAGCAAATAGCAATTAATCACAAGCAGACAAAAGTCACAAGACACAAGGCACAAGTAAATATATAAATCAATTCATCAATCATCACAATTGCAATCACAGAAGCAAGTAGACCATGAGAGTTGAGGCACAACACAAGTAATCCACTAATCTCAATTCAACACAACTAATCAACAAAGAACCCCTGCAATGTACAGAGCATGGAACAACAGAGAAGACAAGCACGGTACAGAGCAAATAGCAACTAATCCATTTCTATTTCTGGTCCTAATACATTTCCTATTTCTCCTAAACTATCACAAATCCAAGTGAATGGAACAACAGAGAAGACAGGCAGAAATCGAAAAACACAGACTCAGACCATTTGTTGGAGCAAAACCAGACAAGAGGCAAGACGTAGCATCGATGGAACAACAAAGAATAGATACATACCTGAGAGCTGTACCTACACAGAAATGGAACCAAAATTGCGACTTGTCAGGGAATGGAACAAAACCTCCCAAAAATGGAACAAAGCTGACCAGAGATAAACACGAAGGAGGAGACCGGGTATGGAACAGAGTTGATGATGGGAGAGCTGCACAGTGAAGTAGACGCGGCCGGCGATGGACACGAAGTCAAAACAGAAGACAATAGCATAGGAAGGAGGTGAAGTTTCGATCAGCAACGCAAGACAAATGTGGGAACTAGAGACAAACACAAAGGAGAAATATTTTAGACCGGGTATTAGGGCTTAAATGAGAGGCTAGGTACCGGGTAGGCTTTGGGCCTATGAAAATTGAAGGGCTGGACTTTTTTATGCCCAAAACGTGTCGGACACTTCCAAAAACGTGTCCAATACGTCGCCCTTTTTTTTTAATTTTGGACACGGAGACACAAGTCTGACATGGGGACACGTGTTTGGGGCGTGTCCGTGCCCAGTAAGTGTCCGACACTCCGCCACGCCCCTAAACGGAGTATCCGTGCTTCATAGAGGAAACTTAATTGATGGCACAAATGCCTTAGGATCTCTAAAGATAGGTAGAACTTCTAAAGGCTGTCTAGCCTCTCCCCAAAAACCAAAGTGAAAATCAAATGGGAAAAAAAACTAAAGGAAAGAGACTATGTAAGAGGAGTTACAATATAGACGTTAATAACTCTGAAATCAGACATGCAATAAATCAGGGCCACAGCAGATAAGATGAAATGATGACCTACTTTTCAATCATTCACTTGATCAGCATGTTCATCTTGAGCAAAGGAAACCAAAACAAAATTTCCAAAGAATACTCCAGCGTCAAAACCCATTGGTCCATAAAATGAAAATTATGGATCAATAACTTATGCCGATTCATGAGTAACCATGACAGAACCAGTGTGTAGATCTCCATGTATTAAAGCCTGGGCCCTCTCACAGAACCTACAGGAATATAAATTCACATAAAAGAACAAACTAAAACAACCCAACTGCTGCACATTATGGAAAGACATGTACTAGTCATAATACTTGGATTTCAGCTCAGCAACTTCAAGCTTCAACAGATTGTCTTGTCAAACAGCCTCAGCATCACGATCAAGATAAGGGGCAGTCCAACAATTATATTGAGAAACTTTATAAGGGTCAGATAAAAGCACATTTGCTGTATGCCTGCATAACTCCACGTTCCCACAAAATCCAACAACTACATTGAAGCTTATGAGCAACAAGTGTTAACTCTTAAGGTTCCATATATAGACAAATATATCACCAACAACAGGGGTAAGGACCAATTATATTCTTATAATAACAAATGAGATAATTATTTATTGTATCGCTTTTCTAAAACAAAGTTTGAGATGAGGTAATTTGTGGTAAGTGCAAACAGGCAATGTACAGACAACTGAACAAGAACCGCTTTTTCCCATATAAATTAACCTAAATGACCACTCTAGCTCAATCAACTTTTAGACTAAGTATCAGATATAAAAGAATCAGAACCAAGTAACTTATATAAGAGCAGAAACAACAATTCTAAGGAACCAAAGACAAGATCAAGCAATCTTAGAATTCTACAGTTCAATTAAGGAAACAACAATTTTTCCCAATGACATATATTAAAGGCATACTGATACTGTCAAGCAATGTAGAAGATAAAGGAACATCGTGCATTATAATCACATGGTTAATATATACCATAATTTCTAAATCCCACAGTTCAAATTACAGTAAAATTAATGTAGGATGTGACGCAATATTGAAAAAGAGTGGTGGGGTAGATTAGCACCCTTATTGTGCTCTGTAGTGGAACAAAAAAGGAGAGATCCAAAGACCAGTGTCTTTGCCATGTAATCCGCTGTGTGTTCTGGACTTCTGCCAATAATGAATACTCAATTGCAGCAATCAACACTTTCCTCAGGATTATATGAGGGAACTCTAGGTAACGCATGCCAATTAAAGACATTGTACTGTCAAAAGGATAAACTTCTGGGACATGCTCAGGGCTTAAACGACCATGTTCTTTAAGCCCCAGTGCCTCAAAACATGCTCTCTCGTTTGTCATAGGCCATGACTCGCCTATGCTACAAATATATGGGAGAACCTACAACGTCGCACAAACAATTAACAAAATTGGAATATATCACCAAACTTCATCGAATCTATCCAAACATATAGCATTTTTAAGCATCATCTTCGTTCTCGAGGAAGGCAATTTAACAAATGAAATTACAATGTCCAAAAATAACAAACCAAAAAGAAAAAAGAAAAAAAAGAATGTCTCAATACCCACAAACTTTTCTACAGAAAACTTTGATCAACGACTGAAGCTAAGTAAGACCCTTACCTGTTTGATGACAGAAGAAGCACCAGAATAGGGGTGGTAGTCATCAAACTTATTCCCAAGGTTAGAAGACAGAGAAGGGGAAGCCCTTCTGTATTCAATCAGCGACTTCTCATCGAGCAGACGGAACTCCGAAAAAGCCATCATGGGCGTCGATGGTGGCCGCTGACACCGGCGGCGATAAACTGTAGTAGTGGTTGTCGTAAGATTTTAAGGAATGGGAGGAACAAGTTGCTTGAGAATCATAATGGAACTTTTGTACTTCTCTAAGAGGGATAGAGGTGCAGTGTATGACTATAAAAGCTGGGTAGACGCCGTGGGAAAAAAATGGGGTGCAAATTATTTATTTTTTTTCGTTGAAACTATCCAAATGTTTTTGTTCTTGATTTATTCATATAAAATAAAATTATTAAAATAAAATAAAATATTTATTAAAATTTTATATTATTTTAATTAAAATTATTATATTTTAAAATATTTTGATAGAAATACTTTTATTTTAATAAAAATTTCAATAAAAATATTTTTATTTCGAGTTGCTTCAATAGAAATACTCTTGTTTCTAATTATTTTGATAGAAATATTCTTATTTCGAATATTTTGAGTTGTTTCAATAGAAATATTCTTATTTCGAATTATTTCAATAGAAATATTCTTATTTCGAGTTGTTTTGATAGAAAAGTATTAAACTAATTTAAAAAATAAAAAAATTGATAATTTAAAAATAGATGAAAGTAGTATCATATCACATCCAACATCAAGTTATTTCTTCCACAAGCCACATCTTTATTAACTTCCTATTCTCTCATTTTATTTTCGTGACATTGTTTTACTTTATTATCTTCATTTTAAAGAGAAAACTACAAAAATGATGAAAAGAGATATTGAAAGACAAAGAGAAAGGAAGATACCTAAAGATAAAGATAGAATCATGGTCGACGGAGAGAGAAAGACTTAAATATAGATGTTACAAAAGAGTTAAGAAGAAAATGGAGAGATAGATATAAAAGAGAGATTGTTGTTTAATGTTGTTAGAATTTGAGTCGAAACTCTTACTATAGTAACATGTTTACTTATATAGACATTAATTCGAATTAATTTTAATATAATTTTATATATCTATATCATTAATATCATGTTAAAATATTTTAAAATTTAAAAAAATACATTATTTAAAATTATTTGAAATATTTCTTAAAAAAAATTCGTTTCTTCGAAATTTCCGAAACGTTTCGAAATATTTCCGTTTCTAAAGTCACCAAAACGGTATTTCGAAACGAAATTTAATACCTTGGGTGCAGTGCAGAAACCAACCTAGTCGTAACTCGTTATTTATATAATATTCAATTTGGAGGGACTTTTTTATCCTCTAACTCTTATTTTTATATATATAAAAAAATCGTATATGTCAAAAAAAATGTTATTTTTGTTATAAATATCTTGTATGGATGTCCATCATCCCGATATTTCGGTTATCTTATCTGATAATATATTATTTTCAGTAATTATCTAAGAGGATAATTATTATTAAAGAGTTATCCTACAGTTGTATATCACTATTAGGACTCTCTCACCTACTTGTATAAATATTCCCTCATACATGAATGAAAATAACAATTCATTCTCTTATTTCTTTCTTACTTCTCTCTCTACTTTTAAATTATTTCATAACACGTCATCCGCACGACGCTCTACTTTTTGCTTCAAGGTTAGTAATTTTTATATACAATTATATTGCTATTGATTTATTTTATCTTTGAAGGACCACATCAATTTATATATAATTTTTTTATATTATTTAAATCTATCTTCCTCTTATTTCAAATTATATGTTCCTGATGGACTACATTAATTTATGTGCAATTATATGTCCCTAAAAGACTGCACTTATATATCCCTAAAGGACTGCATCAAATTATATGTCCTTGAAGGACTGCATCAATTTATGTGCAATTATATGTCCTTGAAGGACTGCACCTATATATCCCTGAAGGACTACACCAAATTATATGTCCCTGAAGGATGTATTAATTTATGTGCAATTACATGTCTCTGAAAGACTGTACTTATATGTCCTTGAAAGACTACACTTATATGTCCTTGAAAGACTGCACTAATTTATGTGCAATTATATGTCCCTGAAGGACTGCACCAAATTGTATGTCCCTAAAAGACTACATCAATTTATGTGCAAATTCTATTACTTTAGTTTATCCCTAAAGGACTGCAACAATTTAAGTTGTCTCAAATTTTGTCCCTGAAGGACAATGGTTTAAGTGTAATAAATATATTTTATTTCTTCTATTAAATAATTTTTTTAATAACCCAGTATATAGTTTTTCATGTAGTTTCTTTTTAATCAATTAATATATGTTTTTATCTCTTCTATCTTTATGTAGTTTCTTTAACCCAGTAAAACCTATAGCGAATATAAATGTTTTTATTATTATTTATTTTATTTGAAATGGTTTACTTTATTTATGAATGTTTATTGACTAACATTATATTTTATGATATTTTTAAAATGTCGAACCTTACAAAACTTGAATTCATAGCGCTTGACATTACTGAAAGAAATTACCTATCTTGGGTGTTAGATACTAAAATTCATTTAGATGCAAATGGTCTTGGAGAGACTATTTTTGGATCATCTTATAGTTTTTGATCAAGAACCAAATATTTTTCATCTAAGAATTTTTGGATGTACAGTATATATCCTTATTGCCTCACCGCAACGCACTAAAATAGGTCCACAAAGAAGGTTGAGAATATATGTTAGATATGAATCTCCTTCTATAATAAAGTATCTTAAACCATTTATAGGAGATCTATTCACAGTTCGGTTTGTTAATTGTCATTTTGAAGAATCAATTTTCCCAACATTAGGGGGAAAAAATAAGCAACTGAAAAGAAAAATTAGTTAGCATAAATTATCACTAACTCATCTTGATCCTCGTACAAAACAATGTGAACTCAAAGTTAAAAAGATAATTCATTTGTAAAATTTAGCCAACCGATTGCCAAACGTATTTACTGACTCAAAAAGAATTATCAAATCACATATACCAGCTGCTAATGCTCCAGTTGAAATTGATGTCCCTGTTAGACAATCCATCATTGCAAATAAGCCTGAGACCCGCATGAAGCGTGGTAGGCCCGTTGGTTCCAAAGATAAAAATTCTCAAAAAAGAAAAGGAATTAAGAATCAAGATAGTTAAATCAAGGATTTAACAACTCCAGAAGAATCTCCAGAAGAGTTCTAAGACATAATTAATGTTTTAGTTCCAGAAGAAACTCAGGTACCTGAAATTTGTGAAAATAAAGAGATCTCAATTAATTATGTTATGAATAGAATACGATGGAACCGACAAAAGGTCAATATTGACAATAATTTTGCATATAATATAGCGCGCGATGTTTTAAATGATAATGAGGATCATGAACCAAAGTCTGTTCAAGAATGCAGGCAAAGAAATGATTGGCAAAAATGAAAAGACGCAATTGAAGTATAGTTAAAATCGTTTGAAAAGCAAAAAGTTTTTAGACTTGTAGTCTGTAACGCCCTAATTTACGTTACGTAAAATAAAATTTTTTTTTCTATTATTTTCTGCAATAAGATATTTTTCATAAAGATACATAATTCAATTCTTTATCATGAGAACAGATACATATAGGATCTCTCATGTATACACAATATACAGACCAAGTCTATAAACATCAAAGTACAACAGAAACAGGGATCCTGCATGTAACGTTCAGAGCACACTCTATAATACAAATACAATATAATTCAAAGACTGTGAGTCTTGAAAGCAATGTAGACTCACCCAGAGAATATATCACTTATCTGCCGAATCAGACTCTGATAGTCTTATCTAAAAAATGTGGAAATATCGTGTAGTGAGTTTGACAACTTAGTGAGCAAATAATTCCTCCTATGACCTCTTAGATCAGCATATGGATGTACTTATGTTTTAAAATATGTCACATAGAAAATACAGTTCAGAAGTACATTCATATGGGACCCGTATTTTAAATATTATCAAATCAAAAGATATTTAGATATCCAAAACCATATGCACCATGGTATGATCATTAAACAAATGTTGTTATGCTCAGCTGTATAAGCTATAGTAAAATATTATAATTTGAAAATAAAATCATCACTTTTAATGCACTTGTCTCACTCGGCAATCTGGTCAATACAATGAAAATACAACTCATTTGCTATATGCATAGTGACCTCGACTCTAGTCACAATAAGTGATCAGGAAATGTGAGTACATCACCCTCTTGCCTCCTCACATTACCACTGTTACTCGGCAATCTGGTCAATGCAATGAAAATATAACTCATTTGCTATACGCATAGTGACTTCGACCCTAGTCACAGTAAGTGATCAGGGAATGTGAGTACATCACCCTCTTACCTCCTCACATTACCACTATCACCCAGTTGGAGCAGCCTTCCCCCAGCTCACTCAAGCTAATAGGGCGTCCCCTATTCGGTACCGTCACAAGCCATACAACCAACCGATATTCATCAATACATATAAATACATGTAAAATTATCAAGCAACTCGCCATGAGTTTTACGCTTGCCATTCAATCTCATTTATAATATGACATGCATCATTTTCATAAGTATATAGCTTTACAAATCAATGCATCGTGCACATAATATTCACTTTATCAAATAATGATAAATACATTTAGAACCACATATTCAATGTGTTCCAAAATACATTTCTAAAACCATACTCTTCTTGAACTATATGCCAGTTCGTAAGTATAACAGATATTTTAACACATTTCAGAATATAATAGTATAAATAATTTATAACAGAAACAATAATACATTTATAATTCAAGAAGAGCATGGGACAAGTCATAAAAAAAGTATCTACTCACAAGGTAGGGCTCTTGGTTGGACAGTCCTAAAAATATACTTTTTCGAAGCTGAATTTGACCAATTAGACATCAAAAATATGTCTGGAGGGTCCAAAGAGTTAGAAAATGACTCTAAGAGCTTGGTCAATATTCACCGCCGAAAAATACTATTCACTCACCAGAAAATACTATTTATCGCTGAAAAATACTATTCACGATGAACAAAAAGTTGTCAGATAGCTAAAAAATTTCATATCCTAAGGTTTAACTAGCTCCTGAATCCATCTACGGTGTCAGAATTTCAATTGGAGGTTTCTAAGTAAGAGTTTCAGAGTTTATCTTTTTTTGAGATTTTCTACTTCAAATCTACGGCGATTCAACGATTAATTTGAAAAATTAATCGATCAAAACCGTAGTATTCTCCGTCCTGAATCAAATAACACCCTTAGTTTTGAGATCGGAAGCCAATAGGCACTCCAGATCTAGAAAAAAAGTTGAATGTTACTATTCACTCACTATTAATCTTCTCAAATTTTTTTTCAAAATTTGCGTCGTCTCTCTCCGTTGTATCATCTTTCCCTTCCCCTTTCATTTTCTTCTTTTATTTTTTATAATAATAATAATAATTATTTAATAATTAAATAATAAAATTTTCTTTTATATAAATTCATATAAATTCTGTTTTTCATCCTAAAATCTCCCAAAAATTTTTAAAAATTCTCATTCTCATAAACCTTTAGTTGAACTCTTAAATCATAATTTTTCTTGATAAAAATCTCAATAAAACAAATCACAAAATAAATATCTTTATACATAATAAAAGAAAGAATATTTTCTAAAAATACAACAAAATTTATTAAAGGCCAATATAATTATTTCAAGCAAAACAATAATTATTTTAATTAAAAATAGACTTACTTTTAGCAGAACATAATCATTTTTAAACAAATAAAAATATATTTTTTATAACAAAATATTATTATTTAAAAATAAAAATTATGGGATGTTACATAGTCTGTACACTTGAAGATGTAAAACCAGTTGAATACAAATGGGTCTTTGTGTGAAAACGAAATGAAAATAATGAAATTATGATATATATATAAGGTAAGACTTGTTGCCCAAGGTTTTTCGCAAAGACTCAGAATTGATTTTGAAGAAACATACTCACCTGTGGTGAATGTAATTACTTTTCTATATTTAATTAGTCTGACAATACGTGAAAAACTCGATTTGCGTCTAATGGATGTTGTTACAACCTATTTGTATGGCTCACTTGATAGTGATATCTATATGAAACTCCCTGAAAAATTTAAGTTGCCTGAAGCATACAATTTCAATTCTCGAGTAGACTACTCAATTAAATAAAATAAATCACTTTATGGTTTAAAACAAACTGGGCGTATGTGGTATAATCGCTTTAGTAAATACCTGTTGCAAGAAGGGTATAGAAATGACTCAATTTGTCTATGTATCTTTATAAAAAGATCTGAAAATGAGTTTGCCATAATTGTAGTTTATGTTGATGATTTAAATATTATTAGAACTTCTAAAGAGCTCCAGAAATGAAGGATTTTGGAAGAACTAAATTTTGTCTTGAATTACAAATTGAATATTTAAATAATAGCATCTTTGTGTATTAAGAAAATTATGTGACAAAGGTGTTAAAACGATTCTATATGGATAAATCACATCCATTATTTACTCCAATGGTTGTGAGGTCATTAGATGTGAACAAAAATTCTTTCAGACCTCGTGAAAAGGATGAGAAACTACTTGGTTCTAAAGTACTATATCTTAGTACAATCGAGGCATTGATGTATCTTGCTAGTCATACTCGACTTGATATATTATTTGCTGTTAATCTATTAGCAAGATATAATTCTTCATCTACACGAAGGTATTAGAATGGAGTTAAACATATACTCCGTTATCTTAAAAAAAAATGGATATGAGCCTATTTTATTCAAATGTATCCGAGTCTGAGCTGATTGGTTATGCGGATGCAAGATATTTATCTGACCCTCATAACGGATGATCGCAAATAGGCTATTTGTTTATATATTGAGATACCGCAATTTCATGGTGATCTATGAAACAAACTATCTCTGCCACATCAGCTAACCATGCAGAAATTTTAACATTACATGAGACAAGTCGAGAATGTGTTTGGCTATGATCTGTGATTCAACATATACAAGAATCTTGTAGCTTGTCTAGAAAGATGACCCCGACAATCTTATACGAAGATAATGCTGCATGTGTTGCCCAATTAAAAGAAGGGTATATTAAAGGGGATAGAACAAAGCATATATCACTTAAATTCTTTTTCACTTATGATCTTCAAAAGAATGGTGATGTGAATATTCAGCAAATTCGTTCAAGTGATAATTTGGCAGATTTGTTTATTAAGACACTTCCTACTATAACATTTGAGAAGCTGGTATATAATATTGGAGTCTGAAAACTTAAGAATATAAAATGATGTTGTCATATTTATTCGATAGTGTCTTAAAAGAATGATGTGCTTTTTTTTCTTCACTAAATTTTTATCCCAAAAGAGTTTTTCTTAGTAAAGTTTTAACAAGGCACATTCTTAAGGAATGGACATCTAAGGGAGAGTGTTATGAATATCTTGTGTGGATGTCCATCATCTCGATATTTGGGTTATCCTATCTGATAATATATTATTTTCAGTAATTATTTAAAAGAATAATTATCACTAGAGAGTTATTCTACAGCTGTATATTACTATTAGGACTCTCTCACCTACTTGTATAAATATCCCCTTATACATGAATAAAGATAACAATTCACTCTCTTATTTCTCTCTTACTTCTCTCTCTACTTTTAAGTTATTTCATAACAATTTTTTAATTTATTCATCTTTATAATAGCTTTTCTATTCAATTATTTTTTAATGTGTCAAGGTAGGACCACGATTCTAAGCTCAAGCTGAGCCTTGGCTAGCATTATTTTTTTTTTTTCATTTCTTTTTTACAATATTGTGCCGTGATATGTATTGTCGACCTACGATTGATTTTCTAAGCCTGTATTATCTGCTTCTCTATAGAAGAGTAGTATGTGAAAATATTAGAAGAAAAAAAATATCCTTAGTAAACGACTAATTCTTTCCATTGTCATGTGACAAAATTTTAGTGGCCATCTTCAGATTTCTTGTCCAAATAGCGTGTGACAAATGACATTCAAAAACTCTATTTTATCCAATTTCTTCTATAAATAACCTCCCTTTACATCACTTTGTAGTGTTGCGTGTGCTTTCTTGCTTCTTTGAAGCTTTCACTCTTTCTAAGAGCCATTAATAAAAGGTTAACAATTGTATACATTTAAATATCAGTTAAATTAAGTAATGTTAAAAAATGCTCATAATCAAAATCTAAATATAGTGATAATTTTATACTTTTTTATATTAGTAATGGTATGTAAATTTTTCAAAAAAATGCTTAGAAATAGAATAAACTTAGGGGACAAAAATCTGCTCGCTATCAAATAATATGATTCAAGTTAGTTTTACGTAGCTTATCATTCAAATAACGTGCTTGGAAATATAATATTGATTATTTGTTATAATGACAAAATATTGAGTCTTCTGCTGGTACATCTTCTGTCCGGGTCGGCGTCTCTCTGGTCTCTGGTGCCTTCTCTTGTGTCGTGCTTTCGTGATAGTTTTATCGGGGCAAGCAACAGCGTTAGCCCGTAGTCCAACCTGCTTGAGGTTTGGTGGTAGTTATTATCTAGGTTTCTTCATTCAGCTTTCATGATGTGGACGAAGAAGGTGAGTGATTAACAATAGAGTTTGTCGACGTCAAAGATTGAAGCAGATCAGAACCACAACTTCGATTTGGAAACCTTTGATCTCCATCTTGACAATATATTTGCGGATTTCGGCAACATATGAACTTCATCTTGATGCAGTTGTGGACCGAAGACCTGGGGGAAGAACAGATGTGCAGATCTACTGATTTCGGATACCTCTGATCTCGAAAATCGCTGAGTTTCGGTTTGAGGATATGTGAAATCACAGTAGGCCACCTTCCTCTCGGGAACATCTGACCTTTGGACATCTCTGATCTCTATGGTGAGAAGGAAATATTGGACTAAGTCAACGAAAAAAAAAAGGAAAAGAGGAAAGAAACTCATGGACGGAATGGATATAGCAACTTTGGCCGGGGCAGAACAGGACGTGGAGCAGGAAATCATTGTGCAATTAGAGGAGAAAGACTCGAGAGAAGGGATAGCTACAGCGAAAGGAAGCTTGATGGGCAAAAATCTTCACAGAGAAACCGATAATTCTAAACACTCTGACTCGCATCCTAAAAACAATATGGAATCAACCTAAGGGCTTGAGTAGAGGAGTTACAGGAGAAGAGTTACCAGGTGTTTTTTGAGGACACAGTAGAGATGAGGAAAGTTGTGAAGAATAGTCCATGGCTGTATAAGAATCACCTGCTGGTGCTGAAAGAGTGGCATGAAAAAATTGACCCAGCCAAAGAAGAATTTATCTAGTTCCTTTTTGGATGCAGTTTGTGGGATTACCAGGTGTTTGTAAAATGGCTAGAATGGGCACTGTGCTAGGAAGTAACATGGGGAAGTATTGGATTATGGGTTTTTCAATATTCAAGGAGTTAGTGCTGTAGTGGTGAAGGAGTGGGTGCAGCGAGATCTTCGAACATATTCGAGGGTTCAATGTGACTATTGTCACTTCGGCCAACGTTTTTCTCCGGCAAGCAGCTAGGGAAGCATTTATTCCCAAGCGATAGGGCTTGGAGTTCAGATTGATGCCTTAGTCCACTCCGCCCATTTCGAGTGGTATTTGTTAGAACAGATCTAATCACAAGGGGCGTAGCGGGGCGACCTAGAAGCTCGTAGGCTCTGGCTCAGTTCATACTAGAGTAGAGGCTAAGAACTGTCTCGCGGGAGTAGACCATAGTTCGTGAGGATAAATTTTTTGCTAGATCATTCGAGTCAATGCGGTGACTCACCTTCCCGCTTCCAGAAGAAGGTCCGGCATCCTTTTGTCATCCGATAGCTAGACCGAATCAAGATGGGGTGAACATAATCACCAAGTTCAGTTCACGACTTTATTTATGACCTCACAGCCACTCGGAATGGATGCAGTTCCAAAGTAAGGGCGGCAGGGAATGCCTCTAAAGATAGGCACAACTCAAGCAATGGAACTTTCGTTTTCAGATAGGGAGAGATAGGACTCCAGCTTGATCTTTGCTCAAGGTTAGCGGGGCTAGGCTACGGTTGGAAAGGAAAGTTGTGCTTGACTAATCATCCGCAGGTGTGTAGCAGTTTAGGGTCGATGTAATTGAGGAGTGGAGTGGGAGAAGCGAACGAGCGGATTAGAGACCGTCAGAAATTCCATGGTGGATCAGGATGAGAATGAATCCGGGAATCCAGGACATACTCATCCTGGAGCTTCTGCTTTCCTCCCGCACAAGCGGTGGAGCATGTGGTTTAATTCGATGCAAAGCGAAGAGTCTCCGCTGCCCTGGGAGCCGGGAGCTGCGGTCCCGACTTCCAAGGTCCGAGTCCTTGGGTAAAACCGCGAGGGAAGACGCCTGCTTCCTGGGTTCAGTCGGGAACTAATAAGATGTTTATTAATAGTGGCTTCAAAGGCAAAATATGGATCGATGTTAAGTATGAAAGATTACCCTCCCTTTGTTACTATTGTGGCATTATAGGCCATGAGGAAAGAAGATGCTCTAAAGCAGCAGATGATGAGCTAAAAGGATGTGTTAAGGAAAAGAAATTTGGACCAGAGTTAAGAGCCAACCAAGGAGGAGGAAGACGGATTGAGCATGAGAAAGGAACAAGAATTGGAAAAAATTCAAGCACTGGTGCAGCAAGCAACTGCACAAAAATAGGAGGGGGTGAACAACAAATATCAGATCAAATGCAATCCTTATATGTGCATCCGAATAGATCCAAGGTGACAAGAAGCAACCCAAGGGTATCAGAAAGTGAAGGGATAGTAGAGGGAAAAACACCAAGTCCTGAAAGGATAATAGAAGTGCATACTAGTAACAATTTCAAGGCTCTAGATAAGTTAAAGAAGTTAGGTGATCAATCTATACCATCTTTAAATAAGTCACAAAGGTTGAAAGAATTGCATGATGATGATATTATTATATTGAAAAATGGAGCTTCAAGAGAGAGTATGATTTTTAAGGGATCTCAAATAGATGTAAGAAGGACAAAGGTGAAGCCATGTGTTGGAAAGGAAAGTGATTATTGAAACAACAATAAGGAGAACTTGCAAAAAGCATTTGTGCAAAAGGTAGTTGTTAATGATGATACAAGACAGAGGAAAGATGGAGGAGAAAAACAACAAATAAAGCCTGCTCACGAAAAAATGAAAAGAAATGGTCAGATAAGTTGGGAGGATTATTGTGCTGCGTGAATGGAACTCAAACAAAGAGGGAGAAAAAAAATGCAAGTTCAATATGATAAAGTTCAAGTCGGTTAAAAAAGGACGCGTAAGGTATTTGAGGAAGCAAGGTCCAAGAATAAAAAAATATATTATCTGAAATGGTGGAGGGAACCAATTATAAATGTCCCAATACCATCAATAAAAATAATGGCCGAGTATGGGGAATCCCTTGCTAGTCAACCACAATAACAACAATAATAATAACTAATTTTTTTATTAGATGAGATCGGCTATATAAATCGATTATATAGATCAAACGACGTTACAATGATCTATTATAAATTATATCAATTATTTATATTGAGGAGGCATATCAATTTCTTATTCATGGAAGATGGTTTGAATCCAAAACAAATAAAAATTGGCATTTTCTCAGAGTACACATTCATCGTGATCAAAACATTTGATATAATTAATACATAGTTTTGCCCTATATTGTATTTGCAATAGACAACCCTTTAATTAAGAGGCTTGCCTTTCCCAATGAAAAAATGACCTTATCATTTTATGCAAGAGGAAGGATTGATAGAATATATGAAAAAGGATGAGGAATACACATGGAATAATAGAAGAGATGGTACCCAGAACATCTAACAAGTACTAGATACTAGATTGCTTCCTCTTAAATATGCAATGGCTTCAAAAGTACCTAGATGATACTACTATGCACCTAGAAAGAATTGTAGATAATTGATAGGTATTGTCGCCAGTACACCAAATATAGTAAATGTCTTACCTCAAAACTAACATGTAGTAGTGGAGTAAGGTTTAATCCCACAGAGACTGGTATTACATTATGTGAAATAGAAAAATAGGAGTTTGAATGTTGAAAGTAAATTAATAAGTTCAAAAGAGAATGATCGCAAATAATAAAAGAGTAATTAATGATGAGAGCGTTAGTTTTGATTAATATTCACAATTAAGGAATCACATTGATCATTGACAATATAATCAATCTTAAATTAAGTATCTATCATTAAAATTTTATCTCTGTTCCTCCTTAAGTTTAGTAATTGATAATGATCGCCTAAATTAACTCTAATTAATGAGGAATCATTTAGCACATCAGTAAAGTATAACTTATTAACCGTATGAAGAATTAGAAGAACTGATAGAGTTAAAATAATATAGAAACATCGGCTATATTTAATTTAGACAATCATTCACCATAGGTTTAATAATTCATAATCTAAAATTATTAATCACATTTGCTTCTTAAGTCATAATAATGAAAATTTTGTTTAAAATATGATTTAGTAGTAAATTAAGATAAATAATATACTAGTAGGCCTTCTAGCAATCATATGAATAATCATAGAGAAGAAGAGCAAATGAATAATCAATACTCAATTAAAATTGCACTAATAAACTCAAATTCAAATCTCACAATGCATAAAAGATCCTTGAGGTTTCAATCTTTCTCAACCAACAAAAAGGAAATTAGCTACACAAGGCCATAAGAGAATCTAAAGAAGAAAAGAAGAAGAAGAAACTTGAGAAATTGGTTATTTGATTCTTAGATGATAAGATCCCTAGATGATTGCTTTCCCCCTTATTTATAGGTTAGGAGAGTCCTAAATAAAGTAAGATTGCTTTTAGGTCAGTTTCTTGAATTTTGTGCTTCAATTGGGGTCAAAATAATGTAAAAATGACAACTTTTTACTTTTTGTAGCGGTTACAAGGGCCGCGGTGCTTATATTTCTGGGCAACGAGCGTTGCAATGCTCTGGCCTAATGCCACAGTGCTACGGATCTAGGTGTGCCAACGCCACATCACTAACTTCCAGGTGCCGCAGTGTAACAACTCTATTTATGTAACAATTTTTTTTTTTCTATATTTATAAAATTTCATGAAATTATTACCTCGTTACAACTTAACTCAAAATAAAATTTATTTAATTTATACAATACTGAGTTTACATACACATCATTAATTTACAAACATCTATACAAAAGTCTAACATATACATATTAGCCCTAATCATCAACGTAGACTACTTCCGAGGACACTAGTGCAGGTGGCGGCACCTCCATTGGAATTTTAGTCACGTCTATTACAGATATATCCGATATAATCGGTAGTTGCCCAAGATAGGGCAGCTCGATCTAACATACAGCAATAATAAGTGTCATGGAGAATAGCTGCATAGTTAATCTTCTGAACATGATATGAAAAAATAGTGAGAATTAAATCCTAGTACGTTCAATAATAAATCATAATCATAATCAATATAGCTTATCACATCATGTTCATTTGTATAAACTATAGCAAAAACCTTTGGTCACATGAATTCACTTTATCTATACCCATGAAAATCGTACAATAATGACATGTATGGCATGATTAACTATTTTCAGAATATCATATGGTGGCTATCAATTTATTCTCATATCAAGCTACTCTGGTTAAGGGTGAGTATTTTTTTACTCTCTAGTACAAAATTTTCTCGCTTAGTCCGACATGGCACACTTTCTCTTTCTTTTCTCATTAATATAATCATAACCGTTGGTAGGGCGTCCCCTACTAGTGCACCACATGGATTGCCATGTGACCGTGCTCATTTCTTTTCTTTTCACAATAATAGCCAAAAATATGATTTCAATAACAAGTATGTTCATTAAACTTACATCAAAATATAATTATTTCAAAAAATAATTTGTAATCATGCCATGAACATAACAATTTCAAATATCACTTTATAAAATATTTTTATGTCAAAATTATACTCTTAAGATGGTAAGAAGTTCATGTAATGGCAATGACTATGACATATACTAGTCATTTATTATTTTCATTTATAAGATTATTATTCTTTTTTTAAATATTATTTTTATCTCTTTATTTTTTTGATGCAGGTTTTCATCATATCTGACATTCTCTTACTAATAAGAGCATAACTCCCTCATTTTTATTCCAATTTAGATGATCTTGGTGTCAATTTAAAGATAAAACAATTATCTAAAACTATTATGTTGAACAGTTTAGCCAAATATTAAATATTCTTAGTGATATTACTCCCTCAACTGACAGGTTATTCCTTTTCGGATAGGTTCTGACCTCTACTTACTAATCTGTCCATATCTCTCTCATAAGAATTCTAAATTGAGTGATTCCAGTGGCTAAAATTTCGTGACACATATATTTATAATTTTTATATTAACCAGTTATTTTAATTCCCTACAAAGTGTTCCCAAAATTTCAAACATAGAAGCTTTCCCAACAGATTCTTCTCTGATTAATCATTTTCTGACCACTGCTTACTAATCAGAACATATCTACCTCATATGGACTCCAAATTGAGTGATTCCAATGGTTAAAAATCCATGAGATATAGATCTACATTTTTCATGTTATCCATTTATTTTAATAACTTACTGAGTCTTCTTAAAATTTTAAAAATAGAAGTTTAAAATTTTGCCACCCATAGCCATACCTATGCAGAACTATCTACACCAGCCTAAGTATTTAAACATAAATCACATGCAATATCAATGTGTAACATAATATAGCAACATCCATGACCAATCATCAAAGTTCTAAGATCAAAATTCCATATAAATGTTATAAATTTCAAAACTTTTCAAAAAGAAATATTGTTAAACCTACCTAAGGATCTCCCTAACTCACTTAGTGAATTCGTTTTCTTATTTCCTATTGAAGGAAATAGCAAGATTCCTCCATTCCCTTAACTCTTCTACCAGTTTAAATAAGAGAAAGAGAGTGAGTTTTGTTTTGAACTTTAAGAATGAAGAGAAAAGATGGATTCAAGTGGAGATTTAACTAACTTACCTTGAGCACTTAGTCCTCTAAACTTCTCCTTTATTTTCTATCCTCACTCTACCTTGCTTATGTTTTTCCTCTCCCTCACTTGGACAAAATTCTAATGTTATAAGGGTGGATTTTGCTTAAATAGACTATCAAATAATTCACCTTTCATGATCATGGGTTTACCTTATCACAATTAGGATGCACTTGGTTGATTTTTGAAAAACAAACAACTCAAGTTCTTGTCTTCCTCTTCCTTAGTCAAGATATGCATAGGAAAAGGAGATTTGTATTTTAAAAATTATGATTGTAATAACCGTAAAATTTAACGAAAAGAAAATTTAAAATAAAAGAGAAAATTTTGACAATAGAGATAAGAATTGTAGAAAATATGTATATTTATTACATAAATTAAAGAATAAAAAAAAATATTAGAAGTTATGTTTTGGCGCGCTATAAGCAAATATATTTTTATTTATGTAGAAATAATTATGATTTGTTAAAAGTAAGTGAATTTTTAAGTAAAAGAAGTATTGTGTTGCTTAAAATAATTATACTGGCTTCTATTGAATTTTTATGGTATTTTTAAAAATACTCTTTCTTTTAATATGAATAAAGATATTTGTTTAGAAATTTGTTTTATTACGATTTTTATTAAGAAAAATTATGATGTAAGAGTTTAACTAAATGTTTATGAGAAAAGAAATTTTTAAAATTTTTTGGGATATTTTATGATGAAAAACGGAATTTATATGAATTTTTATAAAATAAAATCCTATTATAAATTATTTAATAATTATTATTATTTAAAAAAAAAAGAGTTACTGTAGCGCTGCACATATATGTCTCGGGTACCAGGGAAACAGAAAGGAAAAAAACGCAGCCCCCCATTTTCTATTTTCCCCTTCGATTTTCAAACCCTCATATCTAGAGCTACGGACCTCTGATTGACGAACCGTCTGGACCATTGGACTCGTGGCAACGAGTACTTTAAAACCCACTGATCAATTTCACCGGAAAGTCACCGGAAGGTCGCCGGAAAATTGCATGAATAGTACTTCCAAAGGTAAAACTCTGTCCAATTGCATTTTAGGTTTCGTTTTTACCGAAATTCTTCCCGTAAATAGTCTTATAATTAGTTTCTATACTCGAATATAGGGTTTTTAGGTTTCGGCATGAATAGTATTTTTCGGCGAGTGAATAGTGTTTTCTGGCATGAATAGTGACGTTTAGAATTTATCTAATTTTCATATTATGTCTATATTTTCTAGGTTGTTGAGCCACCACGAGGTGAAATTCTCGTTGTTGGACTTCTAGTACGGTGAGTGGGTTTTTCATACTATAGCGCATGTTTTAGAAATTTGATTTATAACTCTCTCGTATGATTTTAACTAGTTGGAATGTATGTTAAATTGTTTTACCGCTTTGAAAACCAATATGTTCCAACTATGTTAGAAATTGTAAATTTCAATCCTAGTTGAACCCTAGGTATGCAGGGCAAGCATCTAGACTATTAATTCTCCATTTGAGCTAGATTTATAGAAATGCGAACTTAGTCATAGAAATGAACTAAGTTAGCCATGAAGTAATTTGATGTATGATAAGTATCTATATAACGTCTATGGACGATTTATGTTTAAAAAGGAAAAGTTTATGTTTTAAAGGTCTCCATGGGAATTCATGGAGGAGATATATTTTAGAATATAATTTTATGCATGAAAAGAGCTAGATGGAGAATTATAGCTTTATTGTAATATTATTGAAATGTTTTACTTTAAACTCTTTGAATAGCATATTTCAAATGTTTTCTATTGGAGGGACCCTTTTAGATCATTGTTAGCTAGCCGCAGGTAGTGCTAGCCCTGGTGCACCATGATCATGTTAAGGCTTCGGCCTAGGATACTGTGACGGGCATATGATTGCCTAAGACACAGGGATTTAGGGTAGACTTATGTCTATGCCTACAGTGATTGCCATACCCATTGCTATGTGCTTGGAAAATTTAGGGTAGACTTATGTCTATGCCTACAGTGATTGCCATACCCATTGCTATGTGCTTGGAGAAATTTAGGGTGGACTTATGTCTACGCCTACAGTGATTACCCCTCCCTTGCTATGTGCTTGGGGAAGATGATGATCTGTCAGGAAAGAACTCCAATAAATTAGTGCATTTTCTTAAAAAGATTAAATATTTCTAAAATACCTCATTCATCATTGTTCTTGCATAAGTATCTTCATTTATTACTTACCATGCATAATTGATTTGCTTACAGTTATTGATTTAATCCTGATTTATCATTTGAACTGTTTAGCATTCTTTCAATAAATTACGGTTAAATGTTTAATGTTTTCTATACTTTGATTTCAATTATTTAATTACTTGCGAAATATTCGTGCTTAGTTTGCCCTGTTTCTGTTATAGTATGATTTACCCATTCACTGAGATGTGGTAATCTCACCCCTCTTCTGTTTTCTCCCCACAGATAGTCAAAGAAACACTGATCCTGCTACAGCTCTATAGGAGGCTAAATATAGCATTGGTGAGCCCCAGTTTGGGCAAGACTCCGTTGTATTGGTTGTATAGTTTAAGTTTATGTCTAGTGTGTCTCCATGAACTTACAGGCAGGATCCTCGCTTCTTGTGTTGTTTGAAAAATGGTTTTAAGTTTTACAATAATGTTTGTACTATGAGGCCATGGGCCAAGTTGAATCAAGGATGTTGGATTCATGAAATATATATATATATATATATATATATATATATATATATATATATATATATATATATATATATATACAGTATTTTCTTATATTGGATGTGGCGTATGTGGCCAGTTATATTTATTATGTACTCTGGATTGTGTGCTGGATGTTTGTGCATGCTATGTGTTAGGCTTGCGGCTAGGGAGAAACCCTTATGCCGTGCCGGTCATGTGTTCCATCATTTGGGGCCGTGACAATGATAATATGTTCTTAAGACAAGGGACAAGGTCCCTTTGATTTAGGGATTCATTTTCTTTTTCTTTTTTCTTAATCAAGTATGATAGGTTTGCTTTTCTAAGTGGCAAGTTTCTAGCCCTTGAATCTCCCTTACTTGGCTGAAATTATTTGTGTGGGATAGAAATGTTTTGTCCTAATGCCATGTATTATAATACCACTTACTAAAATTATGAGTGTATGATATAGATGTTTTGTCCTAATACCTTGTATTATCATACTACTTGCTAAAATTATGAATGTAGAATATAGATATTATCACACCACTTGTTAAATTTTTGTCTTAATGCTATGTAACATAATCTTTATTATTATTACACTATTATTTCATCACATGATTTATTTTATTTTATTTTTTCTCTTGGATTTGAGCTCATTCCTACCAATTTTCTTTACTTTGGATAAAATTCTACATTTCTTAGAGGGCTTGGTCACATGTTCATAATTTTTGAGCTATCGGTCCAACTTCTATATCCTAGTCCAAGTTTATGTTTTATTTCTTACTTAGGTTATCCAATGGGCTTGCTAGAAACTTATGTGAAGTGGAAAAGCTCTATATGAAGTGTCCATAGGTGAAAACCCAATTTATGGGTGGAGATGTTCAATTTAGAAATTTTTAACTCTTAATTTAGGAAAAATTACCCTAATCTAATTTTCTTAAAATTTTAAGACCTTTACTTACTTCACAAAAATTTATCTTCCTTACTAAAGAATTTCGCCTATCTTTAGTATGTTATTTCTAATTTTTCCTATTAGGTTTTCTCTCTTTACTTGTTCCCTTAATGTTAGAAACATTTTCTATGTATACACATAAGGTAAAGAATTTTTAAGGATTATATTTCCTTAGATATTTAAAATTGTCTAATAAATTTTATTTCTTTAATTAAATATTTATATATTTTTAAAAAATAAAATTAGGGATGCTACATTAAATATTTATGTACCTTTATTAATAAAAGAAACAAAATTAAGGATGTTACACACAGAACTAATATTTCTTCAGAATTTGAAAATGTGGTCAATATAAAAGTTGTATCCATGTCTTTTAAATTTCCATAGCCACTAGAATCACATTAACTGGAGCAAATATGAGGGAGATATATTCTAATTAGTGACAAAGGTCAGGATTCATCTTATTACACTGTGATTCTGACTTTCCAGCTCTGTAATGCTCTGAACTCTCTAAAATTTGACAAAGTGCTCAACATAAAAGTTGTTGTAGATGATTGTCTTATTTTTTTCCCAAGCACGTAAATAACTTTGATTGGAGTTAATATATGGGAGATATGGTCTAATTAGTGCTAAAAGATTTGAAATCGCTACAATTCAGTATTTTTTTTTATATAAATTTCTTATCTTTTTCTCATCTTTTTTTTCCTTTACTCCTACTAGGGGTGTTAGCAGTGCGTTTTGGTTTGTTTTTGAAAGCTCAACTGAACTGAACCATACAAGATTTAGTCAAAAATGGACCTATTCGATTTAATTAAGGTCTAGTAAACCGAACCAAATCGAACCAATGAAAAGCAGTTCGGTTTGGATCGATTCTTTGATTTTTGTAGACCTATTTAAGCAAATTTTTTTGGCCCATTTCAATAGTTTTTAGCCCAATTTAGTAGTTTTTTTGTCTCACTTCAGTAATTTTTTAGACTTTGGCTGAAGGGTGCTGAGCCAGAAAGGGTGGTCGGTTCGGTTCAATTTGGTTGGGAAATTTTTCCAACCGAAAATTGAACTGATTTGCTCGGTTCACTAAAAGAAACCAAACTAAACCGCCTAGATTCGATTTTTTTCAATTTTTCGATGATTCGGTTTGGTTCGATCGATTTTGTTTGGTTTTGTACACTTCTAACTCCTACAATACAAAACACAAAACTAAGCTAATTTCTAATCATATTTTACTTAAATTTAAAAAGAAATAAGTTTAAAGGTATTAAAATAATGTTTAATTATGAACACATCAAATACCTCTACACTCAACCTTTTGCTTGTCATCAAACAAAATAATCCCTAAAGACAAAAATAAAAATCAATATATGAAGTGAGTGTTAAGCTTACCAATTTTTTGCCTCGTAACATGAAAATATACTCAAGAAAATTTTGAAAGGTCATAACCATGCATAAAAATAACTCAAATGTAATCCATTATTTTGTTCTCTTAAACCTTAAGTGTGTGGGTGTTTTTGGATCAATAAATTTCCTTTACCCAGATGAGTTTATATATTTCAAAATTTTATGTGTGGATCTCTAATTCGTTTAGAATTTTCATAGGCTCATTTTTCATGTCATTTTCTATTAATGTAGTCCAAAACTACCTCTAAGATCAATATGACTTTATGTAACTTGTAATGTAGCTAGGGTATAAGGTATAATAAAGGATGCAAATTTAGGCTCAATCACCCAGTACCACATGATTAAATATAATCTCTAGAGCTTTTTTAAGTTTGAGGGGATTTTCTCCCACACTTATTTTATTGCTTCAATTAAATTAAATTCATTCTTTCCCTTAATTCTCTATTTCTTTTCTTTCACTCACTGCATATGCTTTCATTTGTTATTTTGAATTTTCTCCTTTCTTTGGATTTTTCTTTTCTTTCCTTACTCCACCCTTACACCCTTAGGTCAATAAAGTTCTACAAATAAATATTCAAAATAATAATCATAGCGTGAGTGAATAGGGTCAAAAATAAGGATAGTAATCACAAAATTTAGCTTTTGGCTCGTTTATGGACAAAAAAAAGTTCATTAAGTTCAAAATAGAGGAACTAAGGATATTTTATTCCTTGGGTTAGGCTTGAAAGGCTCAATCTATCAAATAATGCCTAAATCATCTCCTAATTAATAATATTAGCCTAGAATTTTGTCTCAAGTAACATTCAAATAAGTTCTAAAAACTTATTGAGATTATAAAATATTTTTGAGTTGTATAAACCTTCTTTAAGTAAAAGAAAAATTAAATGCCCAAAGTTATTGTGCAAAAACATTTTAGGATTCTAAAGTCAAAAATAAATTACAAAGACTAAAATTACGCACAACCATGAATTTTCTACATTTTTCAAGAGTAAAAAAAATTTGGATAGTCATATCATTGAATATTGATTGTGCCTAACAACACAAAACATAAATTGAAACACTCACACAATCACTCAACTTCCTAAATACAATAATAGTTCATTAATAGTGAAAATAAAAAATTTGATGTTCACAATAGGATGATAATTATTTAGGCAAAGATACTTTCACCCGCACACTCAAACTTTACATTGTTCTCAATGTAAAATAAAGATAAAAATAAAGAGGGAGAATGAAGAGATTTGAAATAAGTGAACTTTCCTAATTTGAAATGTTTGGGGAAGGATAAGAGCGCTGCATTAATAGACCTTGATTTTTTTTTTTTGAATTTCACTTTTTTTATAATAACTATGTTGGGTTGCCTCCTAATAAGCGCATTTGTTTAAATTCATTAACTCGACTCAAAATTTCTCATGTCATTCATGGAGGATCCTTAATGTCTACTTTAATTTGAAATTTTTGGGACTAATTCAATCCTTAAAGTTCTACTACATGACAAGCAACCACATTAGTAATAACAAGGGGTCCAAAACAAGGGAGATATTTCTTACCTTTATGGGGTTTAACCCCTTTGGTCTCTAAAGCTTGATGCCATTCTATAGCTTGGTCTATGCCTTTAAGGTTTGCAACTGTTTTTGCTATGGCACTTCCTTTTTTCTGAAAAGTATACATTAATGCTTCCTCTTTCTAAGCACCTAGATTCTTGACAACTATGATAGGTGGTGTATCTATAACTTTCAAGTATTTCAGGTGATTGGGAAAATGTGACATATTTGATCTAGGATCCTGCAAAACAAAAGATGCACTTATTTCATTAGAATTTGGTAATAAGATAAATGGATCCTTACCTGTTTGCTGCACTTTTGGAGCTACTTTTAATTCTCTATTTTTCTCCTACAAGTGAACACTCAAGGTTAATTCCTCAACCTTTTTCTCTAAAGGCTCATCATCCTATGCTACAGAATTTATCATATTAATAACATAGGCAGTAAGATCTTTCTTGGCATTACAATTTTTGAATTGTATAATTTTTTCTTCAAATTCCATTATCAGTGTGCCACTATGAACATCTATTATGACCTTGGATATTTTTAAGAATGATCTCGCTAGCAAAATTAGAGTGGTTTGATCATCATTCTCCATATTAAGTATATAAAAATCAGCAGGGACAATTAGGTCACCAATTTGCACTAAAACATCTTCAACCACACCCTCAGGAAGGGTATTAAATTTTTCAGCCAATTGAATTATAACACTAGTTTCTTTCAAAGGTCCTAGCACTAAAGATGCATAAATAGAGTATGGCATAACATTAATAGATGCTCCTAGATCTAGCATGGCTTTTTCAAATTTGGTATTTCTTATATTGCAGGGGATAGAAAACATACCTGAATCCTTGCACTTTGTAGGGAGTTTTCTTTGAATAATTGCATAAACATGCTCCCCTACTTTTAATTTCTCACCTTTTTTCAATTTTCGCTTCCTTTTTTGGGTGCATAATTCCTTTAAGAATTTGGCATAATGGGGTACCTAACTGATTGCATCTAAAAGAGGAATATTCACCTCACACTTTCTAAAGGTCTCATATAAGTCAGAAATTGTCTCATTCATCTTATTTTCTTTCAAAGCTTCAAGAAAGGGAAGCACAAATTGATATTCAAATAGAGGTGGGAACTTACCTTTTGGATGTTTACCTTTCATGGTTGCATTATTTTTTCTTCTTCTTGCTCTATTGGTACATGTACCTCTTGTATTGGAATATCAATATTTTTATCACTTTGTAGCATGATGGCTGGGTTTACCACAGTTTGAGAAGGCAACTTACCTGAATTTTGAGTGTCTAATTGGCTAACTGTGGTTACTAATTAGCCTATTTAAGTTGCTAGGTTCTGGATGTTGGCTCTTGTTTCTTGCTGAAACTACTTTAATTCTTATGCAAGAGATTTAATGAGTTCTTCTAAAGAACTACCTACCTAGGAATCCTGAGATGTAATTTGTGTAGGATAATAAGTCTGTGGGTTACGCTAAAAATTTGTAAAATTTTGTCCTATAGACCTATTTTGTGCATCTCCATACCTGAAGTTGGGATAATCCTTCCATCCAGGATTATATGTATTAAAGTAAGGATCATACCTCTTTGGTTGTCTAGGGAAACCACCTACCGCATTAACTTGTTTTGTGGATTCTTCTTAAAGTGTGGGACACACATAAGTTAGGTGCCTCGTTGCTGAACAAATTCCACAAACTTTAACCAGCTGAGGTGTACATGTAGCAATTTGGCGTACAAGAGAAATAAATTTAGACATTTGTTACTGAAAGGAAGTACTTACCTCATGGACATGACTAACTGGGGGATTATGCCTAATGTCAAATTGTTGAGAGTTAGCAGCTATATTAGATATCAGAATTCTAGCTGCTTCAGGAGTCTTGTCTACTAGTGCTCTTTCACTAGCTACATCTATCATACTCTTGTTACCCTGCAAAAGACCTTTATAAAAATATTGAATTAGTAGCTGATCACTAATTTGATGATGTGGGTAGCTTGCACAAGACTTTTTAAACCTCTCCCAATACTCATAAAGAGTCTCTCAATGTAATTGCCTAATGATTTGTATTTCTTTTCTTATATTTGTGGCTCTAGATGTAAGGAAATATCTCTCTAAAAATAACTTGTTCATTTCATCCAAGTAGTGATAGTGGCAGATGGTAAATAATAGCTAAATCTCTTAAAGAAAAAGGAAAATCCTTGAGTTTAATATTTTTTTTAATTACTCCAGAGGGCTTTATGCCAGTACACACCACATGGAATTCCTTCAAGTACTTATGTGGGTCTTTGCCTATAAGACCATGAAAATTAGGTAAGAGATGAATCAATCTAGATTTTAATTCAAAGTTGACATTCTCATCAAGATTAGGAAAAGTAATTCATAAGGGTTGTTGGTACAAATCTAGAGCTACAAGCTCCTTCAAAGTGGGGTGCCTAGCTATAATTACTTCCTCCTTTTCCTGATCAATATCCTCTTGAAGTCCTCTTTTATACCTGTATATAGATTTTCCAATGTCTAGATTGAATTACAAATCTTGAGAATTAGCAAAAGGAGTCACAAGCATAAATCAAAGCAAAGATCACAAAAGATAATGGACACAGTCTCCGGTATTAGTTCCAAAATTTGGTAAGCGCTGTCGCAAGTACACTAAATATAGTAAATTTCTTACCCCAAACTAACCTGTAGTAGTGGAAGTAAGGGTCGATCCCACAGGGACTGGTATTACCTTTTATGAAATAGAAAATAGGGGTTTGAATGCTGAAAGTAAATTAATAAAGTAAAAGGAGAATGATCGAAAATAATAAAAGAGTAATTAATGATGAGATCATTGGTTTCGGTTGATATCCGGATTAATGAATCACATTGATTATTGACAACAAAATCAATTTTAAATTAAGTATCTATCATTAGGATTCTATCCATGTTCCTCCTTAATTTTAGTAATCAATGACAATTGCCTTAATTAACCTTAATTAATAAGTAATCATTTAACACATCAGTAAAGTATAACTTATTATCCGCATGAAGAATTAGTGAAACTGATATAGCTAAAACAACATAGACACATTGGTTATATTTAATTTAGTCAATCATTCACTATAGGTTTAATAATTTATAATCCAAAATTATTAATCCTATTTCCACTTAAGTCATAATAATGAAAACTTTGTTCAAAATATGTTTTAGCAGTAGATTAAGACAAACAATATACTAGTAAGCCTCCTAGCAATCATATAAATAATCGTGTAAAAGAAAAGCATATGAATAATCAATACCCAATTAAAATTGAACTAATAAACTAAAATTCAAATCTCACAATGCATAAAAGATCCTTGAAGTTTCAATCTTTCTCAACCAACAGAAAGAAAATCAACCACGCAGGGCAATGAGAGAATCTAGAGAAGAAGAAACTTGAGAAATTAGTGGTTTGATCCTTATATCTTTAGATGATAAGATTCTTAGATGATTATGTTTCCTCTTGTTTATAGGTCGAGTTATTCCTAAATGAAGTAGGATTGCTTCTAAGTTAGTTCCTGGGTTTTAGGGCTTCAATTAAGTTCAAAATAACCTAAAAATTGAACTTTTACTTTCTGCAGTAGCTGTGAATATCGTGGCACTCTATGACAGTGCCGCAGTGCTCATATTTCTAGGAAATGAGTGTCATGATGCTACTTTCTTTTGGGGACATGCGCTACGACGCTCCGGATTTGGGTACACCAGCTCCGCAATGCTAATATTTCTTCAAAATATGGAAAAGTAGTCAACATAAAAGTTGTAGCTCTATCTCTTAAATTTTCATAGAGGCTTGAATAATCTTAATCAGAGTTAATAGGAAGGATATATACCCCAATTAGTGACAAAAGCTTAGGATTTATCTTGCTACACTGCAATTTTGACTTTTGAACTCTATAACTCTCTAAAGTATACCGAATTTGATAAAGTTTTCAGCATAAAAATTGTAGACTATTGTCTTAGCTTTTCCCAGGAACTTGAATCACTTTGATTGGACCTAATATGTGGGAGATATGGTCTGATTAATGTGAAAAGGTCTGGAATCGCTATAATTCAACATCTTTCCATGAATTTCTTATTTTTTTTCTCCTCTTTTCTTCTTCCTTTGCTCCTACAACACAAAACACAAAACTAAACTAATTTCTAATCATATTTTAAGTAAATAAAAAAAATAATTTTAAAAGTATTAAAATCATGCTTAATTATGAACACATCACTAATCATAACCCTATCTTAATGCATGTCATAAAAGGAAATTGGCAAGCCATAACACATCTTCCACTTTGATTCAAGATGGAAGGACAATCTCATAGTCAGAACAATAATTACATATACTTGGAAATAAGAGGTTAGTGGTTTAAAAATGTATAGGTTTTTTCCAAATTGAAAATATGTAGACATAAACTAGTGGAATGGAGTAGGGGGAATAGGTCGAATTCAAAAAAGCTTATTAAAAGACTTTAGGAGGAACTAACCACCAGTAATCAAATTCTTCATTTTGATGGAAAAAAAATTAGAAAATTAGAAAAAGAGCTAGCTAAAGCTTGGAGAGAAGAAGAATTATTCTAGAAGTAAAAAAATATAGTCAAATTACTAAAAGAGGGTGGCAAAAATAATAGTTTGATCCATGTTCAAACTATGAAAAGAAGAGCCAAAAAGAGAATCACGATGTTAAAAAATGAAAAGGGTAGTTGGCAAGAAGGTAAAGTGAAGGTGGCAGATGTGGCATTACAAGATTTCTATAATTTATTTTCCTCTACTGTTTCTGGAGATGCAAACGAGGCACTTAATGAATTTCCAACCAAAATCACAGGCAGAATGAACAGTTGTCTATTAAGACTAGTATGTTTAACTAAGGTATATAAAGTTACTTTTTCCATTGAATCTAGTAGTGCTCTGAGTGATGATGAATTCATTAGTTTATTTTTCAAAAACTATTGGGATATTGTGAGAGAAGACATCTTTTAGAAATTTTTAACTCTTTATTGAGCAAGAAAATGTTATGGAATATCAAACATCAATAGTACTTATCGCTAAATGTCCTAACCCAGATAACATGACACAGTTGAGACCTATCAACTTATGCATTATTATTTATAAGATTCTTTCTAAAATGCTAGTAAATATAATGAAGAGCCTAATGATTAAACTTATTAGTGGCAATCAATGTGCCTTTATCAAAGGAAGACTCATCTCAGTTAACATTCTAATAGCACATAAAATGATGCACTGCCTGAAAAATAAGAAAAGTTGTAAGAAGTGTGAAATGGCTATTAAACTTGACATTAGTAAAGCATATGACAGGGTATAATGATATTTCTTGTTTGTAGTAATGAAGAAAATGGGCTTCAAAGTAGAATGGATAAAATTGATTTGACCAATGTGTTACTACAACCACATATTATATTAATTTAAAAGGTGAGTTCTTTGGTCTGATAAAGCCTTCTAATGGACTATGTTAAGGTGATCCCCTTTCACCTTATCCATTTGTATTCTATATCAAAGGACTTTCTTTTCTACTATAGAAAGAAGAGTAAAATAAATTTATCCTTAGAGTAAAAAATTTTTAGAAAAAGTCTTACAGTGTCACACCTTTTATTTGTAGATGACTCAATTTTATTCTCTCAATTTTGCCTAGAATTATGCACTGAAATACACAAAATTCTTCAAGTATATGAAAATATCAGTGGTCAAAAAGTTAATCTATCAAATTATGTAGTATTTTTCTCTAAGAATACACCACACAAATCAGACAACAAGTAGCTAGCTCTTTGGGCATTCAAAATATTGGTTCCCAAGATAAACGATCTTGGGTTACCATCATTTATTGATAGATTTAATTGTGAAAATTTCTGCTATATCAAGTAGAGAATGGAGAAAAGAGTTGTAAGTTGAAAGTGAATATTTATCATATGTAAGGAAGCTAAACTTAATTAAAGTTGTCGACAGTGCACTCCCTACATATGCTATGTCATGATTTATTCTACCCACTAAATTATTCGATGAAATTACTAGTATGACGATACAATTCTTTTGGTGTGGTAATAGTTTTGGAGCAGGTTTATGTTTGACAAGATAGGAAAAATTCTACAAAAGCATGAAGGAAAAATAACTCAATTTAATAGATTTAAGAGCTGCCAACCTAGCTTTAATAGATAAAATGGCTTAGATATTATTCTTAAATTCACACTCATTTTTCTGTAGGTTTTATAAAGTTAAAAACTACCCAACAAGTCACTTTACGGAAGCTAGTTTGGGAACCAATCCAAGAGCATCATGGCAGGAAGAGAAGTGCTACAACAAGGTTGTAGGTGGCATGTTGGGAGTAACAATATCTTGCAAAAACCTAGAGCTCTATGGATTCCTAGAAGTTACCTAGGAAGAATTTATGGTTTAGTTAACAACTGGGAAAGAGCTAACAACAATAATAATCAAATCTTTTCCCACTAGGTAGGGTCGGCTAGATGGATCAAACGTCGCCACAATGACCTATTATGAATGAAGTCAACAAAAATATTGTTAATTGTTAAATCTTTCTTAATAGTTTCACTAATTATTTTCTTTGGCATTTCTTTACCTCTAACTATCAGACTGCTCTCCATCTGATCTACTCTTCTCAGTAGGGCTTCTGCAAGTCTTCTCCACACATGGCTAAACCACCTTAAGCGAGATTTCACCATCTTCTCCACAATAGGTGCTACTCCAACATTTTTTAATGCACTCATTTCTAATCATATCTCTTCTAGTATGTCCACACATCCATCGCAATATTCTCATCTCTATGATATTGAGTTTATCTTCATATAGTCTTTTAACTTCCCAACATTCAGTACTATACAATATAGCAGGTCTTATAACTGTACAGTAAAATTTTCCTTTAACTTTGAGCAGTACTTTTCTATCACATGACACCCGAAGCCTTCCTTCATTTCATCCATCCTGCTTAAATCCTATGATTTACATCTTCCTTTCTTTTGTCGTCATTCTGTATAATGGACCCAACATATTTGAAGCTTGTGACTTATTTTAATAGATGTTATCCAAGTTTTACTTCTAAATTTGTATTTGTTCACTTTTTACTAAAGTTACATTCCATATATTCTGTTTTATTTCTACTTATACGAAAGCCATGTGTTTCTAAAACTTGTCTCTATGACTCTAACTTCTTATTTATTTTCTCTTTTGATTCACCAAATAAAACTATATCATCTGCAAAAATCACACATCGAGGCCCCAAGTCTTGTATATGTTCAGTAATTGCGTCTAAAATCAAGTTAAAAAGATATAGGCTTAAAGATGACCCTTGATATAGCCTGATAATTGTGGAAAAATCTTTCGTGTTTCTATTTTGTGTTCCCACACAAGTTGTGATCCTATCAAACATATTTTTAATTGCTCGAATATATGTAATACGCACTATTTTCTTATCTAAAACCTTCCATAAAACCTCTCTCAGCACTCTATCATATACCTTTTCCAAATCAATAAAAACCATATATAAATCTTTTTGTTTCCTTTGATATCTTTTCATCAATCTACGTAATAAGTAAATGGTTTCCATGGTTGATCTTCTTGGCATGAAACCAAATTGATTCTCCCATAACTTCATAGTATGGCTTATGAGCTTAATCCCCATATAGTTGGCATAGTTCTTTATGTCCCCCTTATTTTTATATATAGGGATTAACGTACTTCTCCTCCATTCATCTAGCATTTTCTTAGATCTCATTATCATATTAAAAAAATTAGTGAGTCAACTTATACATTTTCTACCTAAGCCTTTCCACACTTCAATAGGTATATTATCAGGTCTTATTGCTTTGCCATTTTCTATTCTCTTCAAAGCCTTCTCTACTTCAAACTATTGAATTCTACAATAAAAGGTATAATTGTGGTCTTCCTCTACAATATTTAATATATCAGAGTAACATGCCAACTCATGTCCTTCATTAAAAAGCCCTTAAAAGTAACTCTTCCATCTTTCTTAGATATCTTACTTTCTTACCAAGACATTACCTTTTTCATCTTTAATATATTTCACTTGATTTAGGTCTCTTGTCTTTCTTTCCCTACCCTTTGCAAGCTTGAAAATTTTTCTTTCCCTATCCTTAGATCCTAAAAATTGATATATCCCTTTAAAATCTGTAGATCTCGCTTCACTCACAGTTTTCTTAGCGTCTTTCTTAACAATTTTATATTTTTTTTCCAATTTTTATTATCTTTACATAAATGCCACGCTTTATAACACTATTTTAACCTTAATCCTATTTTGCACCTTTATATCCCACCACCAAGATTTTTTACCCTTTGGTTCAAAGCCTATTGATTCTCCAAGAATCTCTTTTGCTATTTTTCTAATCACTTTGGCTACCTCGTTCCACATATCGTTAACATTTCTCTGAACCTCTCAAAACCCCTCTTCCTCCACCGGTCTTTGAAAGCTCATTTGTTGTTCATTCTTCAAATTCCACCACCCAATTCTCGAGGCCATTTTCTTACTCTTTCTTTTAACTCTTCTCTTAACCTGTACATCCAAAACTAAAACTCTGTGCTGGGTAGCTAAACTCTCTCTAGATATAACTTTGCAATCTGTGCAAAACTTTCTATTTGATTTTCGTACTAAGAAGAAATTTATTTGAGAACTTTCTCCTCTACTCTTGTACGTGATAAGATGTTCTACTCGCTTCCTAAAGCAAGTGTTTGCTATAGTAAATTTAAAGGCTAAAAAAAAATTCAAGATAGTTTTACCCTCTTCATTTGCTTCCCTTAACCCAAAATCTCCATGTATACCCTCGTATCCTTTGGATTCACTCCCTACATGTCCATTTAGATCCCCTCCTAAGAAATTTTTTTCTCCCAGAGGTATTCCCTGAACCAAACCTTCTAGATCCTCCTAGAAAATTATCTTATGATGCTCCTCTAATCCCACTTGTAGTGCATATACACTAATCACATTAAAATTTTCTCATTCCACTACAAACTTTAAAGCTATAATCCTATCTCCTAATCTTTTTACATTTACCACATTGTTCTTCCATTCATTATCAACTATTATGCCAACACCATTGCTAGTTCTTATCTTGCCAGAATGCCAAAGCTTAAAACCTGAAGAATCTGACTCTTTTGCCTTTTCTCTTACCTAATTAGTTTCTTGTAGGCACATGATGTTGATCATTCTCCTAATCATGATATCAACTATTTCCATAGATTTTCAGTCGCAAGACAATGGCGTAAAGGTGAAATTCAAAACCAGTTTGTTAAAAGCATAGTGAGAGACATCCTACATGAACAATTGGGATAAGAAGATGAATTGGTATAGTTCAAGAGTAAACATGGAATATACATTGCCAAATTTGGAAATAAGGCTACTTTAGAGGTACTGAACCCAGTAACAGATCTACAATTGACAAAATAATAGCAACATGTAGCAAAAAACTATGGGAATTATAGGTAAAAGAAAAGATTAAATTGTTCATATGGAGATTCATTAATGGCACATTTACTATTAGAGAAAAATTGTAGAAAAAATGCATCATACTACTATATAAAGGCTGCCTAATGCGTGGTTATACAAAAGAATCATTAAGCCACTTATAAAGCGTCCTCACGTAAGATAAGCTTGGCAACAGAGTGATTTGGTGGAATTAATGAGTACATGAACAAATGAGAACTTTGTATTACGGTGGACAAACTTGATACAGAAGATAAGAGGTAATGTATCACAATGGAAAGACAAAACTTGCTTACTATATCTTAGGGTATTTATGGAAAAGTAAGAATGAAAAAGTATTCAAAAACACTCAATGAAACCATATTCAAATTGTACAAAAAACTAAAATTACGAGTGAAGAAACCACTAGTTTACACTAAGGCATTTGGTTTATTGTGAATGCACTCAATTCCTTAACTATCAAAAAATGTGTTCTTTGGGCATTACAATTTCCTTCTCATATGTACCTAGTTTATTTCCAATTTTATTGAGAAATAAAATTCTTATCTTTGGCACACAAAAAAGACCTTAGAAATAATATGCTAGAGACTTTTTAAATTTAAGTATGAATACTACCACATGGCACTATGGGGACTACCATGTGGCAAAATGTGATGCAAAAAATTATTAAAATTTACCTACAATTTAATTTGAAAATTTAAAAAAAAAATTGAAAGGAGAAGTGTTGACTCCATTGATGTGCCTTTAATGGTTTTTATGATAGCAAATAAAGTAAAAAGAGATTTTCAGGAAATGAACAAGTTTAAAGAAGTTACATCAAGAGCTTACATGAAGATTTTAAAGTATGCATCAAAGGTTTGCATAGAATTAAGGCAAAGGAACTAAGCTTTAAAGGTTGTTTTTCTTTTTAGATTTCCTTAGTCTTAGTTTTGTGTAAATTAAAAAATTTAGGAAATCTTAAGCTATTAAATGTTTTAGAATATTTGGAAATGGTTTTTTAAGTTTGTTGGTAATTTATTTTATAAAATTTGCTCAAAAATATGTTTTTCAAAGTTCTTTGGAAGCCTATGAAGCTTAACAATCACTGAATGATTTAAAAGAAAGCAAAATTTTCAAACTAGTAATCAACAAACACCTATTGATGGCATTGGACTCCTATAGGCTTATGGAGCTTTTAAAATTAATGGTCAAGACGATCAACAGAAACTCACAGCGTCCATTAGATGCCTATGTGCTTTTGGAATTTCATTTCCAAGAACAACAAGGACCTATAGTTATCAGTGGAGGACCAATGACATTCTAAAAAGCTGAAAATCAAGGATTTTCATGATAACATGTGCTTAGCGTGTAATTCGGAATGGAATTTTTTTATCCTCATAACGATAGAATTTTAGAAATTTTGATGACAAATAATCTTTAATGGCTATAAACTTCATCTCTTTATAAATACCAGATGTCTTGAACATTAAAAGACAAGAAAAATTGTGCTTATCATCTTAATTCATCCTTGAGCTTTTGTTTTTCTTTATTTTTATTATATAGGTTGATATTGTAATATATTCACTCTTTAAAAGAGTATTTAAGCCTTCTACTTTATTGCTTTGAAAGGTTCAAGTCAAGGGGATGAAATCTTGACATGTTTAAGTAGGAGAATCCAGTTGATATTGTGTTGTAAGAGGAGAGAACTCAGTTGAGTTGTGCTGTTGTAAAAGGCTCACAAGTGACCGATTTTAAACTTATGGTACAGTGCAAATCTTAGGTTGTAGCTTGAGGATCTCATTGGTTGAGTTGAATCAGTATAAATATCACTTGACTTTCTCCCACTCTCTTGTTTTAGGTTTTTTGGTTTTTCTATTTATTCTCTCATCTTATAGCTTGGCTTCATTTGTGCTTTTATCTTTATCTTTTTGCCTTGATTTCTTGTGAACAAATTTTATGATTTATTTATTTTTCATTTAAAGTGATTTTTCTTTTTATCTTCTACGTAAAAAGTTATTTTTATGTGTTTTCAAAAAGCTCATTTTAAGAGTTAAGAATTTTTTTTTCAAACTCATTCTCATTTCCATACTTTAGTATAAAATTTTGAAACACCTGCAAGTGTGAACCATTCCTAACAATAATAATTCCTTATTTAATTTATGAAAAAAATTTAAAAATTGGGAAAGCATGAAAGAATTTATTTCTTTTGTAAAATTTAAATACTTGAAAGAAAATGAATTAATTAATTATGGTGCATAAAATTTAAATTTGTTTTATAATAATTATTTAGTGTAGCTCCCATAATGTTTAAATTTTTTTGGAAGAAACTTAAATAATTACTTACATTTTCATAAAAATTAGGGATAAAGTGAATGAATTATTTTCTTACCATAAAATTTAATAAATTGCTAGGAGAATAATTTATTTTTTTATTTGCATAAAATTTTAAAATGTGATTAAAAATGAAACAAATATATTTTGTTCAAAATTTAAAAACTTGAAATAAAATAAAAGAATTACTTATGGTATATAAAATTTAAAAAATTTGTAAAAGTATAACTGAATTATTTACTTACTTTGCATAAAATTCAAAAAAATTGAAGAACATGAAATAATTATTGAGTTGGCATGTAAATTAGAAAAAATGGAGCATAGGAATGAATTTTTTGATCAAATTTGAAGAACACGAAAGGATTATGTAATTTATTTTTTCATCAAATTCAAAACATTGGAAGAACATGTAATAATTAGGTATTTTGCATAAAATTTAAAGTAGTGGAAGAAAAGGAATGAATTAGTCATTTTGTAATGAAAGATTAAATTTTTTAAATTGCATACAAATTTAAAACTTGGAAGAAGATGAAAGAATTAGTAAACTTGCATAAAAGTTAATAAATATGAAGGTCAATGAATTGTGTTTTGTAGAAAAAAAATTAAAAACATGAAAGAATGAATGTTTTGTTTGTATAAAACTAATTGTTGGACATACAAATTTAAAATTTAGGAGAAAATGAATGAATTATTTATTTTGCAAACAATTGAAAATATTATGTTGCAGGAGGAAAAAATGAACCAAAAATTTATAGGATTTATATACAAACATGGGAAAATCTATTATGGTGATAAAGGCATCACTTTTGAAGCTCCAAGGAAAAGGTAATTATGTTCAATTAAAATGACAATCTAAAACACTGGAAGGAGTTGATTCGGGCCAAGTTAAGACTTTTCTTGAACAAATATGTTGTACATGTTGTTTATAGATGGCTAATACCTCTAAAACCCTTGTCGTTCCATCAACTAGACCTAGAGAATGATAATGATTTTCATTTCATGTTGTTCACTCATTTTTCAATATCCTACTATTGGTACAATAGAGTTGTATATGGAGGCAAAATATTTTCAAATTGATACGAATAAACAAGCTAATGTCGAAGGCGACTGTAGTCCTACATTTCATGCACAATTATCAAGGACGCATGAAATGTCATATGTATTTCCATCAACAACCTATCAACCACAAGAAGTTAATGTGTATAGTCAATTTATTAGTTCTTTTCTTTCAGAAAGGGACCCATCATATTTCAATAGGTTCAACAATTTCAACGAGCTGAACAAGTTCAACAATCACAACGATTTCACTATCGTCAATAGGTACAAAAACTTGAATAGATAAAACAAGTTCAGTAATCACAACAATTACAAAATTATGAAGGTAGAGATATACAGCCAATTTCATCTCAACTTTCACTTAAAGATTCTTTTCTTAAGCCTATGGGTGATATGTATGAAAGCAGTGAAAAAGCATATTTCGAAGAACAAGTGGAATTGCTTGGTTTTGACAATAACAATGACAAAGGTAATAAAGGCAAAGATGGTGACACAAGAGATGAAGGTGGTGATGACACAAATAAGGACGAAGATGTTGACTCCCATGAGTTCGTTCCTATTAATCAAGCGCATGTAGAATATATTGACCCATTTGCTGCTTTCTTCTTAATTATTAACATGCAACAAATAGATGACCTAGAATATATAGAGTTCATGTACATAGAAACCTAGCGAGATAATGAAGAGCTATATAAAAATTTATTGTTTGAGAACAAGAAAGCACTTATTTATTCACTAAATATTTACCACATCCGTCATAACCAAGACTATAGAGTGAAAAGGTCAACAATCAAAAACCAGGATGTAAAGTGTCCTAATGCTATAAGTGGATGTGGTTACCCTTCGAAGCTTACCTTCACATACCACTTTATCAATGCACACCCACTTGGGTCTTCTTGCAAGCTTCCATTGCACATTATTGTGAGGAGCCATAGTGAATTGCCAGCTTCCTTTATAGCACAATTTGTCACCACCTTGAGCAAAGTGACCTTCGTGAAGGAGCAAGGACATAGATACTAGTTCATGTCTCCATCAATATAAACTTTTTGCTTCATAAGTAGTCTTTTGATAAATTTTTATCTATTTACTAATAGGTAAATTCAAAGATTCATAGACTGATTAAGGGGGTTGAGTTATCTGAATATAAGTTACTTTGTATTTAGATATGGTGAATTTTTACTTGTCGATACTAGTTGAATTTTAGCATATGACATCCATATCCTATAATTGCTATTAGTTTAGTTAATTTATTATTTCTCTTATGGGTTTGTTCAATTTTAGTTCTAGATTTGACTTATACATTATTTGATTACAAGTTTACTAAAACTGAGGCATCATATTATTTCATCTAAGTTATGGTTCTGGTGAATGGATGCTTGATGTTGTTGAATTATTCATGCCTAAATGGTTTAACTATTTCATTCTTCATATACTTGGTTGAGATTTAGAAAATGAGATGGCAAATGATTTCACAAGTGTATAGATTATAAAAAAAATTGGCTTGATCAAGCAAGAAAACAAAGGTTTTATTGTGGTAAAATTGTGTTGTTATTCTCGAGTGCTATTTTGTTATGATTTCTAAATTTTGGAATGTTGTTCTATTGAATGGATTGGTGATTTTAAACTATGATGTTGCCTTCTTTTACTTTGCGTGGATTATTAAAATTTCCTCTTGGATTTGGATTTACATGTCAACATGAGGATAAAGTGCTAATCAATTTTGAAAACAAAGGTATTTAATCAGATGATTTTAGGGACTATTTAACTTTGATTGATCACCTAATTTTTGATTGACCACTTAGTCGGCTTAAATGCATACTGACTTTTATTTTATTATTTATGTCCTTCATGAAAAAAAAAACCCTAATAGGGAGAGTTCATGATTGGAATCCATGTAAGGAGTTTTGAATCTGGAAAGAAAAAGAAAGTGAATGGCAATCAAGTTCTTTTCCTTTCAATTCACTTATTTGTAACTTATGATGTGACTACCATGGAACACAAGACACACAATGTATGCATGTTTTTATTTTATTTTATTATTTTTTATTTTTTATTAGAGTTGCTATGTATAGACTTCAATCCTGTTATATGTACATAAGGTGTTGACTAGTGGACCATGTGTTAGTCTTGAGTTTGCCACAAGTATCGTCTCTAGTTCGTGCTAACAAAAGTTCAGTTCTAATGGCTCATTGTTTTTTTTCGTCTTCCATTCTTTTTTTAGTATCCAAAAATATTAGAAAAATTCAAAAAAAAAATAGATTTTTTTTCTAAAATTCTAAAGAAAAAAGAAAGAAAGAAAAGTTCAAAGGAGATAACGGTTTTTCAAATAAAACTAAACAAACTCAAGTGGGATGCTTTTTGGGCTGCCATTTCCACCTAAACATTTTATTTCACAAAAAAAATTAGTTTAAAAGCAAGCATACTACTTTTCTAATTAGTGCATTATTAGGCTAAAGTCTACTTTGACATACAACAAATGGTGAAGAAGTAACTATTTTTTGTCCTTAAGCATGTAGGCATTTAGATATCTCTCAAGTTAGAGGTCATTTATCTTTATCCTCATAGAGTAATAAGCACTTAGAGAATAAGAGAAAAATTACTTTAACCTTCTAATAATGCACCCATTGGTGCAGTCATATAAGTTTTGATGAAAAGGATTAAGGAAGAAAGAAATGTTATTTGAGGAAAAGGTCGAGGCACTTGAAAGCCAAATTTGATCATGCTAATATGTGAATGTGACATCAATTATGTAGAAAATATGTTTTCTTGTAAATTGATTTGTCAACTTCATTTCTTCAAGTGGAAAACTAAAATTTCAAAGGAGAATGAAGGCACATTTCTTGTTCAAAAACAAAGTAACAAATCTTTTCAATCTATCAAAAGTAAACTTTTATGAGCAAGATGCTGGCATGAAGAGATCAAAATCTCCTGCAACCAAGTTATCAACTTTAGCTCTTCATGTGGAGTACTAAGTCCTTGGAGGAGGCTAGAGGTTCATTGCTCCAGTGTTCTTTATACCAAATGGATGTATCTAATAGTTCACTGAAGCCATATATTATCAATTAGCATTTTGATCTCATGTTTTCAAATTATGCATATCTTACCCAAAATTTGAAATTTTCTAAAATAGGAATTTCTTGGCTCTTTCTCACAAAGAAAGCTCAACTAAACAAACAAATATAGAGAAATGTCTATAAAGGATTAGGCACAAGAAAATAAGTTGCACAAGATGAATGATTTAAAAGAGACATTCTTTAAATTTTTTAAGGAATGGGGCATAATTGATGAAGTTGGGCAATCATCTAATAGCAAAATAGTTGAGGATCTTAATAAGATGTCTTTGAATCATGATATAGAGATCGTGGTTAATTTTGAAGAGCTGATGCTTAGCTTTCCAAGTGATCCAACAACTATAGTTATGGAAAATTCAAATGTTGAGAAGAAAGATTCTCCACCTTGGGATGTTGTAAACTTATGACCTATGCCCAATAATTCTTAAAGGGTTTAAAATTATAGAATTCATTAAATATGATGGGCAAATAAACCTTGTCCTATATTTGAAAAATTATTGTGCCAAGATGGTTGCATGGTTGGAGGATGAGAATTTCCTTCAAAATTTTTTTTTTCATGAAAGGATACATGGTTTAGCACTAGAATGGTATATTCACTTAGATTATGTTAGAACTTTCTTTTGGAAGGATCTCACTTATACATTTGTCAGGCACTATGGACATAGTCTAAATGATGCATTTATAAGAGATCAACTGAAATAGGTTAAGATTAAAATTTCAAGAGTATGCTTAAATGTGGATGAATTTGGCTGATAGTGTCCAGTCTACTATGATGAAATCTAAAATCTACTCATACTTCATCTAGTCCATACTTGATGAGTGAGGAATTTGATTGGATGATTATAATAAATGGCTAGAAGATGGAGAAGGAATCAAGTTAACTAATGAGAGAGATAGATTGGAAACCTTATAGAAAGATAAACCACTATAGGTTTTGACCCAAAAATGATAAAAAAAAAATAGAGCAGATTTCATCCTTAACACTAGTTATGCCAAAACAACATATGCAATACCCCCTTAACACCCATATCCCAATCTTTTGCCACAACACGAAGTCAAGGAATTTGCAAAATTATCTCTCCACCTACTAGTACAAGAATATCCTAACAAACCTACTCCAAATTCTTGACTTTTTTACCTTTTCTAGCCAATAACCTTTTTTGACGCTATGCAACAACACCAAATTAAAGTTCAATTCTACCATCTTCTTATTAGCTAATTGGAAGACGTATTACTCAGTCATTCTCAAATGCTTCACTCCTCTTTCAAACACAATTACCACTATCACAGCCTATACTAAGTCATCTCAAAGGACAAAGCCCACCGTAGTCACTAGCAGTTACATGTCCTATGCCAAATTTTGATATCACAAACTTGGAATATACACATGACTAAGAAAATTATGACTTGTTACTCAACCTCTTACAATTCCTTTTCCTACATGGAATAATCTAAATACCACTTGTGAATACCACATTAGGGTTCAAAGGAATATAATTGAGGAATGTGAGAGATTTAGGAAGGATGTGATAGCCTTATCATATGAGAATCTCATTTGAATCCCATCAGGATTTAACCCTAATAGAAACAATGATCTACACTTGTTGAATCTAAGCTATAATTTCATTTTTCAAAATGCACTGAATCGACCAAATCTCAAGAGCCAAAGCTAGGCCAATTTTTCTCCTTAGGGATGTCTGAAGTAAAAATTTTTAGATTACTCTAAAGCACAAAAAAAATTAATCAATGAAAGTTAGTCCCCTTTAACCTTTATATTTAGAATGGTATGATCTAAATAAGAGTTATGAATTCTACTCTAAAGCAATTAGGCATTCCATAGAGGATTGTAATCTTTGTAAATAAAGTGTAGAGATGTATAAAGAAAAGGAATATCGACTCTAAATATTGAAAAGGTTTTATCTTTGAATGTTTTGAAAGTTCTTCATATCATTACATAGGTTTTTCTTGTTTTGATAAATTTTGTTCTATCTAATTGAATTCTAAAGCTCATAGAATTTATTAGTTTTGGACCTTACTTTATATATCTTTGTGAATGTAATGATCCAAAATCTTTTTTGATCAAATCATTGTCCGTTCTTGCATTTGATAACTTGCGCTAGCATTTTTCGTGTCTCCTCAAAAGATTTAATGAAAACATGTGATTTTCCCAAAGTGCAAAGATTTTTAAAAGAAATAGTCTCAAGCATAAAAAATGAAGATTCGTTAAAAGAAAACTCTTTAAAGTCAAGGAATAATTTGAAATTAAAATTATCAAAATAAACCGACATTGAAATTTAAACTTTGTAACCCTTCATTCTCAAGTCACAATTTAAACCCATTCAGACCATGTTACCGCCCAAAAAGTATCCCTACTTGATGGCTAAATCCTTGGTATAAAATTTCAATCGAAAATAGGCAAAAGGGGAACAATGAAAGGCCAATGGGGAGTATAATCACTTTTAAGCCTTATATCCTATTATTTTTAAGCCATATACTAGGGCCATGTTGCAAATGATTGAAGTCCTTTTAAGTCTTAGCTTGCTTGAGGGATAAATTGGGGAAAATTTCCTATAAAAAATGTTTGAGAAAAAAAGAGGTCAAAATTGGGGAAAAAACTTGACTTAGTCAAGAAATCTTAATCATATCAATTTAACCCTTTTTCAAAGTGAATACCTTACATATAAAGTTATGGGTAATTTTTGAATCTTGATGATCTCTCAAAGTTCATTCAACTTGAGGACATCTATTCCACATGCTTAGAATGAGGAAACTCTAAACAATTTCTAAAAAAAAATTGACTTGAGGAAATCCATGCCCTATGGTAAGACTAGGGCAATTCTAAATGGTCTACATGTTTTAAAATTTCTTGAAGTTCATTTAACTTGGTGAAAATTTGTGCCAAGTCTAGAACTAGGGAAATTCTTGAACTCCAACATTGTAAGCCTTTAAAAGTGTACATAAACATTTCCCAAGGTCTCTTTGATCTAGAGAATCCGTTGCTTTCAAGTTTCATGTTCTTTCATTGACCTTGTCACATAAAGTAAGAGTGAATTTTGCTCATTGGCAATCACAAGCATTAGAAATAACATGAAGTGACTCAAGGGTTAATTTGAGGTCAATCAAGTAAAAATGGAAATACTTTGATGCTCTAAACCATGGTTTAAGCATCCTTTCAAGGGCAATTCCATTGGAATGATAAGCTACAACAACATAGGAGATTGTTTAGTAGAGAAACGCTTCAAACAATAAAGGATGGGCTAAGAGAAAATAGTTGTGACATCATGCTAAGGGCAATTGACAAAGAAAGCCTTGAATTTTTTGAAAAAATAAATTTTATCAAGCACTTTCACTTATACTCCTAAATCATGTTTTGCATGAAGCTATCTCATGAAATGAACTAATATTAACATGAAAAAAAAGATCTTAAAGGTTTTTTTCCTTCTCTACTTTTTGGAGAAATGATATGTTGAAATTTGTTGTCAAAGTCCTATTTAGGCACTTAAAGTTCTATATCAATGATCATGTACCTAAATTCCTATCATGTTTAGGCATCTAAGTCTTGTTTGGGCACTTAAATTTCTATATCGATGACTAGGTACTCAAAGACCCATTATGTCTAGGCATTAAAGTCATGTTCAAATGCTTAAGGTCTCGTATTGATGACTAAGTATCTAAATTCTTGTCTTGTCTAGGCATTGAAATCATATTCAAGCCCCTAAGATCCTATATTGTTGATCATGTAACTAAGGTCTTGTCCAGCTCAATGATGTGTTTATAATCAAGCATGATTTTAATACCTTTAACCTTAATTTTTGTTTGATTTAAGTAGAATATAAATAGGAATTAATTAAGTTTTGTATTTTGTGTTGTAGGAGCAAATGAAGAAGAAAAGGAGAGAAAAAGATAAGAAATTCATGGAAAAATGCTGAATTGCAGTGATTCCATACCTTGCAGAACTAAGTAGACCATATCTCCCTCATATGACCTCCAATCGAAGTGATTCAAGTGGCTATGAAACTATAAGACAAGTATCTACAACGTTTATTTTTATCACTTTGTCCAATTCAAGATATTTTAGAGTGTTATAGAGCTTGAAATTCAAAATTGTAGTGCAGTAAATGAATCCTGACCTTTGGTCACTCATTTAGGTATATTTCTCACATTTTAGCCCCAATTAAAGTGATTTTAGAGGATATAGAAAGATAAGAGATAGGGCAACAACTTTTATGTTGACCACTTTTCCAGGTTTTAAAGAAATTTTAATACTATGGCTCTAGCACTCCTAGCAGGTAGCGACACAGCGCTACAGACTTTTAGCAACGGAGTGCCGCAATGCCCGATACCCATAATTTTGAGTGTCGTGGTGCTCCTAAAGGTTGCTGCAGTGCCCGTAGCCACTGAAGAAAGTAAAAAAAACGCAATTTTTATGTTATTTTGACTCTAGATGAAGCCCTGAAACCCATGAACAACCCTAAAATTAATCTTAATTCATTTAGGACTCTCTTAACCTATAAATAAGAGGAAAACCTAGCATCAAAAGGGATGGAATCGATCAAAGGGATTCTAAGAGTAATTTCTCAAGTTTCTTCTTCTTCTTTAGGTTTTCTTATGGCCCTACATGGCTAGTTTATTTTTGTTGGTTGAGAAAGATTAAAACCTCAAGAACTTGTTATGCATTATGAGATGTGCATTTGAGTTTATTATATCAATTTTAATTGAGTATTGATTATTCATCCATTCTTATTTTCATGATTATTTCAATTGATATCTAGGGTGCACACTAGTGATTTCATTGTTTCAATCTACTGCTGAATTGTATTTTGAACAAAATTTTCATTATTATGATTCGTGAGACAAATAAGATTAATGATTTTGGATTATAAATTATTAAACCTATGGTGAATGATTGACTAAATAAAATATAGCCGACGTGTTTATATATGTTTAACTCTACCAGTTTCTCTAATGCTTCATGCAGTTAATAGGTTATACTTTACAGATGTGCTAAATGATTACTTGTTAATTAGGGTTAATTGAGGTGATTGTTATCAATTACTAAACTGAAGGAGAAACAAGGATAGAATCTTAATGGTAGATACTTAATTTAAGATTGGTTATATTGTCAATAATTAGTGCAATTCCTTGATGGTGGATATCAACCGAAACCAACGCTTTCATTTTTAATCACTCTATTTTATTATTTGCAATAATTCTCTTTTTACTTTATTAATTTACTTTTAGCATTCAATCCCCTATTTCTTATTCACAAAAGGTAATACCAATTTTTGTGGGATCGACCCTTACTCTCACTACTATAGGTTAATTGAGAGGTAATGTATCAATTTGAGTGTACCTGCGACACTGCGCACCACTCAAGCATCAAAATCCTATCCAAGCACCTAAGGTCTTGAATCGTTGATCGGGCACCTAAGATCTTGTCTTGTTTACGCAACAAAGTCTTGTTTGAGAACTAAAAGTCTTATTTTGTATAGGCACTCAAAGCCCTGTGTCACACAACAACTTAAAGCTCAGTCTCACCTAAGCACCAAAAGTCCTATATTGAACAGGCACCCAAAAGTCTTGTCTTGCTCCAACACTCAAAATATTTCCTTGACTAACTCCCCTTTTATTGTTTTCAAATTTTCAATCTTGTCATGCGCATTTTATCACTTTCAAAGTCCTGATCTCGTCTCGGGCGATTTATCGCTTTCCAAGTTTTGATTTCATCTCGAGTATTTATTCCCTTCAAAGCCCCGACCTCATCTCAAGCATTCATCACTTCTAAAGTCTCAATCTTGTCTCAAGCATTTATCGTTTCTAATGTCTCAATCTCATATTAGAAATTTATTATTTTCCAAGCCCTGATCTTGTCTTAAGCATTTATCACTTCCAAAGTCCCGATCTCATTTCAAGCATTTATCATTTTCAAAGTCTCGATCTCGTCTTGGACATTTATCACATTCAAATCTCGATCTCATCTTGGGTATTTATAGCTTTTCAAGTCCTAATCTCGTCCCAGCTATTTATCACTTTCTAATTATTGACTCTTGTCTCAAACATTTAATGCTTCCCAAAGTCCCAATCTCGTCTAAAGTATTTATTTCTTTTAAAGTCCTAATCTTATCTTGGGCATTTATCACTTTTAAAGTTTTAATCTCATCTTGGGTATTTATCGCTTTCAAGTCCTGATCTTATCTCGAGCATTTATTACTTTCCAAAGTCGCAATCTTGTCTCAAACAATCATTGCTTTCCAAGTCTTGATCTTGTCTTAAGCATTTATTATTTTACAAGTTTCGATCTTGTCTCGACCATTTTCAATTTCATGTCCTAATCTTATCTTATGTCCCTTAATCTTTATTATTTTTTGTCTACACAAAATACGCTTTTTTACCTTTGCTTTCTTACATAAGAAACAAGTAAAAAGGAACAATTGTAAATACTATATTTTGTTTGAGTTTTCTTCAATAATATTTAAAGTTAATATACATACATATATATATAAGACATATAAAAAGGGTAATGTAAAAAAAGTGAAAAAAATATGTCTGAGTTAAAGTTCTTTTGTCAAGTCATTTATTTATTTTCTTTTATTCTATACTTTAATTTTAGTATTTTTTTTCATTTAATTTTTATTTTATTTTTTTAGTGTCATTGTAAATCTTAGTTTGTGGCCCTAACTTTATTTTAATTTTAAATATTATTTGGAGTCATTTTATTTTCTTAATTTCTTTTGGGTCTTGAGTTTTTTTATGGTCACTTAATTTCACATCATGTACTACCCAATAAAATTATTTGAACATGTGTTTTTAATTCTAGTAGACTTTAGTAAACCTAATCTAACCTTTTGGGTCATCGATTATGGAGCTCAAACTCTCCTAATAGAGAAGAGGAAGCCCTAGCTCCCATTGCATATATAATCTTGCAAGATTTGGGTAAACAAACAAATAAAAGAAAATAAAATAATATCAACATAATAGAGGAAGGATGATATTTGATTAGGGAAGTTTTTTTGGTTTTTTAAAACAATTCCCTTGAGCTACAAAGGGAGAAACCTTAGGAATAGTAAAAAGCAAAAGGAGTTTTTAAGAGAAAAACTGAAAGAGAAAGGCATTGGCTTTAAAAAAAGATAGAGGAAGAAAATAATTCCCATCATGAAACCCATCAAAGCTTACCTTCGCAGACCACCTCGGCATCGTATACCCCTGTGAGTCTTCTTGCAAGCCACCATCGCACACTATTCTAAGAAGCTACCATGAACCACCAGCCTCCTTCGTAGCACAGTTCGTCACCACTTCAAGTAGAGTCGCCTTTGTGAAGGAGAAAGAATGCATTTATCATTTCATGTCTCCTTCGATCTAAACTTTTTGTTTCATAAGCCATCTTTTGGTCGATTTTTACCCATTTTCTAGTAAGGAAATTCAAAGATTCATGGGCTAATTAGGGGGGTTATGGGTTATTCGAATATAAGTTACTTTGGATTTAGATATGGTAAATTTTTTCTTATGGATGCTAGTTGAATTTTAGCTTGCTATGTCCATATACTAAAATTACTACTGGTTTAGTTTATTTCTGATTTCTCTTATGGGTTGCTTCAATTTTAGTTATGGGTTGTCTTACACATTTTTTATGACAAGTTTACTAGAATCGAGACATGATATTATTTGATCTAAGTTATGAATCTAGTGAATGAAGGCTTGTTGTCATTGGATATTTATGCCCCGATGGAAATAGACGGTAAATGATTTAACAAGTATGTAGATGATAAAAAATTTGGCTTGATTAGGTGTAAAAACAAAATTTTGATCATGGTAAAAGTGTGTTGTCATATTGGGGCACTTTTTTTGTTGTGATATCTAAATTTTGGAATGTGGTTCTAATGAATGGGTTGGTGATTTTAAACTATTGTGTTGCCTTCTTTCACTTTGCATGGACTATTGACATTTTCTTTTGGATTTGGGTTTACATGTCAACATGAGGATAAAGGGCTAACTAATGTTGAAAACAAAGGTACTCTTGATCACATGATTTTAGGGACTATTTAATATTGATTGATCACCTAATTTTTTATTAACCACATAATTTTAGGGATTATTTAACTTTTATTGATCATTTAATTTTTTGGCTGACCAATTAATTTTAAGGAGTATTTAATGTGGATTGAATGCTTGATTTTTGATCGACCACACAATTTTAGGGCTATTTAATATTATTTAGACACATAATTGTTGACTCCTCATGTGATTTAGGGTTTAATTAATTTGAATGATCACATGACAATTTTAATGTCCTTAAATGCATAGTAAATTTTATTCATTTATTTATGCCCTTCATGAAAACAACCCAAATAGAGGGAGGTCATGATTAGAATCCATGCGATGGAAGAAAAAGAAAGTAGATGGCAATTAGGTTCTTCTCCTTTCAATTCGTAACATATGATGTGGATACCTTTGAACACAAGACACACACCAATCTATCATGTTTTTGTGTTTATTTATTTATTTCTTTTTTGTTAGAGCTTCCATTTGTGGATTTTAAGCCCGCCAAAAGCACATAAGGTGTCAACTGGTAGACTGTGTGCGGGCCTTCTTGATCTTGTCCAAGTAATATCTCCGATTAGGTTTGTTAATAAAAGTTGAGTTCCAATGACCTATTGGTTTTTTATTTTTATTTTTATTTTTTTCTTCCATTCCTTTTTTTTAGAATAAAAAAATATTTGAGAAATTCAAAAAAATAGAAAATTTGTCCCAAAATCTCCACACACAAAAAGAAATTATTTTTTTTCACAAAAATCCAAAAAACTAGAAAATCTCGTGTTAAAAATCTAGAAAAATAGAAAATATTTTTTCAAAAAATTTATAGAAAATCAAAAATATAAATGAAAGATAAGATCATGAGAGGTAATGGTTTTCCAAATAAAACTAATCAAATTCACTTAAGATTCTTTTTGAGTTGCCATAGTCACCTTAACCTTTTTTTCTTCCCAAAAATAATTTTAAAACAACCAAACCGCTTTCCTATGCTTACAAATCAGTAGGACTTTAATCCCTCTATTGGGTATGTAGGCCCTAAGTCTCTTCCTATATTAAGTCTGCCTTTGTAAATATTTCTTTCTACCATTATAAATAATTATCTTTTTTACATTTTCCTTTTCAATTTGAATTGCAATTTTTTCCTTTTTGTAAATATTTCATTTTTCTTTTCCTTTTAATCCTTTCCATGTCTCTAATAAAAGTAATTAAAATATAATTAAAGCTATATAAATATTTTCACAATTATCTTAGGGTAATGGGGTGCTTAATATTTTCTTCATGTACAATCGACTCATGATCCCTTCCTGATTCGTAAACCATGTTTTAAAAAGTTTTTCCAAAATTTTTCACTGCAAAATAAATTTCGGTGGTGACTTCGTTGAAAAAAAAAGTGAAATCTTTTTGAAAACTCTTTTCTTTCTAATTCTGCAATGCGGGTCGCATGTTTTTCTCCTGGGATGGGTGTTACATGTAGCAACTTTCTTTTATTGCATATCTATAAGATAATTGGCAAAACAAAATTAAAGTTGGCAAGGTCATGATTGAGTTCTCTCGGTGTTCTGTGTTTCTTCTTCCAATTAATCTTCCTTCAGGTTAGTTGTTTATTTTATATTTTGATAATTTGTTAACCTATGTATTATTATTTTTAGTGTATGTATTATTATAATTTGTTTTTGTGTATTACTAGAACTTAATATTTTATAGTTTAGAAAATTTTTATGATTGTAAAGTATAATGAAAATATGAAATTGAATTTTTTAAGTTAGTTTATCATAAAAATGGGTGTAGTCAATATTTTATTTAGGAATTCGGTGATTAACTAAAATTTAATTTAAAATAATAATAATTTAAAATTAATTTAAAATTATATATACATAAAAAAACGTCCTTTTAGAATTTAGGGTTATTTAGTATTTAGTAATTTTTTTTTAATAATTATAGAAATTATTTATGTTTAGAAAGTGTAATGAAAATAAGAAATTTGGATTTTTCTTTTCAGTTAGTTCATTATTGTTATTATTAAAATTTGGTTTAGTCAATGAATACAAACATATTTTGTGAGTTAAGATGTTGATTAAATTATTTAATTGGAACATGCTGTGAAATAATATTATCAGTATAACAACAAAAAATTGATTTAATGTAACTAAAAGTCATTGCAACTCTTATAATTATTACCAGTGGTCACTTCTTTTAAAATTAAGATAACTAAATAATTTTATTTTGTTAATATAATATTTTTTATTATAATTATATATGTTTAAAAAGTTATTTTTAAAAATTTAAAAAAAAAGAATAATAAAAATTTATTCTATAATACCCAAAATTTTGTTAATTATATTCACAAACTAGAATATTAAGAAAGGATTAAAAAGAATTAAATGGGGTAATTATAAAGAAATAATTTTGAATATTTAATAAGAAATTTCTCATTTTTGAAAGAGATGTTTAAAAAGAATGTAGTAATTTTTTTATCTGCAGGGCTATATTTGGGCGGTGAAAATAGAGATAAGAAATTATGAAGAAAGTTGCACCAAAATTCATTGGAATATATCTTAAAAAGAAATTAAACACTTGGTATGTTTTCCTACAACCAAACAATGCCTTAGCTAACTAAATAGTTCTAAAGTAATGGAGTGACAATTTTGAAATTTTTAGGGAATGAGAGGTCCTTAGTTAAGGGAGGAGTGGCTTCTTGGAGAAGCTAGCATTTTTATATATATATTTTGTTGTTGATTTGGTGACCAAGTTGCCAAGCACTCAGGAAAAAGTAGAGAAGAACCCACGGCCAAAGGGAGAAAAAGAGGAAAAAGAAAAGGGAAGAGAAAGAGAGAGAGAGAGTTAAATTTCAAGGAGAAAAGGTAAGTTAGGCTCTTGATCTTCTTTAATTCTATGTGTGTTCTTGAGTTTCTATGAAATCTAATAGTTGGAGGAAAAATCTACAGTTTGGTGGTGGGGTTTTAAAGAGAGGAATCATCCAAAGTTAGTGAAGAAACATTTTAGGAGAAAAAAAGGGTAAGATCAACATCATCTTTTATGAGTTTTTGGTTGGATGACTTGATGGGTGACTTGTATGTGTATATTAAAACATGATGAAAGGGTAGATAAAACTTTTGATGATACATTTATGGCATTGATGATCGTTGTTCACTTATATGCATGAGGTAGTTATTTAAGAAAAATTTGTGTGGTTAGTTTTGAGGTTAAATCCATGTTTTTAGTGGTCATATACTATGGAAAAATTGAATTTTTCATGTTTAAAATGTTGGTATAATTGTTAGCTGGTTTCCTTGGATGGTTTGAGAGAAAAAGAGAATTTTGTGAGTTTCACGCCCAGAGCACGGCCGTGCTTGGTGACACGGCCAGGCCGTGCTCTGGGTTGGAGGTGTAAAAATGCAGAACATGACTAGAACACAGCTGTGCTTGGTGCGGGTTTGTGAGAAACACGACCATGTTGTGAGGGAAGCACGGGGGAAAATACAGGCATGAAGCACGACTGTGCTTGGTGATATGGCTAGGCCGTGCTTCATGCTGTCTCACCTTTTTTCCAGCGATTTCTGTTCTCTTTTTAAATCCTAATTAATCATCAATGTTCATGAAATGATAATGAGAGTTTATGAGTCATATATGTTAAAAGAAATATATAATATCTAATTGATTATGTAATGCTCATTGAATAAATTATGTAAGCATGAAGGAATGATGCATGAATGCTATATTTGAATGCTATATATTACTTATATGTTCAGCTATAAGTGAGTAAATGATGTGTGAATATTATGGAAGGATGTACGAGCATGTATGTTTATAATGAGTTGTTATGGCATACATGAGAATAAATGTGGTTTTTGCTCATGATAGTTATTGATATATATACATATGCTTTTGTTGAGATAAGTGGCTGAAAAAATGTAAAAGATATGAGTTTGGTCAGGAAGACCCTCTCTGAAGCAGGGTGGCCTGATAATAGGTGTCACAATTATTGTATTGAGGCGACTGACGATCAAGATGGTTCTCTCTGAAGTAGAGTGGCTTGATAACAAGTGTCTCTCTTGTTGTATTGAGGAGACTGACAAGTTTAGGATGACCTTTACCCACTAAGGTGACCTGATGGCATGCGACACTATATGGAGATAAGGTGACTAAAGGGTCGTGGCTTGGATACGGTACCAGAATAAGGGACACCCTATAGCCTAGAGTGGTCAATGTGGAAATGACCGCTCCGACCAAAGGCACTCAATAGTGGATGAGTAGCTGTAGGGGTAAGACTCACGCCACATTGAGGCTTAAAAATTGAGAGAAATTATCAGATGATGAGCCACTATGAGCGATGTATGAGCTATGAGCAGTTGTACAGGTATCCTATTAATACATACTTCATTTATTATGCGTGATATTGATGCATAACCTATAAAAGGCCTGTATGTATTTTATTACACCTTTATTGTATAAAAGAGAAAATATTTTTTGTAGTTTATACAGCTGGACATAACATGTAAGTATTTCATTATGCTTATACTTATTGGATGTTGACCTTACTAGAATTTTTATTTCTCATTATGTTATATGATGTTATATTCAGATCAGTAGAGATGTCGTTCGTGGTGTTGACTATCCTATTAGAGTTCCAGACTGTAGATGTCCCTTACTTGGGACAGTTCACTATTATAGTGAACTTACTGATTATTAACATGGGATAAATTCCTACTTCTGACCTGTCTCTTTCACCAACAGTACCCAAGGGTGACGGTCAAGGGAGGGATAGTAGAATAGTATTATGTATACAGTTTTGATGATGTAAATAGGTTAACCCATTGTTTTGATGTAACCCCACTGTACTTTGCCTTTTTGAGATGTGTGCTTAGTACCTCGGGTTACATATGTATGTACGCTACTAATCTCTGATGTATGTAATTTCTGTATGTATATAAATACAATATGCATATCTTTTAATTAAATATTGGTTTAATGCGTAATCATCTTAAAAAAAACAGTTGTTACATATTCCTTATTAAATAACTATCCATTATTTTTTATTATATTTAAAGAAATTAATTATTCATTAATTTAAATAACTGCTGATTAATTATAAATTTTATTGATTATGTTAATAATTAATTAATTAATAATCTTACCTTTTCTAAAAACAACCAATAATTATTCACATTAAGAGTCCACAAATTTTAGAAGACATCATTTTTTTATCTACAATATTTTGCTAGAACTTCATAAAAATTAATAGCTTCAAAGGCATTATAATACTATAAATAAAAAAAACATATTATTTAAGTTAAATCTTCAAAGACAATATAACAAATTTTATAGCTATACAATAAATTTTTTTTTTTTAAACTTTGAACGACACTTTTCTATCACAAATTACACCTAAAATCTTCTTTCATTTCATCTATCACACTTAAATCCTATAATTTACGTAATCTTTTATTTCGTTATTATTTTATATAATAGAACTAAGATATTTAAAGCCTGTGACTTATTTTAATATATATTATTTAAATTTTATTTCTAAATTCATTTTTGTTCATTTTTTTACTAAAATTACATTTTATATATTCTATTTTATTTTTACTTATACAAAAATTATGTATTTCTAAAATTAGTCTCTATGAATCTAACTTTTTATTTATTTTCTTTTTTGATTTACTAACTAAGCCTAAATCTTTTACAAAAATAATACATTGAGACCTTAAATTTTGTATATATTCAGTAACCTCGTGTTTCATGCCACAATCATATATTAGAGACAATGAAACAGAGCATCCCTCTAATCTGATAATATCAAGTCATATTTACAGAAAAGATGAGAAACTCGGGCATAATCATTATCTTAGACAGAGCTACAACTTCAAAAACAGCCAAATAGATGAATTATATCCTAATCACACAGAAGAAATGGGGTAATTTACAACTGAGTAAACCACAAAATACTTTTCGCCAAAAACATGAGACCTCTTCTGACAGTTATTTACAAATTTTGTTTTTCATGTGATTGAAAAGAACAATCCCAAATAAGTTCTTTATCAACCTTGCACTGCCAGGACCTGCAAGTGATCTAGAAAAACTTGCAAGCTCAAGTCATCGGTAAAAATAATATCTGACCCTTCTGTGTATGTTGAGTTTTGAGTAACAGAAGGATTCAACTTGGCAAGAAGAAACCTTGCCTGACTACTGTGTTGATCACATCTAATAAGCTTGGGCACTGGAACCCGTTCACCCACTAACTGCTCTGCATCTAGTTCTGGGGCTTCCAACAGCTTTCTGAAGTTTTCATGATTTGGGTCTCTATCATATCCAAGCTTCCTCCACTGAGCAATCTTGGATCCATAATGAATCACTACATGGAAGTAAGAATCAAAGAGCAAGATAACATCTGGACAAACGGAGCGAACATCAAGAAGTACTGGAATAGGTGGGCCATCAAATGAATATTGGAAAAGCGTAGGCTGAATCATTATAAGAGAACCCACTACCCCCTCACGGTTAAGCATAAGCCGGAAAAATGCAGTTTCATCAGGAGTAGTGTTGAAGACATCAATAAATTGGGATCGTCTTAAGTGGAACATGAATTGGGGATAAAGGGAAAAGTTGGAAGATAAACGAAAGGAAGAAGGATCTTCTTGTACATAGTCCCCAAACTTGGAAGTAAAACGGACAAGTGTGTCGTCCAGCCATCTGATTACATCACGGGCATAACAAGTCTGTGCCCGGAGAATGGCAAGTCTAGCCATAACTGAAGCAGCTGCTTCTTGATCAAATCCAGCAGTAATCTCTGCAGAATGGTTCCCAACCCACCGTCTTGAAGCAGTTGTCACTCTTTCTCTAAGTCCCATGTTCCCCTGTCTGTATCGTGTTATAAACTGAATGAAAAATGCAGATCCAGGCTGAACTTTCTGTTCGTCACTCACTTGGAAGAAAAAAGCAATGCAAGTTTTGTTAGTGAGTGTATTTAACTTCCACAGGTAGGTACCACCTTCTCCAACCTCAGCCTCACTTATTAAACTGTTTCTTCTCCTAAGAGACACACAAGGACCAAGAGCTCCACAGATTTTCACATCTTTAGTGGTTACTACTTCAATAGTTGCATCAAAATTCATCTTCAAATAGCCTTCATCATCACGTTTAAAGATGTGCCTCAGACATTTCCTAAATTGATCTGATTCAAAAGACTCAGCAAGCATCATAAATCCACCTGAGTGTTCAACAGGTTCTCGCAGCTCAGCTGCTCCAACTTGATCAAGTGAACATGCAAACAGATCAAGTACGACAGATGCATCGGAGAGCCTCTTTGACACTCTCTTGTAGAAGTCGCAAGATTTTCCATGGTGTGGTGCTTGCCCATTCATGATGTCCTGGTGGGTTCTAATGGACTGTCCAAGATCAGAGCCTACAACCACTCCTGGTCCTACAGTTGCAGGTCCAGATGTGAAGACCATGATCCTTGAGCCTGTATTTATCAGGCAACACTCTAAAAGTCCAAGGGAAGCTGATATTGCTGCCCCTGTGGACCTTAGAGGGCGACTTCCTGATACAAGCTTCCATGTAGAATGGATCTCTTCAATTGCAGTAGTTATGTTGAACTCACAATCTGAAATTGGCAACAGAAATCCCTGCTTTGAGATTACTGGTGTTTTTCCAAGTTGTAGTTGCGGGTGGTGGTTAATACTAAGAAACTGTCGGACCTGAGTAGAAAGAGAACAAACCAAAAATATTAACCATACACCAAGTTTATCTATTCTTCATCTGAAATTATTATTTTTCACCATTTTAGCAAGAAATACATGGGAAATTATCTAGCTTGTGCTCTCTCAAGACTAGAACAAGCACCAGATATAAAGATATGATAAAGGGCGACATGAAGATTTGCCACATGAGCATAGCTGGAGAAGTAAGGTTGAAGTGGGGTTCCAGTAAATTTCTTAGATATGATTTCTATGTAAACCAAACAAGATTACATGATTACATTCTAATTTGGGGATCAGCTAATTTCTTTGTCCTATTATCTTTCAATATTGTCAAGAAAGAGATAAGCCCTGGGTTCCATGATTTGAAGTACAATGAATAAAGAATAAAAGTTATCTTTATTTGGTTTTGGTAGAAATTAAAGGAACTTAAAAAAGTAAGAAAAAAAAGAAGACACCTTACTCTTCCTGACGCAACCAGCATGAACATCCATTTAAAGATATTCGTCAATAGACTTCTACCAGTAGCAAATGCCGACTAAAAAAGGTATTTCAATCAATCGGAGTTTTAAATTTCTAATAATAAGGATAATAAATGGACTTAACCTCCAGTTTTATATGGAAACCTCAAGACATATATGCGGCATATCACCTTGAAAAGTTACTACCCTATGGGAGAATAGTAATTGAAAATCACAAATGAGGCTTATGAGGATTTTATATTTATAGCCGAAGAGATACGGAAAGAACAACGGATGTTGAACTGAGGTGAGTACCTGATTCGATGAAGCTTCACGCTCCCCGTGAAATATCACCATTCTGGAACACTCTGAATATCCCAAATCATATACGTAGACCATTGAATCAAATGTAATCAATCCCACTAAAGCATTCTCGGGCAGTTGCTCTAGAACGAGCAACAGGTCATTCTTAAGGGCTTGGAGCTCCTCCTCAGCGGAGCACATATCCACAACAAAAACAAATGCTGGTCCAATACCCCGCGAATCACCACCACCGCCAAGTAATGAAGAAGATGAGAAAGAAGAAACCAGTGATGAAGAAGAAATCACAGATGACAAAGAATTGGAAGAGGAAGACAACCCATTTGCCCAAGTACGATTTAAGTTGATATTGGATCCCGTAGTTGTTCTGGGGCTCACAATTTTCTTATTGGGTGCATACTCAACAGTACTATAGGTAGGAAAAAGCTCAGCAGGGAGATTAGTCTCACCAATACCCGAGTATGAACGAGGAAATGGGTTCCTCTGGTAACAGAAGGGGCAGTGCCAAATCCGGGATTGGTAATCGACACGAGCATAGGGGTTTAAGACGGCACCGCATCGAGTGCAAACGAGAGGATCGTAGGGAAGCACGGGTAGCTCTGTGGCTTGCATCAATGGCAAGCACATAATGCTTAGTGGGATTATCAGAGCTGTGGCTTCCGACTTGGAAGCTGGCCACGAGTTCCACGACCACCGGAGGCCTTCGACGGCCTCCAATTCCACAAAATCCATATAAACTGATGAGAATTTCAGAGAAATTTCATGAATTGATGTTGCAAAAAAGATCAAATCAAACTAACCCAAATATAGAGAAGTGAAAAGGGTTTTCGTTTTTCGATCAAAGAAGTACGTCTGCGCAAGCTAAGGGAATCAAACATAGTTTTAGAGAGAAGAAAATAAGAAAAAGGAGAAAAGCCGATTGAGGTGGAGATGGAAAGGGATCTCTAAATTCAGTTCCTAGAGAAGAAAACTAAAAGTGAGAGCAGAGTGAGTGAGGGAGGGGTTTGGGATCTGATTGGAAAAGCTACAGCGCCCCCAGCGCTCTGCTATTCTTGGCCGGCCAAGTTAATTGCTAGACTGTTTTACCCACAACTAACCGAAGAAATCAGCGAATCATCCAGCACACTCAATTTTCTTCTTTTCCTTGGCAATTTTTTGTTTTTTTTGGGTTAAATTTGGGGCAAGTAATTTTAGTTAATCATCTACCCACGCCGGTACTTTTTTTTGGCTCCGTTTTGAATTTTTTTTTAAATATATTTTTATATTTTAAATTTTTCAACAAATTATTTTCTCTTTAAAATTATTTTTATATTTGATTTTTCTACAGATTTTTAAAATTTTTCAACAAAAAAGGTTATTTTCAATAAATTCTTATAATCGTCTTTTCTCTTTCAACTATTTGACTTTGAATCGTCTTTTCTCCTTCCTTCCAAATTTTGCTAACATTTGGATTTAACTATCATTCACTGTGTATTACCTGCTATCAATATGAGGGCTTTATTTAGTTTAAAGGGTTTTTTTGCATCCTTTGTTTTTCTTCTCGATTATTTGCTAGACATTAAAGATTCAGCACATCACTCTCACATGGATTCGCATTGCTGTAGAGTCGAAGAATTATGGTTCTGACACAAGCCTTGGCATTCTACAATTCTAAAAAGTGTGACGACCAATCAAATAAGTACTTATCTTTGCAACAGACTTATCAAACCATTACTCCTATGCCATACAATACCGACGCAACCGCCATTCCACTGGCCCCAAAATCAACCATCACAATTAATCTAGTCACAACTCTAAAAAGACTAGGCCGCATCGAACCACTAGAGTGAAAGCTTTCAGTTGGTAGCATTAGAGACCACCATGTGAATACCCCTTTCAAGCAAAAAATCTTGGAGCTCGAGATCCCAAGCACTTTCAAGTCTTTGACCAACCTAGACTACTATCATGAGAACCTCGAACCTCAGGAGCACCTTAATTGTTCACCTAGTCCATGATGCTAACTGAGGCAACCAACCCTATCATGTGCTGAGTGTTTCCCTCAACACAACAGAAAGATTTCTCCAATGGCTTTTCACGCTTCCTTACCATAGCATATGCTATATTAGAGACTACTTCCCCGATCCATGTATCAATCACTTTGCAAAAAACCAAACCTCCCAAAAGACCTCTACCAACTTACTCCTCAACTTTTAGCCGAGCAAGAATGAGACCCTAAAAGAATACTTGGCTTGTTTCATGGCCATCTCACTACAAATCATGAACATTAAGGATGGCGTGGCAGTGCATGCTATATAGATTGACTTCGAAAAAACATCGCATTCGCCTTCTTTTCGGTGAATCAGCCACCGACTGACCTAAAGTACTTGCTAGCAAGGTCAAACAAGTATATAAACTTGGAAAAGATATGGATCGCCAAAACAGTGGCTGAGGATGAGTACAATCGTCTAGAGAAAGCACCAAGAAGGTTTGACCTTTGTTAGAAGCAATAGAGAAGACCTACCAAAAAGGAACAAAGGGACAAAAGAATAAGAACTCTCCCCAAAAGTCCATATCCAACATACACATCTACTAAGATTTTTCCATTAGAGGGAAAGGAAAAGACCAGTGGACAAAACAAAATGAAACTACTACAAAAATTTTCGTCATGATACCAAGGATTGTGTCAAACTCAAAGACAAAGGTAAAAGATATTATCAAGAGGAAGTATCAGGAGTGATTTATGCAAAGGAAAGAGTACATAGATTGACCATATAGATAGTTACTACCCCCAAGGGGTTAAGAGAGAGAAAGGATGGAAGACTAAGAACATCGGCAATGGCGATGCTCTCTAAAATTACTTAAGTAGACCCCACAATTGCTATATTATTATTTTTTCTTTTAAGCAACTTTATACTACTTTAAGTAACTCTGCACTTCAATGGTACAACTCTCAAAAGTTCACTAAATCGGTCCCACAAGTTACTCCACATATTTATATTTTATTCATATTTATTTTTATTTCAATTTTAAATATTAACTCATTTGCATTTTAATTTTTAAACAATAAATACGTAAAAAAAAAAATAAAATATATTAAAAATAATTCAAATTTATTTTAAGTAATATTTTTTATAATAATAATTAAAAATAATAAAAAATACATAACATGATATAATTAAAAGAAAATACATAACGTTATCTTAATTAATTTCATGTGATTATCTTAAAATGTTACATAATGTTTCGTCATATTGTCGTTGTCTCTCTGTCATCTCAGATGTATCCTTGAAGAGGATCTTTTAAGGATCTTCAACTCCTCCAACTTCAACTCTTTCTCTTTTAACTTGTTTTCTTCCACCTTAATTTGTGCGAATTCTTCTATGACAGTCATTCTGTGACTATGTGTGTATTGCAATAAAGTCGACATTGTCAAAAAAAGTTTCAGTTAGTTTCTCTTTACCCTTCCTTTTTGTTGCCTTTTTTTTCCATTGGCCGAATTATAATAGGTGAGGTTGGGTCGTATATGCATTCAAATGGAGTCCCTGAGTTAGAAGATGATGAGCACGTTCTAGAAGCAGAAATTTTTGTTCTTTTTGAAGAACTCTCATTTGATTCTGCTGTCCATTTAGATTCATCTTTCAATAGTCACCACGTATGCTTAAATTTGAACTGTTCGCCCTCATCTTGACAAAAAATAGTATATGCCTCAGCTATGATGTCATTCTCTGAGCTTCTACTTTTTTTTTTCTATAAACAGTTTGTTTGTAGCATCCAACGAACTTTTAAATTGCACTATTCAACCGATGCCATCGAGATTTTAATTAAATGAATTTTCTCTCTCGTAACAGACCACGATAGTTATTATAATTATCTTTGATTCTTGACCAAAAACTATTTGATTTTTGGTCAACACCAACAATTGCATCATTTGAAATGTTGAGCCACGCTTGAATAAAAAGTGCATCCTCTTTCATTGTGATTTTGACTTGAGATTTTTTCTGACTTGCATTTTCTCCTCTTTCATCGAGCACAATATTTTCTAAACCAACTTGGGTGGAAAATTGTGGAACTTGAGACTCGGACATGAACTCGACTGGTATTTCATGTTCTTGATTAGTGGACTCTGTAACACTGGTACCTATTGGAGGAGGCCTATAAAATATGACAGGATTGGTTGGTTGGAATGGAAACATAGAAAATTGAAAATTTCTAGTATTTTGGTTACTTTGTGGATTTGAAAAAAATAGAGAAATTTGAGAATTTTCGCTAGTGGGATGTTGATAATTTTGCATAAAATATAAGAAAAAATTCAAATTAAATTAATTGGGATCTATTTGTCAAAACAAATGAAGTTATGAGTTGAAGAAAAAGACAAAGATAATTGAGAATTTGCATGAATAAATTTTTCAAAATGAGACCTAATTTATAGAAAAAAATTTGATGCTCCAAGGCTACACTTTTTTTTTAAAAAAAATTCTTCCAACGGCTAATTTTTAATGGCATAAAATTTCCAACAGTCTGATCCATTTGCAGAGGCTTTTATTTTTTCCATTGCAATTGATTTGTAATTTCCCACGCCAATGCAATTGATTTGCAATTTCCAACGGCACATTTATTTTTTATCGTTATCTCATCTCTATTTTTATATCATCTTCATTTTTCAATGCATCATAATTTTTCTCCATTTTCCAACGTCAATTCATTCAATGCATTCTGCATTTTGGAACCTTCATTGAAGAGCTTCCCTTTATTTCCCCGAGCTACTTGGTTTCCTAGTCATTCAAGAACCTTCATTTTTTTCTCCCCAAGCATATTCAGTTTCCCTGGCTCTCCCTTGCGTTCTGGAACCTTCAAGGTTCTTCTCTAGCTTTCAATTTCCCTCCCTGGTTTTCAGTTTCCCTCCTTGGCTTTCAGTTTCCTTCCTAGTTCCTAGCTCTCCCATGCATTCTGGAACCTTCAAGATTCTTCTCTGGCTTTCGGTTTCCCTTCTTGGCTTTCGGTTTCCTTCCCCTAAATTTTCCCGAGGTAACAGCTAGCGAGGTCTTTTTCCCTAGTATTCGAAGGCTGGTCTCCCATGGCTTCAAGATCTAAATCCGTCTTCATAGTGAAGGAAATCGATTTGATTTATTTTTTGCAGTTCTGGTTTTTGGTTGTGATTTCTGGATTTCTGAATTTTTGATTGTGTGATTTCTCGATTTCCTCTTCATTTTATGATTTCGCATGATTTCCATAATTTTTGTTTCCTCTTCGTTCTTCGAGTTTCTAGTTTCCATGTTGATTTCTATTTTTTATTTTTGGTTGATTTTTGTTTTTGATTTCTAGTTGAGTTCTTTTCATTTTAGGCTTTTGTTGATTCCATATACTTCTTCTTCGTTCTCCCATGGCTTTTGTTGATTTCTAATTTCTCGTTGATTTCTGCTTTCCATTTCAGGTTCTGTGGATTGATGCAGAAGACAAGGATCCCCAACGACATATCGTTCGATGGAGGAAGGAAATGGAGCCAACGATTTTTTTATTGTTTTCATTCCTGAATTTTGGGTTAAGCAGCGTTGCTTGCAGAAGCAATCGTATCTCCACCGTGGAGCACTCCAATGGTTGCAAATAGATAAGATACGTTGCTTAAGTGGTTTTGTGGCTTAAGCAACCGTCGTTGGAGATGCTCTAACTAAATCAAAGAAACAATGCATATGTAGCCTAGACCCATAAATTATAGAGGACTAGCTAGGGTCATTCATGTCATTTTATGAAGTCTTACAAAAGGGATTCTCCTCCCAAAGCAAGAAGCCATAAGATTGGTCGATCATAAAGCTATACCAAATGTTGCATAAACGCTGTGAGACTTAAAGGACGTGCCCACTCATCACCTTAACTAATGAGAACTTCCAAGGAGTCAACCTTGACCATGACAACCGCATGGCCATATCTACTGTAACAACTAAATACTCGATTAAGAAAATCCTAGTGGATTAAGGAGCTCGACTAACATCCTCTACTACGATGCATCCAAGTAGCTCAACCTTTTAGATAATGATCTAAAACCTTTCTTAAGAACTCTCATCGAGTTCTCAAGAGCACAGGTACCATCAAGCGTAGGCTTACCTTAGGTGAACTACATGGTTAGGCTTACCTTGAGTGAACTACCATGCACTAGAAAGTTGGAGGTCAATTTTATAGTGGTCTAACCCCTTTTGCCTATAATGTGATCTTGGGAAGATCGTCCTTGAATAAGGCTCGTTGATTGTCTTTATGGCACATTTTCTTAAAAACCAAACAATAATAGAAATCTTTTTTTTTTTAAAAAAGAAATTCCTTTCTTCAAAAATAAAAAAAATCCCTTTCTTTTGAAAATTCAAAAAAAATAAATCATAAATTCTTCTTTTCAAAAAATCCCAAAAAATTAGAAAATTTTCTTTCCAAAAATCCAAAATAATAGAAAAATTTTATCTTTTAAAAATCCAAAAAAATAAAGAAAAGCAAAATGGAAGGTAGGACTTAAGGAGGTAATGATTTTCCAAATAAAACTAATAAAACTCACCTAGGACTCATTTGTGCTATCATTAGCCACCTAACTTTTTGTTTCACTAGAAATAGTTAAAGTCAATCAACACACTTCGTTGTTTTCAACTTTCATAACATGAGGACTTTGATCCTCATGAGAGGTATGTAGACTCTAGGATAACATCTTAGCCATGTCTAACTTTGTACATATTCAAAGGAAGAAATGGAGAAATTAATTTGAGTAGGATTTATTAGATAGGCTTGTTACTCAATTGGGCTATTTAATGTAGTCATTATTAAAAAATTTGATAGTTGGTGGAGAATGTGTGTTCACTTCCCCAACCTTAATAAAGCAAGTTCGAAGGATTCATACCATATGCCTGGCAGTGACAAACTTGTGGACGACACATCAAGCAACCAACTACTGAGATTTTTGGACACTTTAGGATACATTCAAATCAAAATGAATCCTCGAGATGAGAAGACTGCATTCATCATGAAGTAAGGATGTTTTATTACAAAGTGATGTCATTCAGCCTCGAGAATGAAGGGAAACCTGCCAAAAGATGATGGATAAGTTCAAGCACCAAATAGTTAAGAACTTGAAAGTACATATGGACAAAATATTTATCAAATTGAATGAGGCCCTAAATTATCTAACCGACCTTGCCAAAATATTCTTTGAGTTGAGAAAGTACAAGATGAAGCTAAAAACCACTAAATGTTCATTTGTTGTGACCACCAAAAAATTTATAGGGTTTATGATTAATCAACATGGCTTAAGGCTAACTTTAAAAGGTGTAAGGCTATCATAGAGATGGAGAGCCCGAGGTTAGTAAAAAAAATGTCTAGAGATGGACTAACCAAATAGCTTCCTAAAGCGAATTCCTTTCAAGGTTAGTGATAAATGTATGCCATTTTTTAAAATTTTAAAAAATATAAAAAAAAATTTAAGTGGAGCCTCAAGAAATACCTCATAACTCTACCATTATTATCAAAGCCTCAATCAAGAGAATTGTTGTATGTATACTTAGTCAGAATTGAATAGTCAATCAACTTGGTCCTCAAAAGAAAAAAGGATGACCGACAATACCTTGTATACTTCAAAAGTCAGGCTCTACAAGGAGCCAAGCTTTGTAATTAGAAGATAAGAAGCTTTCATATGCCCAACTAACTTTATAAGAAAGGCTATGTCCATACTACCAATAGTATGAGATAAGAGCGAACCAACCCCTGAGATAGATGCTACAAAAGTTAGATGTAGCATAGAGATTGAAGATAATCATACAAACATGATTACAAAATCAGTAACCTTAAACAAATTCAATCACTATTTGAAGTTAGTAAAGTTTATTGCATATTCAAATTAGTAATAGCTGTCGAGAGCGCTTACATGCTAGTGCCATGATACAAATTAGATCCAAGGTGGAGATTTGCGGGAATGTAGCTCTAATTTCTACAAGATTAATTAGTTCAATGGAAAAATGAAAGGCAACAATAGCTAGAATAAGTGGCAGATGCATGTTGTTGGAAGTGTGATATTTAGGTTGTAACTAGGCTTTTCTTTGTAATTGAGTTACTAATTATTAAAAAGGTGTCTGGGTAGTTATATGTCGCAGTTGTTTTGCATTTAATGTGCTAGTTAGTTAGTTATGAGTTAAGTTCCTAAGCACAACTTGTACTTGGTGGTATATAAACCATTTATAAGGGAAGGGGGTTGATGAGAACCATAATAATGATCAAGCTAGCTCGAAATGTTCAAGTGATCCATTAAAAATTTCAAGTGGACCAATTACTAGAGCTCGAGCAAAAAGGATTAAAGAAACTTTAAATGGGCTCATTCAAGATACCTTATCTAATCAAATGACTCAAGAATCTGGGTTAAAAACTTATGAGGTCGTACTGAACATTATCCAGGCTGAAGATGGGCTTATTAAGAGCTTTTTGGGCCAAAATACTATTAAATGAAGAGCTAAGCCCACAAAGCACACATTAGCTGATTCATTAGGCCTTAATTATGCTGATTATAGCAAGATATGTTGATTTAATATATTGTAATCTATTTAAGCAAAATTTTAGGCTTAATAGGCTCTTTAGTCAAATTTAAATAATTAATAGTTTATATTTTTTATTTCTTAAAGTTTTAATTCCCTAAGAATATCCTTTTAGGTTAAGAATTATACTTTCCTATATAACGTAATCTCTTTCATTTTTTGAAGGGAACTTTGATATTTGAATAAAATTATATTTTCTGGAATACCAGATTGGAGATGAGGGTTCTTCTCTAGGGTTCTTCATAGAACTACTAGACTTATCAAGGTTTGATCAATCTTATGGCATCTTCCAACACGTGGGGTCCTTGTTCTCTCTTGTTCAAGGGTTCTTAGTAGATGAACCAGACCTATTTGAACGTGATTGGGGTGTATATATCATTGCATTGGCTGTGGGTTCTAAGGTACAGATCTTCTGGAGTTCGCATCACCATATTTAGGAACAAGTTCTATAATCTTTCCCTTGGTATAAGAGCATGGTTCCCTATCAGGTCATATCTTTTTATTTCTTTATATTTTTTTCATCTTCAGATTGCACCTTCTATTCTTCTTGTGTTTGCTCATCTTTTTGTGTCTCTGTTCGTCACCTTCTCTAGAATTGTTATTTGTCACATTTTCCTTTGAGATTTTCATCCATTAATATGTCATTTTCATAGTTCAGAATCTCATTTTTCTACTCTTTTTGAAATCGTTCCAATCCAAAATATCTATAGAGAATTATAGTCATATTTATCCAAACGTGTGTTTTCTAAATTTTCCAAATTGATTAGCTTGTTTGAGTTTGTTTGTGTGATTTTCATGTTTCTACTAAAAACAAAAGAAAAGGAGAGGTGCAAAAAAAAGAGAAAAAAATTAAAAAAAAGAAAAGAAAAGAAGAAAAGAAATGAGGTTTATGCTATAAGTTTATTAAGAATTGTTTGATTTGGATTGTGATTCAGATTCTTGATATTGAATTTCTATTTTTTTTTTCTTTGATCCACATTTGTTTTCTTATCTCCAAGTGTTCAACTAACTCTACAAGTTTTGGTACAGCCTTAAGTTCATTAGTTACCTTAAAGAACTTATAGAGGGAACTAAGAGAACGACAAGAGTGACACATCTTGAGAAAAGCCTATAAAGACTGAAACATGAGTGTAGAGTGACATTCCTTAAGTGCAAACACATAAGGAAATCTATGAGGATATTTTATTTTCACTAACAAATTTTTCTTACAGCAAAAAAAAAGTCTAACAGGGAGGATTCAGCCAGCGTTGGAAACTCACAAAACATGGAGCTTGTCATAAAAGCCATGCAACAACAATTTGAGCCCTTTAATATAGTCTTTGGAGATATAAGGGATAGGATGAATAGGCAAGACACTAGGATTGCCAATTTACAAATAAGGCAACCTAATAGAAGTCCTAATCCTAAAAGAGTTGTTAGACCTAAACATAAGTATGTAAATGAATGTGAGTTTGAAGATAGAGTACAGAGTGAGGATGATGATGGTTATGAGTCTGAAGTCGGTGTAGGAAGAAATAGGCATACAAGACTTAGGTAAGAGATGCCTTATGGGAGGAATATTTCTAGAGAAAGATGGTAGATAGATGGGAACCTTGGAAATATTAAAATGACCATACCATCTTTCTAAGGTAGAAATGACCCTGAAACTTATTTGGAGTGAGAAAAAAAGATTGAGCTAATTTTTTAGTGTCATAATTATTCTGAATTGAAAAAGGTGAAGTTGACTGTCATAGAGTTCTCTAATTATGCAATTATTTTGTAGGATAAGTTGGTTCTAAATAGGAGGAGAAATGGTGAGCATCCTATAGAAACTTAGGCAGAAATGAAGGCTATAATGAGGAGGAGATTTGTACCTAGCCATTACGATAGATACCTCTACTAGAAATTATAGACTCTTACATAAGGTTCCAAAAGTGTGGAAGAGTATTATAAAGAAATAGAGGTAGCTATGATAAGGGCTAATGTCAAGGAGGATAGGGAGGCTATAATGGTTCGTTTTCTAAATAGGTTGAATAAAGATATAGCCAATGTAGTAGATTTACAACATTATGTAGAGTTAGAAAATATGTTACATGTGGCAATTAAGGTGGAAAAACAACAAAAGCGCAAAGGTGCCTTAAGATTCAATTATAGTTCTAGTTCTTCAATGAAACAAAGTTGGAAGAAAGAAGAAAATGCTGTTCAAAAAGAGATTTGTTCGACTAAGGAAAAAGGTAAATTTGGACCTCAAACTTCTAAAAATAGAGATAAAAAATGTTTCAAATGTTTGGGTATAGGTCATATAGCTTCACAATGCCCCAACAGAAGAGTCATGATTATGAGGGATAATGAAGTAGTGACTGAAAGTGAAAGTGATGACTCTATACCTTTACTTGAAGATGTTAGTGATGATGGGATTAAGTATGTAGTGGAAGGAGAAGCACTTGTCACCAGGCATGCCTTGAGTACTCAAGCTAAAGAAGATGATGTGGAGCAACAAAGGAAAAATACTTTTCACACACGTTGTCTTATCAAAAATAAGGTATGCAATATGATTATTGATGGAGGAAGTTGCACTAATGTTGCTAGCACTACACTAGTTGAGAAATTAGATTTGACAATTATTCCACACCCTAGACCATACAAGCTGTAGTGGTTAAATGATTGTAGGGAAATCAAGGTTAATAAGCAAGTTCTAGTTTTATTCTCAGTTGGAAAGTATAGTGATAAGGTGTTATGTGATATTATTCCTATGCATATTGGTTATATACTTCTTTGAAGATGATAAAGGGGAATTTTAAGTACTTAATGGCTATATTTTATCCCCTAATTTATAGTAACTTGTGGTTATTTCTCTGTTTTTGGTTATACTTTGTTCTAGATACTGCTGCTGTGGTTTGTTCTTTGTTTGTAGGAGAGCAAAAGAGGCAAAGAAGCAAGAGAAAACAATCATGTGAAGAGCCAAAAGGACTTGGGATATGCTAAGGAGGAAGTAAGGAGGCAACACACCAAAAATCAGTAAGAAAGCAATTCGGCAGCCCCCAACGCGGCTAGGCCGTGCTTGGTGGCATAGAGCACGGCCAGGCCGTGCTCTGGGTAGATGATGCAGAGAACCTCTAGAAACTAGCCCGAAGCATGGCTAGCCGTGTCCTGGAACACGACTGTGCTTCGGGTCCGTACTGCACGTGATTTTTAGGGTTTTTGGCGATTGACTTGATACATATTCGGGGAAAAATGCAGAGGCACATATTCAGACAGAGAGAGACACTTTAGACTGAGTTTTTTAGGCTTAGAAAACACTCATAGGTTAGATATTTACTTGAATCATTGTGGATTTTGATGTTATAGAGTAGAATTTACTGCATTCAAAAGTTGTATTTCATTTGATTTTTTCAAAGACCAGGTTTTATCTTTCTATTTGAATTCTTCTATTCTACTTCTACTTATTTTCTTTGGATTATATTGAACTATCATGGTTTACTTAATGAATATGAATTTGATTTCTGTTTACATGATGTGTGAGTAGATTTAATCTACGGTTTCAGGGAACCCTCTTGTGATATGATGATACTGTGGTGATGACTTGAATATTGAAACCCTAATTGTGATTACTTCTAGATTGATTAGGATTGACTATTATATGCATGAATGAGTTGGTAGAATGCCTGATCAACAATCTACCACGTCTTAGGTTTTTAATCGATGAACTGAAAGGTGAAGATTAAAACTAGAACTTAATAATTGATTAGGGATATCTTAATCATGAAAGTAGTTTAAGATTCTCTATAATTGAATTAATTAGTGGGCATGAGAAAACTGATTAATTGTATTCCATGGTTGGCATAAAGCTTAATGGACCTTGGTTAAACTAAGAACCACAAAAGTAGGCAATTGGATCAACCTAGGTACGATTGGTAATGCTTGAAAGAGATTGCTAATTAATTAAGGCTAAACCATCCCTTATAACCTAAATGATTGCAATTAGAGGTAAATATTAGTTGCTGAGTATCACAAGTGTGGTGAACCCTAACCCTAGGTTTTGCTTAATTGGTTATTTTCATCTATTTAATTGCGACACTTTCTCATCGAATTGTATCGATTTAGATAGGATCTTTTGTGAAATTCTAGTAATTAGCATTGTTCTCTGTGAGATATGGCCTGTACTAGCCGAACTAGCTACAGCTACGCCGTGTGCTTGCAGTAATTGGTAAAACACATACATTTGGCGTCGTTACCGGGGAACAAAGTCAATATTAAATATTTTTCGAAATAGCTAGACTAAATCACTTTCTTTTTATTTTTCTGCATAATTTTTCTTTGCTGATTTCTGCTTCTTTTCTTCCTTTATAGGTGTGTTTCTCTTTTATGCGAAGAGAACGTGAGATTGTTGCTAAATTTGACCCAGAAATTTAACGCACGTTACGAAGGAGACAGCAGTAAGAAAATTTTGCAGCTACTATGGGGGAAAGAGATAATCGATCTCTAAAGATTTTACTGCCCCAAATACTCATTCCCTGAATCCCATCATAGTCAGGCCAGTTGTTGAAGCTAACAACTTTGAGCTGAAGCCTTCTCTCTTGCAGATGGTTCAGCAGAATCAATTTGGAGGGTCACCTACTGAACACCAAATCTACACCTGTCAGTCTTTTTGGAGTACTGTGACACCCTGAAGCTAAATGGGGTATCTTCATATGCCATCAAATTAAGATTGTTCCCTTTCTCTTTGAGGGACAAGGCCTGTGCATGGTTGCATTCTCTTCCATCAGGGTCCATCACCACTTAGCAACAGCTTTCTCAAGCTTTCCTGGCCAAGTACTTCCCACTGAGCAAGACGGCCCATCTTAGGAATCAGATCACTACTTTTACTCAGAAGGATGGGGAGTCATTATATGAGGCTTGGGAGAGATTCAAAGAGCTCCTTAGAATATGCCTACACCATGGGTTGGAGGAGTGGCTGATAGTCCATATGTTCTATAATGGACTGATTTACAGCACTCGTATATCTGTGAATGTTGCAGCTGGAGGAGCAATTATGAACAAGATAGTTGATGGGGCCTATGAATTGATTGAAGACATGGCTCAAAACCACTACTCTTGGTCTAGTGAAAGGTAGCCAAGGAAACCAGTAGGGATGTATGAATTAGATGCATTCAATCATCTAACTTCTAAAGTTGATGCCTTATTTCAAAAATTAGACAAGCTAAGCATCAATGCTGTTAGTTCTCCTTCTTCATCTTCAGCTTGTGAGATTTGTGGAGGTGTTGGTCATGTGGCTAATGAATGTCAGCTTGGAAATTCTGCACTTCAGGATTATGAGCAGGCACATTTTGTGAATAAGAAAAGAAACAATCCCTATAGTAATACCTATAACCCAGGCTGGAGAAATCACCCAAATCTTTCTTATAAGACAAATGCTAATCAACAGCCTCATAATAACTTCATGCAACCTCCAGGCTTTCAGAATCAGAGGCCGTTCAATCCTCCTCCTCCTCCTCAACCAAAGTCAAATTTGGAGGCTCTAATAGAGAATTTTATCTCCACATAGAGTAAAAAGAATGAAGAATTTAGAGCCCAGAATCATTCAATGAATGAAGCCATAAAGGACTTGGCTTCTAAAGTTGACTCACTTGCTACACATAACAAGATGCTAGAGACTCAAATAGCACATCAAGCGAGTTCTTCAAATAGAAATTTTGGTAAATTCCCTGGCCAGCCTGAGAATCCAAGAGAATATTGTAAAGCTATCACTTTGAGAAGTGGTAAGCAATTGGGTGAGTCAGTGGAAAAGGAGGAGGATAAGGAAGAAGAGAAGAGAGATAAGCCTAAAAGAGCAACTGAAGAAGAAGAGCAAGTCAGTGGAAGGAAGGAAGAAGAAGAGCCTAAATATATGGCTCCTGACCTATACAAGCCACCAGTTCCTTTCTCTCAGAGACTAACTAAGGCCAAGTTAGAAAAGCAGTATGGAAAATTTTTGGATGTGCTGAAAAAGATGCACATTAATATTCCATTCTTAGAGGCTGTCTCTCAAATGCATTCATATGCTAAATTTCTGAAGGAAATCCTCTCTTATAAGAGGAAGATTGAGGAGTATGCCACTGTGGCATTAACTGAAAAGTGTAGTGCTTTGATCCAGAACAAATTGCCTCCTAAGCTCAAGGACCCTAAAAGCTTCTCTATACCTTGCTCCATTGGAGATGTGCAAATCACTAGAGCCTTATGTGATCTTGGAGCATGTGTGAGTCTTATGCCATTGTCCATATGCAAGAAGCTCCAGATGGGTGATTTGAAGCCTACCACTATTTCCCTCCAGTTAGTGGACCGATCCGTTACTCATCTGGTAGGTATATTAGAGGATGTTCCTCTAAAGGTAGGTAAATTTTTCATACCTATTGATTTTGTTGTTTTAGAGATAGAGGAAGATAGCCAAATCCCCATCATTCTGGGAATGGCTTTCCTAGCCACTACAGGTGCCATTATAAATGTTAAAGATGGAAAGCTTTCCTTGAATGTAGGGGATGAAAAGATTGAGTTCAATCTAAATGATACAATGAAATTCCCATCTTTAGGTGATACTTGTTGCATGGTTGATATCATTGAGCAAAACATTATTGATAATGCAGTAATCTTTTGTTCTACTGACCCACTTGAACTTTTCCTTGTGGATAGTTCTGTTTCTTGTGCTGAACAGGTGGAAGCTGATGCATATGCTAAATTGCTTGATGAGTGTCCCATGCTCACCTCAAAAGTAAAAGCTGAAAAGTTGGAGTTGGACCACAATAAAAAATCAACAGCTATTGAGGAAAGCAAAACAGCTAAGGTAGAACTCAAACCTCTTCCATATAATCTAAGGTATGAATTTTTGGACCCTAACTCTTCATATCCAGTCATTGTGAATGCTGATCTGAATGCTGAAGAAACTAGTATGTTGTTGGATGTACTTAGAGACTTTAAGAAAGTGATTGGATATAGTATTGATGATATAAAAGGGATTAGTCCATCTATATGCATGCATCGTATTATAGTTGATAATGATCATAAACCTTCCAGGGAGCACCAAAGGAGACTCAATCCGAACATGAAAGAGGTAGTAAAAAAGAAAGTGCTTAAATTGCTTGATGCAGGTATTATCTATCCTATTTCAGATAGTAAGTGGGTAAGCCCTGTTCATGTGGTTCCTAAGAAGGGAGGTATGGCTGTTATTAGAAATGATAATAATGAATTAATCCCTACTAGAGCTATTACGGGTTGGCACATGTGTATTGATTATAGAAAATTGAATAAGGCCACCCGTTAGGACAACTTTCTTTTGCCTTCTATTGATCAATTATTGGAAAGGCTGGCTAAACATTCACACTTTTGTTATCTGGATGGATACTCAGGATTCTTTCAGATCCCTATCTATCCAAACGACCAAGAAAAGACCATGTTCACATGTCCCTATAGCACCTTTGTATATAGAAGGATGCCATTCGGATTGTGTAACGCACCAGCCACTTTCCAAAGATGTATGATGGTTATTTTCTCTAACTTTATTGAGGATATAATGGAAGTATTTATGGATGATTTTTTCTGTCTATGGTACCTCATTTGATAACTGTTTAAATAATTTGACACAGGTACTTAAGAGATGTGAGGAAGTCAACCTAGTACTAAACTGGGAAAAATGCCATTTTATGGTAAGGGAAGAAATAGTACTCGGACACTTGGTGTCTAAAAGAGGGATAGAGGTGGATAAAGCAAAAATAGAGGCAATCCAGACAATGCCACCACCATCAAATGTTAAGGAAGTGAGGAGTTTTCTTGGGCATGCGGGCTTCTACAGAAGATTCATCCAAGATTTCTCTAAAATTTCTAAACCCTGAACTAACTTGCTTATTAAAGATATCCCATTCTTATTTGATAATGACTGCTTACGTGCTTTTTGCAGGTTGAAAGAGGCACTAATATCTACATCGATCATCCAACCTCCTGATTGGAGCCTCCCCTTCGAGATCATGTGTGATGCAAGTGACTATGCTGTGGGAGTTGTACTTGGGCAAAGAAGAGATAAAAAGCCCTATGTCATCTTCTATGCTAGCAAGACCCTGGATGAAGCCCAAGTCAACTATTCCACCACTGAAAAGGAACTCCTGGCAGTAGTGTTTGCGATTGATAAATTCTAACAATATCTGCTGGGATCTGAAGTCATAGTATTCACGGATCATGCTGCAATCAAGTACTTGCTAAATAAGAAAGATGCCAAGCCAAGACTGATTAGATGGATCCTCTTATTGCAGGAGTTTGACCTTGTGATCCGGGATAAGAAAGGAATAGAGAATGTGGTTACAGACCACCTTTCAAGACTTAGGCAAGATTTAATGAGAGATGATAAAGATGAGTTGCCTATAGACGATTCTTTTCTCGATGACCAACTCCTTGCAGTCACTTATGCTGATGCTCCTTGGTACGCAGACTTTGTGAACTATCTTGCATGCAGAATATTACCTAAAGGGTTGAGCTACCATCAGAGAAAGAAATTTTCTTTGATATCAAGTCCTACTATTGGGATGATCCATGTTTGTACAAATGGTGTGTAGATGGCATCTTCCGAAGGTGTATTCCGGAGGAAGAGGTATATAGCGTCATATTTCATTGCCATAATTCACCTTGTAGAGGCTATATTAGTACTTCTAAGACTGCAGCTAAAATTCTCCAAGCTGGTTTTTATTGGCCTACGATTTTTAAAGATGTGCACACCTTTATAAAAGCATGTGATCGGTGTCAAAGAGTTGGCAACATATCAAGAAGGAATGAGATGCCCCTGAATAGTATTTTAGAAGTAGAAATATTTGACGTTTGGGGGATTGACTTTATGGGTCCCTTCCCATCCTTATGCGGGAACAAGTATATCCTAGTAGCTGTGGACTATGTGTCTAAGTGGGTAGAAGCAGTGGCATCTCCCATTAATGATGCTAGAGTGGTTGCCAAGCTCTTCAAGAGGGTAATTTTTCCAAGACTTGGAGTACCTCGAGCTGTGATAAGTGATGGAGGTTCCCACTTCACTGAGCAATAATTTCAAAATCTCGAAGAAATATGGAGTCACTCATAAAATGGCTCTAGCTTATCATCCTCAAACAAGTGGGCAAGTGGAAATATCAAATAGGGAAATCAAAGCAATATTGGAGAAGACCGTATCAAAGGCAAGAAAATATTGGTCTCTCAAGCTTGATGATGCACTATGGGCTTACAGAACTGCATATAAGACACCGATAGGCACCACACCCTTTCGGTTAATATATGGAAAACCTTGTCACTTGCCGGTAGAGCTTGAACATAAGGCATATTGGGCAGTTAAAACAATTAACTTTGACTTAACAGCTGATGGAAAAAGGAGATGCCTACAATTGAATGAACTAGATGAGCTGAGGCTTGATGCTTATGATAATGCTAAGTTATATAAAGAAAGAACAAAAAGATGGCATGATAAGCACATCCTTAGGCGCCAATTTCAAGTAGGAGATTGGGTCTTGCTATTTAATTCAAGGCTGAAGCTTTTTCCTTGAAAGCTCCGTTCTCGTTGGTCCAACCCATTCTAAGTAAATCGAGTTTTTCCATATGGAGCAGTGGAAGTATGGAGTAAGTCTACCAGATCTTTCAAAGTTAACGGAAAATGCCTGAAGCATTTTGTGAAGGGAAAACCGGTTGAAAAAAGAGCCACCCAAGATCTCCTAGAGCCCCCATCAATCCAATAATGTGCAAGGGAGTCGAGCTAATGACTTTAAACAAGCACTTTGTGGGAGGCAACCCACATTTTAATTTTTAAGTTCCCTTTTTGTTTGATTTCTTGCTTTGAGATTTGGTTTTCATCTTTAATTTAGTTACTTTCTTAGGATAAAGTTTAATGAGTGTTTTCATTTGATTTTCAGGTCCATTCCCATGTTTTCAAGGCAATATAAACGGGTTAAAATCAAAGGAACTCAAGGAGAATCAAAAGCTGAGAAAAAAAATTCGAAGAATTAGAGATTTCAGCCGGCAACACGGGTCACTCGTGTCCCACACCACTCCTGTGCTACAAGCACGGGCCAAATTGTGAAAAAAATGTGATACCCGCTAGGAACATGGGCAGGCCGTGTCCCAGTAAAAAAAAAGAAAAAGAAAGGAAAAAGAGGTGCAAACCCGTAAGAAGCATGGGTAGCCCGTGTCACCAAACACGGGCGTGCCTAGGGCTTCCCGTAAAAAAAAGGGGGTGCAGCTTCCAGCCCGAAGCATGGGCTGGCCATGTTGTGAAGCACGACCGTGCTTTGGGCTTGGCCACAAAATTTAATCCCTTTTTCCCTCTTTTTCTCCCGTGTTTCCCTACCCAGACCGTGCCCTAACCCGTGTGCTAGCTCCCTCTCCCTCGGCCATTCTTCCCCTTCCCCGTCTTGCTTCGTCTTCCCCATCCTTCCTCTTCCTTTTTCCATCTCCATCTCCCCCCAATCCCTTCTTCGCCCACCCCCATCCCATCTCCCTTGCCCCCTCCATCTCTTTCGCCATACCCCCTACCATTCTCCCTCACCCACTCGATTTCCCCCTTCCCTGCACTACCCATACCCAAAACCCATTCACCCGCATTCTTCCTCTTGCTGCGCTTCCATCCAGGTATTTTCTATCCCTTCTTTTGTTTTTATTTATCTGGTTTACAATCCCTGATTATTGCTGGTTGTTGGTGTGGTTATTGCTCATTGTTTGGCTATCTCTCAATATACGGCTGATTGTTTCCCTGGTTTTTGAATCTGCATTGGGATTTTGCTTTTTGAACTTGATTTCAAAGCTAGTTTATGTACTTTGATTTATGCAATTGGTAGTTGTCATACATTGCTCTGTTTTGCTATCTAGTTTTTGAGCCTCCCAATACTGAGTTACTACCTTGAATTTCTGGCCTTGATTGACTAGCTGCATTAGCCTTTTACTTCTCACTATTCAGATTTGCTGGTTGGTTTATATGCATATGGCCTTTCTATGACTGACTGCTTGCATTTAGAAACCAAACTCTGCCTGCTTAGAGCTCAACTTTTTGACACTTTATTTGCATAGTTTTGAAAATTTCTACAGAACTTGGTTACTTCATTCTTGAATTTTCTAGTAGATTGGTGGCTTGACTTGCATTTAATTTTTAATCCTTGACTTTCTGCCACGATCTTTGAATGCATGTGTGCTTAACGAACTGCCTTCTTCTTTGAAAATATTTCTGGTTAGGTGGTTAATCTGTTCTTCATTACTCTACTATGATATCCATTGGTTTGACTAACATTTTCCATCACTAAACTGTTTCTGCTTTGCATTTTTGAATTTGAATTGCAGTTGATTCTCATTTGTATTACATTGCATATCATTCTCTATGGGTCCCAAAAGAGCCCGAACAAGCCAATCCTCCACCCAATCCCACCAACCCTATAGAGGATGAAATCAACAACCTCCCTAATTTCCTCATCAGATTAATGAGTATGGTATCGTGTTCGTTGATGATAGTCAACGGACCTGATATGGTACTCTAGTTAGACGGGGAATGCTAAGTACCCGATACATGGATGAGGATTGTTTGGACAGGTTTGGACTTTTAAATGACGTCTAATACTTAGTTGATCGGATTGGGTGGAACACATTCATCTCACTACAATACCCGGCCTACCCTAGACTCACCTTAGAGTTTCTCAGCTCCATTAGTGTAGTATTGTTTCGAGGCCTCGACGTCAGTCAGGGCCGCGTCAATTTCAGACTATTTAACCGTACCTTAAGCCTCACTTTAGCTGAATTTAATGCACTATTTAGCTTACCTCCAGGGGGAACTAAATCAGTACCCTCCAGTTTCTTGCCAACATTTTTTGGAACTCAATTGCTATTTAGGGGCAATATAGTGCATCAAGTTTCAAAGCATATTTCATTTGCAACCCTACCTTCTGATATTTACAACGTATTATGGCCCATACTTTTTTTGGTAGGGCTGAGAGTGATGGGGTTGCAAATCAGAGAGAGCTTTACTTTCTTTACGCTATGGTACATGGTACCAAGGTCAATACAGGAGCCTTCATGGCTCACCAGATGGCTAGGGTAGGTGGTGCAATGAATGGGAAAGTAGTCATAGGGGGCTTGGTTATTGCCATCGCTAGAGGGCTGGGATTTGAGGCCAATCTCCAGGGGATGCAACCAGTGGTTGGCAGCAACATGATTGATTTAGAATCCTGCTTGCATATGAAACTCGTTGTCAAGTAAAATACTGAATACTGGTTGTATCTCCGAGGACATACACTCTTCTGCCTCCCTAACCCTACTAGGACTGAGGTTACCAATAGGCAGAACTAGATATATCTATTAGATGAGGATAGAGAGGGTGCTGAGATTCCACCTGAGGAGGAAACTATCCCCCTTGAGCCCCTTTTGGCTCTTCCACCCCCTTCCTATTCCCATTTCACTGACCATGCAGGTCCCTCATCTGCTCCCTCAGAGGACCAGGCCTCTATCTCATCTAGGCTCAGCCGCATTGAGGCCGAGCAACTATCTCAGAGAGCCACCCTACATGCCATGCAAGACTCCATCCAAAGCATGCAGGGTATGATGCAGGCTTGGTATACCTGACACATGGGTTAGCACCCACCTCCACCACCACCGGAGGGCTAGTGAACACGTAAGTTCTTTCTCCCCTTTGCCTGTATTTTCTGTTATTCCTGACATTGAGGACACTGTCTCGTTTATGCATGGGGGAGTAGACTTTTGTATTTGATTTTTACTGGCTGAGTTTATGATCTACACTGGCTACTTTTATGTGTTGATTTAGTTGTTCTTTGCATGTATATATTGTGCATATCACATTCCTTTTGTCTTGTTACATAATCACAGTTGTTGTTTCTGTGATAGATTGGTGTAGTATAGGCTAATTTTAACTCATAAACATGTGATGCACAATAGGATATGAAATAGGTAGTTATTATTTTAGTCTCTCTCTTCTAGTATTAAACCTCTAATTTTTTGAAAAATATCCCTCTATTGTGTTGTGAATTGTATGCTATGGTTGATTTTAACACTATGAGAGTGTGATGGTAGGGAGAGGTGAAAAATGAGGGTATGTGAAACCCAAAAATTTTTCACACTGAGTACCCCATCAAGGCACCAAAAAGGCCTTAGTATGAGTACCTAGATGCTTTTACCCTAGTGAGATGGAGCATAAAATGCATTCACGGCATATATATAAAATGATGATGAGCAATAAAAGAAATGGAGTGAGAAAAATAGAAATAAGGGTAAAGAAAAATAGGGAGATCTAAAGGATGAGGTGGCTTACTTGAGTGTCTGAAAATTAGTCTAGTGCATACAACCAATGGTAACGATAGAAACAGATATATAATAGAAGAATTTTTGGTTTGGTTTTAGAAGAATAGAGACCATTTGATAAATGTCTATTCATATATCTAATGTGTGCACACTAATTGAGTGAAAAATTACCTGTATTGCATTTTTCTACCTTCTGGAATCTGATTGCATATTCCCCCTTCCTTCTGACATGATATGTTATTTGCTTGAGGACAAGCAAATGTTTAAGCATGGGGGAGTTTGATAAAGGGGAATTTTGAGTACTTAATGGCTATATTTTATTCCCTAATTTATAGTAACTTGTGGTTATTTCTCTACTTTTGGTTAAACTTTGTTTTTGATACTGCTGTGGTTTGTTTTGTGTTTGTAGGAGAGCAAAATAGGCAAAGAAGCAAGAGAAAACAATCATGTGAAGAGCCAAAAGGATTTGGGATATGCTAAGGAGGAAGCAAGGATGCAACTCACCAAAAATCAGCAAGAAAGTAGTTCGACAGCCCCCAACACTGCCAGAACGTGCTTGGTGGCCTAGAGCACGACCAGGCCGTGCTCTAGGCAGATAATGCAGAGAACCTCCAGAAACCAGCCCGAAGCATGGCCAGGCCGTGTCTTGGAACACAGCTGTGTTTCGGGTCCGTACTACACGTGATTTTTAGGGTTTTTGGCTGCTGACATGATACATATTCGAGGAAAAACGCAGAGGCACATATTCAGACGGAGAGAGACACTTTAGACTGAGTTTTTTAGGCTTAGAAAACACTCATAGGTTAGATTTTTACTTGAATCATTGTGGATTTTGATGTTCTAGAGTAGAATTTACTGCATTCAAAGGTTGTATTTCATCTAATTTTTTCGAAGACCAGGTTTTATCTTTCTATTTGAATTCTTCTCTTCTACTTCTACTTATTCTCTTTGGATTGTACTGAACTATCATGGTTTACTTAATGAATATGAATTTGATTTATGTTTACATAATGTGTGAGTAGATTTAATCTAGGGTTTCGAGGAACCCTCTTGTGATATGATGATATTGTGCTGATGACTTGAATGTTGAAACCCTAATTGTGATTACTTCTAGATTGATTAGGATTGACTATTATATTCATGAATGAGTTGGTAGAATGCTTGATCAACAATCTACCACGGCTTAGGTTTTTAATCGATGAACTGAAATGTGAAGATTAAAATTGGAACTTAATAGTTGATTAGGGATATCTTAATCACAAAAGTAGTTTAAGATTATCTAGGATTGAATTAATTAGTGGGCACGAGAAAACCGATGAATTGTATTCTATGGTTGGCATAAAGCTTAATGGACCTAGGTTAAACTAAGAACCACGAAAGTAGGCAATTAGATCAACCTAGGTACGATTGGTAATACTTGAAAGAGATTGTTAATTAATTAAGGCTAAAGTATCTCATATAACCTAGATGATTGCAATTAGAGGTAAATATTAGTTGCTGAGTATCACAAGTGTGATGAACCCTAACCCTAGGCTTTGCTTAATTTGTTATTTTCATCTATTTAATTGCAACACTTTCTCATCGAATTGCATCGATTTAGATAGCATCTTTTGTGAAATTCTAGTAATTAGCATTATTCTCTGTAGGATACGACCCATACTCGCCAGACTAGCTACAGCTACGCCGTGTGCTTGCGGTAATTGGTAAAACACATACAACAGAAGACCATAGGAGTTTGATCGTAGGGTAGTCAAGGATGGATTTACAAATAGATACTCATTCATAATGAATGGAAGAACAATTACACTTACACTATTAACACCTAAGCAAGTGTATGAAGATCAAATTAAGATGAAAAATGAGAGTGATATGAAAAATGAGAAAAAATAATGATTTGATAAATGAGAAAAAATCGAGTGAAAAAGAAAGAAAAGTTGAGAGTTCAAAAAAAGAAAGTCACAAAAAGGAAAAGAGAAGTGAGAGAAAAGAAAATGCAAGAGTGAGCTTTTATGTAAAGGAGAGTGAAGTGAAGTGTATTTTTCTAGCTAAGCAACCTTTGCTTGTACTTATGTACAAGGAGACCTTTTTAAACACTAACGATCTTAACTCTTCATTTTCTAGTGTTGTTGGGTCTTTGTTGCAGGAATTTCAAGATGTGCTACCTGAAGAAATTCCTTCAAGGCTACCACCTATTAGAGGAATTGAACATCAAATTGACTTTATTTCAGGAGGTACAATTCTTAATCGCCCAGCCTATAGGACAAATCCAGAAGAAGCAAAGGAGCTTCAAAGGCAAGTTGAAGAGCTTATGGCAAAGGGCTAAGTGAGAGAAAGTTTGAGTCCTTATGTAGTTCCAGTACTTCTAGTGCTAAAGAAAGATGGATCATGGAGGATGTGCATTGATTGTAGATTCGTGAACAACATAACAATAAAATATCGTGACCCTATTCCTAGATTGGATGATATGCTTGATGAATTACATGGATTTAATATCTTTTCTAAAATTGAATTAAAATCTAGATATCATCAAATTAGGATGAGGGAAGGTGATAAGTGGAAACCTACTTTCAAAACAAAGCATGGATTGTATGAATGGTTAGTTATGCCATTTGGATTAACTAATGCACCTAGCCCTTTTATGAGATTAGTGAATCATGTTTTGCATTCATACATTGGAAAATTTGTTGTGGCTTATTTTGATGATATTTTGATTTATAGCAAGGGTTTAGATGAACATTTGAATCATCTGCGTTGTGTGCTTAATGTGTTAAGAAAGGAAAGATTGTATGCTAATATGAAAAAGTGTAGCTTTTGCATGGAGAAAGATGTGTTTCTTGGTTTTGTTGTAAGTGCATAGGGAATAGAAGTTGATGAAGAGAAGGTAAAAGCTATCAAAGAGTGACCAACACCTAGATCAATCATTGGGGTAAGAAGTTTTCATGGTTTAGCTAGTTTTTACCGTCGTTTTGTGAAGGACTTTAGCACACTTGCTACTCCACTCACTGAAGTAATAAGGAAATATGTTGGATTTAAATGGAAAAAAGCACAAGATGATGCATTCAATATTTTAAAGGAAAGGTTATGCTCTGCACCTGTTCTTACATTACCTAATTTTGCTATAACTTTTGAAATTGAGTGTGATGTATCCGGAGTTGGTATAGGGCCTGTTTTAATGCAAGAAATAAGGCCAATTGCTTATTTTAGTGAGAAGTTAAATCTTGCTTTATGCACTTATGAGAGCACTAGAGACTTTGCAACACAACCTTTGGCCTAAAGAGTTTGTCATTCACACAGATCATTTATCTTTGAAACACTTCAAGGATCAAGGTAAGCTGAATAAGTGTCATGCAAGGTGGTTATAATTCATTGAGACATTTCCATATGTCATCAAATATAAAAAAGGTAAGGAGAATGTGGTTGCAGATACATTATCTAGGAGGTATGTTCTTCTTACTTCTCTAAATACAAGATTGCTTGGGTTTGAGTATATCAAGGATTTGTATACAAATGATGTTGACTTTGCTGAAGTGTTTCTTACATGTGAAAAAAGGCATTTAATAAATTTTATAGAGTTGATGGTTATCTATTTAAGGAGAATAAGTTATGCGTGCCTCAATGCTCTTTATGTGAATTACTTGTGAGGAAAGCTCATGGGGGAGGCTTAATGGGACACTTTGGTGTAAGAAAGACTTTAGATGTATTGTATGAGCATTTCTTTTGGCCTAGAATGAAACGTGATGTTAAATGAATTTATGAAAGATGCATTACATGTAAGAAAGCTAAATCTTGAGTCTTACCACACAGTTTGTACACACCTTTATCGGTGCCTAGTGAACCTTGGGTGGACATCTCTATGGACTTTGTTTTAGGATTACCTAGGTCAAAGAGGGGTTCAGACTCAATATTTGTGGTTGTTGATAGATTTTCCAAAATGCCACAATAAAACTAATGATGCTACTCACATTGTTAATTTATTCTTTAAAGAAACTGTGAGACTTTATGGTATTCCTAAAAGCATTGTGTTGGATAGGGATACAAAATTCCTTTGTCACTTTTGGAGACTTTTGTGGGGAAGGCTTGGTACTAAGTTATTATTCTCTACAACTTATCATTCATAAACAGATGGCCAAACAGAAGTTATCAATAGAGTTTTAACCCAACTACTTTGAATTTTCATTAAAAAGAATTTGAAAATTTGAGAAAATTGTTTGCCATTTATTGAATTTTCATATAATAGGAGTGTGCACTCATCTATTGAATATTCTCCTTTTGAAATTGTTTATGGTTTTAATCCGTTAACTCCTTTAGATTTAATACCATTGTCGATTAATGCAAGACCTAGCCTTGATGGGCATAGGAAAATTGAGCTAGTGAAGCAAATTCATGAATGTGTAAAGTAGCAAATTGAGAAGAAAAATGAGCAATATGCAAACAAGGCTAACAAAGGAAGAAGGCGTATTACTTTTGAACCTGTTGATTAGGTATGGGTGCATATAAGGAAGGAAAGATTTCCAACACAAAGGAAATCAAAGCTGGCTCCAAGAAGAGATGGTACATTCCAAGTTCTTGAGCGCATCAATGATAATACATACAAGATAGATCTACCAGTTGAATAGAATATTAGTGCCACTTTTAATATTGCTAATTTCTCTCCTTTTAATGCAGGTGAAGATTCGAGGATAAATCCTTTTGAGAAAGGAGGAGATGATGAGAACCATGATAATGATCAAGCTAGCTCGAAATGTTCAAGTGATCTATTCAAAATTCCAAGTGGACCAATTACAAGAGCATGATAAAAAAGAATTAAAGAAACTTTGAATGGGCTCGTTCAAAACACCTTATGTAATATCCTTAAAAGCTAGTAATTATCATTTATGTATGAATTAATAAAAGAAATAAAGGAGTGGGGATGTAATTGAAATTTTTTAAGGATGAAAATGAAAACTTATTAATATTTTTGGGGTCAAAATGTAATTTCCTAAAAGTTTAGGGGTCAAAGTGTAAATAATGAAATTTGCAAGGACTTCCTCCAACAGTTAATAAATTGCTATTTGGTCCCTCCATTATTTTTTTAAAAATCTTTCGTAGGTTTATCGGGAGATTAGTATTCACTTTTTCTCCTTTATTTTCTCTCTCTAGATCTAGAGTACTTTCGAGCATCCGATCTCAAAACTAAGGATACCACTGGATTCAAGATGGAGAGTACTACAATATTGGCCGAATGATTTTTCAAATCAGCCGAAGAATAGCCGCATATCAAAAGTAGAAAATCTTAGAAAAATGTAAACTCTAAAACTCTTCTTTAGAGACTTTAAATTAAAAATCTGATACCGTAGATGGATTCAGGAAATAGACAAACTACAGGATATAAAATTTTTCAGCCATCTGACAATTTTGTGTGCATCATGAACAGTAAATCCGACCGACATAAATAGTATTTTCGATAGTGAATAGTAATTCCGACCGTGAATAGTCCTCCATTAGTTGACGAGTGTTGACCAAGCTCCCAGAGGTTAAATTTCACTATTTCGAAGTCATTTCTTAGGTTTTTGGACCCTTCGAAATCGTTTTGAAATCCATTTAATCAGATTTGCCTTGAAAAAAATACATTTGGGGTTGTCCAACTTGGAGTCCTGACCCTGTGAGTAGATAATTCTTTTTATAACTTATCACATGCTCTTCTTGAACATCAAATGTATAATTGGTTCTGTTTACAAATTATTTATGCTATCATAAGTTTCTGAAATATATTAAAATATCTGTTTTGCTTACGAACTAATACATAGTTTAAGAAGAGTATAGTTTTGCAAATAGATTTTTAAACTCATTGAATATGTGGTTCTAAATGTATTTATCATTATTTGGTAAAGTGAATATTATGTGCACGAAGAATTGATTTGTAAAGTTATAAAGTTGCTGATTATGATTGAATGGCAAGTGTAAAACTCATGGCGAGTTGCTTGATAATTATAGATTGCATTTAATGAATATGCATTTATATATATATATATTTATATGTATAGATGAATATCAGCGGGTTGTATGACTTGAGATAGTATTGAGTAGGGGACACCCTATTAGCCTGAGTGAGCCAAGGGAGGGCCGCTCCAACTGGGATGACAGTGGTAATGCGGGGAGGCAGAAGGGTGATGAACTCACATTCCCTGATCACTTATTGTGACTATAGTCGATCAGTCACTATGCATATAGCAAATGAGTGTATTGAGAGTTGTAACATGCTTGAGCATTATGTTAAAAGAGTTGATTTTCAGTGCATATATAGTATGTTAATTATGCATCCAAAAAAGTTATGACTTTATCTCAAAAACTTAATATTTTACTGTAGCTTATACAGTTCAACATAACATCATACCTTGCTGTGTGCTTGGAAATATTTGATGGTTTGATTTGGGATCCTTCTAATGTTTGCATGTGAAATATTTTAATGCCTAACAACATTTGTTTAATGATCATATCGTGCTGAATATGGTTTTGGATATCTGAATATCCTTTGATTTGAGAATATTTGAAATATGGGTCCCATATGAATGTATTTTTGAACTGTATTTTCTATGTGAAAAATTTTAAAACATGAGTTTATCCATATGCTAACCTAAGAGGTTATATGAGGTGTTATATGCTCACTAAGTTGTCAAACTCACTACATAATATTTCTAAATTTTTCATATAAGAATATAGAGTTTGGTCTCTCCCCTTCAAATAGTTGACCAGTTAGGTGATATAATCTTTGGGTGAGCCTACTTTGTTTCCAAGGCTTATAGATTTTGGTTTATATTGTACTTGTACTCTAGAGTATGCTCTGAATGCTATAGGCAGGATTCCTGCTTCTGTTGCTACTTTCGTATTTATAATTTGGTCTGTATAATGCGTATACATGAGAGAACCTATATGTATCTATTTCCATGATAAAGAATAGTGCTATGCATGTTAAGGTAAATATCTGATTGCGAAAAAAAAATATGTTTGTTTCACGTGCCCTTAAATTGGGGGCATTACAAGTTAGTATCAGAGCATTAGGTTTCTATATGGCTAGCAGAGCAAAGGATTCATTAGTCGAACTTTTAGTATGGATATGAGCCGGACATATTTATGCTGCAGGTGCTGCTAAGGGATTTTATTGGGTTTCAATTTCCTTTCTATTCCAAGTTTGCTAAATTTCTTAGTATTAGATTGATCGAATATTGTGGCATTTTAAAAAGTATCTATGAGTCAATTTCTACTTGAAAGTGAAAGGGATAGATGTGCCAGAGAATTTAAAGAATTAAAACATATACCTAATGTGATAGTTTCTGAATGTGATATCCATTGTACCCAGTTATCTAGATAGGGTAGACTTTGATTGCATATTCGGAATGGATTGGTTGGCATCATGCCATCCCATTTTGGAATGTCATCATAAGGTGATTAAATTCAATGTTTATGGAAAATCTCGTTTCTTGATATAAAGAGACCGTAGTAAGGTACCCAATAGTTAAATTTCAGCTTTAGTAGCCCGTAAGTTATTACAAAAAGGTGCCAAGGATATTTGGCAGTGATGAGAGATGTTGATTTAAAGTACACTAGTATTGAATAAGTTCTATTGGTTAGGAAATTTCCTGATGTGTTTTCTGAAGAATTGTCAGGATTGCCCCCAAAACGTAAAATAGAATTTGATATTGATTTACTTCCTAAAACTTAACTAGTATCTATATCCTTATATAGAATGATATCGATTGAACTTAAAGAACTAAAAAAAATAGTTACAATACTTGTTAGGTAAGGAATTTATACGTTCTAGTACTCTCCTTGAGGTACTCTAGTCCTATTTATGAAAAAGAAGGATGGATCATTGTGGTTATGCATATATTATAAATAATTGAATAAAATGACAGTGACTAATAAATACCCATGACCTCGTATAGATGATTTTTTTGACCAACTATAGTGTGCTCAATATTTTTTATAAAAATAATTGATTTGAGATTTGGATATCATCAATTAAAAATAAGGGAAGAGGATATTTTAAAAACTGCTTTCAGGACTCGGTATAAGCACTATGAATTCTTAGTGATGTCATTTAGTTTGACAAATGTCCCAACTGCATTTATGGACTTTATGAATATAGTACTTAAGCCATTTTTGGATCAAATTGAAAATATATTTATTGACGATATATTAATATGTTCCAAGAGTTCAGAGGATTATAAGCAACATTTAAGGATAATTTTACAAACTCTAAGGGAGTATAGTTGGCAAGGATGGTATCTAAGTAGACCCTAAAAAAGTAAAAGTGGTACAACAATGACTACATTCTACTACATTTAAATATGAAGATTCAAATCCAATTTGCACTTCCTACGGTTGTCTGCCATCCAATCTATTTGAACCATAGTTGGATCAGGTACATGAACAAATGCTTGTAAAGTATCAATCAACTCCTCAATATTTGAAGTTAAGATGATAATTCATTGTGTTGAGTGTGAGATAAACTTTTATTCCACAGTTTGATCAAGAAAAGACAACAAACCATCAAAGAAATGGTTAACATTTAACAAACCTATCGGTTTGTCATGCATATTCAGTTTTGCTCAGGAGACTATTTGAAAAATCTGTTCTAAAGTACTAAAACCTCCTGGTAAAGAAATGAAGACATCATCATTGCTCATCATTCTAGCCATGCACTTATGCATGGAAGCTACTCTATATTCTTCCCCAATTGTCTTTCCTATGATGTTGGATGCAGCTAGAGTTGTGGAAATAATACCTAGAACTTGACATCCTCCTATATGTGTTGCTGTAAACACACACCCTATTAATCCACGGTTACCTCCACCATAGACTAAATGAATTTTTTTCCTGGCTAGCACCATACTCAGATTTTGTGTAGCTTTCACATACTCTCCATTTTTTCCAGGACTGAAACCACAAAAGATATAAATATTTCAAAACTAACGAAATGCGGTTCCCTTCATAACTGCATTCACCCTAACTTTAAGTATGAATGTAAAGATACTAATGCGTGCATTTATAGAACTCAGAAAATGGCATACTTACAATAGCTATGTGAATAGGCCGACAATATAATTAGAACAGTTATGTGAAAGGTCGATGGACGTAAGCTAAATTGAAGGTGAATTTCAAAAATGACAGCACATATGCATATGTATAATAGTTGTGATTGTGGCGCATATTCAGCACATAAAGAGAATAAGGTTAATATTTACTAGAAATTTTCTTTTTCCTTGTTGTCCTTGATGAAGTATTGATGTCTTGATTAATGTAAGAAAGTTGTAAGTGATAGGTGTCATTGTAAAAAAAATAGTGAAAATACAAATCATTTAGTTGTTAAAGAGGGACAATCAAATGATTTATCTTTTTTTTTAATAGTGAAAATACAAATCAGTTAGTTGTTAAAGAGGGACAATCAAATGATTTTTTTTTCAATATTCTTGCCAGTCGACTATCGGTATTATTAAGTCGATAAACTATTTTGAGAATTTTTAATTTGGACTGGTTTATTTTACAGTTAATTGATTATATCTGTTTTGAAGCAACCAACTGCATCCTACCAGTTAACTATATACTCTTTGTTTTTCACAAACTTTTATAAGTTCATAAATGTTTCTTTTCCATGTGCTATTTTTCCACTGAATAACAATAACTAGATTTTGGCACATATATTCAAAACTTGCGGCCACTGATTTTTTGCCGAAATAGCAACTAGGATTTGTTTATAGCTTTTTAAGAATTATGGCCACCGATTTTAATTTTCTTTCAATGCTTTGTCTAAACTTTTGACTTTCTATTTTAACACCATACTCTATTATGTATTCCTCTTTTTCTACTACGTCATCCTTCATTAATGTTTGGCATTAAATGTAAAGTTCTTTTTCCTTATTACAAGGAAGGTTAATTTCTTTTTTTTGAAACTCAGTTATTATGGTGTCCAAGTGGTTAGTAGGTTAAAGTAATGGAGATTTTGAAAGGATTTATCTATCAAAGAGCGTACTTAAAAAAATCTTTATATCAAGTATGTATAACTGTGTAAGTTGGCAGACCGTGTGAAAATTAGATAGAATAATGAGTTTACAGTATATATTGATTGAGTACTAAGGTATGACGAACACTTAAGTTTATTTAATGTAGTTGAGTAAGGAAAGGAGAATATTTCAAGAACCATGTCCAAGAATAATGTAAAGCGATCAAGGTATTTGTGTTAAGGATTTATACCATGCTAATTTGAGTTTAGTATCTTGGATGTGAATTATGTTGAGATCGAAAATTCACGTGTAAATAATTGTTGAGAAAGAAGATTTGGAAGAAGTCATAGATTCTAAATATGGATAACCCTAAGGCAATAAGTATATACTAAGATATGAAAGAATTGTACTAGTATAATGGTAAAAGAAGATACAAGTAATATTTTTTCATTGTTTGGTGTGTCAACAAGTAAGAATTGAATATATTGTTTTAGGAGAGATGTTCAAGAAGCCTAAGGATCTTTATTAGATTATAGTATAGCTGATAGTAAATCTAAATAATATGTTTACGCATTAGAAGTTATGCTTTAGTTATTTTTATATAATTTTGGTAAAAGTTGGAAAAAATTATTTTCCTTTAGTTGAACTTACCCATATTAGTAGTTATCAAGCCAATATACAAATAGCACCATTTAAGGTTTTACATGAAATATCGTAGGTCTTTTAATAGGTTAGTGAGTTAAGTAAAGTTAAACTTTTCGAATCTAATTTGGAATAACATACAATAGATAGAATATGACTAACCTAAATTGATGATTCTAGTTTGGAGAGCAGGCTTCAAGCATATGTCTTCGAGTTTGGTGAGAGATTTCTTAGCATAATTCATCTATAATAAAGTGATATTGAATGACTTAAAGTCTTATGTAAGAGATATTACTAACTTTCTGTTAAATGATTCAGTAGGGTCAGATTTATTATAAGATGTCATTGATAAAGTGAAATTGATTAGGAAAAGAATACAAACAACTTAATACGAGCCAAAATGTCTATAAGGACCAGGAATGTTGAGCATTAGAAATTATCAGTTAGTGACCAAATATTTTCAAAGGACTCACCCATAAAAGAGGTATTAAAATTTAGATAGAAGGAAAATGTTAAGCTATAGTATATAGGCTGTTTTGAAATTTTGAATAAAGTAAGCATAGTGTATATCATCTAGCCTTGCTATCAAGATTAAGTGATGTTGATACGGTGTTTCTTGTATCAATGCTAAGGAAGTACCTATCAGATTCTTCTCATGTTATCAGATTTCAAGAAATTCAATTGTACAAAAATTTGACTTAATTATGAGGAAAAAACCAATGTCTTTTATAGATTGACAAGTGAATAACTTATGGTTGAAGGAAATCCCTATGATTAAGGTTATATGGTAAAATCACTCAAGTGAAGAGACTTCTTAAGAAGTAAAAATGATATACAAAAGAGATATCCCAATAGCTTGAGTAGTGAGGATAATAACTGTAATTTATGCCTTAGCTTTATTTTCTGCTTATGATAAGATGGTTTGAAATTCGGGGACCGAATTTCCTAAGGGAAGAAAAATGTAATATCCCTAAAATTTAGTAATTATCATTTATGTATGGATTAATAAAAGAAATAAAGGAGTAAGGATGTAATTGAAATGTTTTAAGGATGAAAACAAAAACTTATTAATATTTTTGGAGACAAAATGTAATTTCCTAAAAGTTTAGGGGTCAAAGTGAAAATAATAAATTTTACGAAGACTTCCTCCGACAATTAGTAAATTTCTATTTGGTCCCTCCATCATTTTTTAAAAATCTTTTGCAGGTTTATAGAAAGATTACTATTCACTCTTTCTCCTCCATTTTTTCTCTCTAGATCTGGAGTACTTTCGAGCATCTGATCTCAAAACTAAGGATACTATTGGATTCAGGACGAAGAGTACTACAATATTGACTGAACAATTTTTCAAATCGGTCGAAGAATCGCCACAGATCAGAAGTAGAAAATATTAAAAAAAAGTAAACTTTGAAACTCTTATTTAGAGACTTTAAATTGGAAATCTGACACCATAGATGGATTTAAGAGATAGATAAACTATAGGATATAAAAATTTTCAGCTATCTAACAGCTTTTTGTGTTTCGTGAACAGTAAATACGGAGGGCATGAATAGTGATTCTAAAAATAAATAGTAATTCTGACTGTGAATAGTATCCCATCAATTGACCAATGTTGACCAAGCTACTGGAGGCCAAATTTCGCGAATTCGGAGTCATTTCCTATGTTTTTGGACCCTCCGAACTCGTTTTTTAGGTCCATTTAATCAGATTTGATTTGAAAAAATATATTTGGGGCCATTCAACCTAGAGCCCTGACCCTATGAGTAGATAATTATTTCTATAACTTACTCCATGCTCTTCTTGAACTTAAAATTTATAATTGGTTATGTTTATAAATTATTTATGCTATCATAAATTTTTGAAATGTGTTAAAATATTTGTTTTGCTTACGAATTGGCACAAAGTTCAAGAAAAGTATAGTTTTGCAAATAGATTTTTAAACTCGTTGAATATATGGTTCTAAATGTATTTATCATTATTTGGTAAAATGAATATTATGTATACGAGGCATTGATTTGTAACGCTTTAAAGTTACTGATTATGATTGAATGGCAAGCGTAAAGCTCATGGCGAGTTGCTTGATAATTATACATTGCATTTGATGAATATGTATATATATGTATATATATGTATGTATATATATGTATATATATGTATATATATGTATATATATATATATATGTATGGATGAATATCGATGAATTGTATGGGTTGAGATGGTACCGAGTAGGGGACGTCCTATTAGCCTAAGTGAGCTAAGGGAGGGCAACTCCAATCGGGATGACAGTGGTAATGTGGGGAGGCAGAAGGGTGATGAACTCACATTTCCTGATAATTTATTGTGACTCTATACGATCGGCCACTATGCGTATAGCAAATGAGTGATTGAGTGTATTGAGAGTTGTAACATGCTTAAGCATTATGTTAAAAGAGTAGATTTTTAGTGCATATATAGTATGTTAATTATGCATCAACAAAAGTTATGACTTTATCTCAAAAGCTTAATATTTGACTGTAACTTATACAATTGAACATAACATCTTCCCTTGCTGTGTGCTTGGGAATATTTGATGGTTCTGATATAGGATTCTCCTATTGTTTCCATATGAAATATTTTAGTGCATAATAACATTTGTTTAATGATCATACCATGCTGAATATGGTTTTGGATATCTGAATATCCTTTGATTTGAGAATATTTGAAATAGGGTCCCATATGAATGTATTTTTGAACTGTATTTTCTATGTGAAAAATTTTAAAACATGAGTTTATCCATATGCTAACCTAAGAGGTCATATGAGGTATTATCTACTCACTAAGTTGTTAAACTCACTATATGATATTTTCACATTTTTCATATAAGAATACAGAGTTTGGTCCCTTCCCTTCAATTAGTTAACCAGCTAGGTGACATAATCTTTGGGTGAACCTACTTTGTTTTCAGGGCTGGTAGATTTTGGTTTATATTGTACTTAGACTCTAGAGTATGATCTGAATGCCACAGGCAGAATCCCTACTTCTACTGCTTCAACTATTTGATGGTTCTGATATGGAATCCTCCTAATGTTTTCATGTGAAATATTTTAATACATAACAACATTTGTTTAATGATCATACCGTGCTGAATATGGTTTTGGATATCTGAATATCCTTTGATTTGAGAATTTTTGAAATACAGGTCCCATATGAATGTACTTGTAAACTGTATTTTCTATATGATAAATTTAAAAACATGAATACATCCATATGCTGACCTAAGAGGTCTTAGGAGATATTATTTGCTCACTAAGTTGTCAAACTCACTACACGATATTTTCATATTTTTCATATAAGAATACAGAGTTTGGTCCCTCCCCTTCAGATAGTTAACCAGCTAGGCGACATAATCTCTGGGTGAGCTTACTTTATTTTCAAGGCTCATAGATTTTGGTTTATATTATAGTTATACTCTAGAGTATACTTTGAATGCCACAGGCAGAATCCCTACTTCTACTGTTACTTTGATATTTATAACTTGGTCTGTATAATGTGTATACATGAGAGAACTTATATGTATTTATTTTCATGACAAAGAATAGTGTTGTGCATGTTAAGGTAAATATCTGATTGCGAAAGAAGAAAAATATGTTTGTTTCACGTGCCCTTAAATTGGGGGCGTTACACCTTATCTAATAAAATGACTAAAGAATTTGGGCTAAAAACTTATGAGGATGTGCTGAACATTATCCAGGCTGAAGATGGGCTTATTGAGAACTTTTTCGGCCAAAATACTATTAAATGGAGAGCTATGCCCATAAAGCACACATTAGCTGATTCATTGGGCCTTAATTATGCTGATTGGAGCAAAATATGCTAATTTAATATATTGTAATCTATTTGAGCAAAATGTAATTAGATTTTCCTATATAATGTAATCTCTTTCATTTTTTTGAAGGGAAATTTTGACATTTGAATAAAATTATATTTTTTGGAATACCAAATTGGAGGGAATGGTTCTTCTCTAGCGTTCTTCATAGAACTAATAGACTTATCAAGGCTTAATCAACCTTGTGGCGTCTTCCAACACTATGGGTCCTTGTTCTCTCTTGTTCAAGGGTTCTTCGTAGATCAACCATACCTATTCAGGCATTCTTAGGGTGCATATTTCATTGGGTGTGGGTTCTAAGGTACAAATCCTCTGGGGTTCGCATTGCCGTGTTTAGGAATGGGTTCTACGATCTTTCCTTGTGGGTTTGCACCAGGGGTAGATAAGATGACAAAAAAAATCCTCGAGAGCTATGTAACAGAAAGTGTACTTCTACAAGAATTTGTGTGATAAATTTGTGGGGAAGAGGGCTTGTAAACACAATGAGGAATTTTTGGTTTCTAATAAAGAGTACAAATAAATTTGATGTTTTATGTAGGGAATTATCATTGAATTCCAAAACTAGGGTATTTGGAGTATGTTATTATTCTCTTTTTCTCTTTTCTTTATTAGTTTCTTGTATTGTTTTTAGTGTAACAACCCTAAAATTTAAGAAAAACACTAAATTAAAGAAAGAACTACAATAAGTTAGAGAATGGTGCTATTAAGATAAGGGATTTTGTTTAGTTATTACCTAGTTGGGGGAATCTATATAAGAAAGCATGAGAATTTAATGTTATGGTTGAAAGTATAATTTAAAAAGTTTTTGGGTCAACATATAAATAACTAAATTTGCAAGGGCATCCTCGTGAAGGTCAAATTTTACTATTTTGGAGTCATTTCTTAGATTTTTGGACTCTTTGAACTTAATTTTGAGGTACAGTTTGTCAAAATTCTGCTTGGAAACATACTTTTTAGAGTTATCCAACTTGGGAAACACTGCTTTGTGAGTAGATAATGTTTTCTATAATCTATTTTACACTCTTCTTGAACTTTAAGTGTGAATTTGATCCAGCATATGATTCCTTTTTACTATTTTCAAACCTTGAGAATGGATAAACTATCGTAATTGCTTACTAATTTATATATTTTTTTAAGTATAGTATTGTTTTGAACATAATGAGGTTTCATTGTTTAAACCTCATTGAAATTAGAATCCCTTGAATCTAGATTTGCATATAAATCTCTCACTGTATTTGAGAAGGAAGATTTTGGCATAATTGTATTGGAACACATCATTCAAACAACTCATAATTAGTGTATGTGTGAAAGAAAATGTTTTGTTATAAGGTAATTATGATTTATTTATTGTGAACTTGAAATTTTGAACTATGTAATTGGAAAGGAGATTTTTTTATATATTGAAATTATGGAATATTACACTTATTGACAAGAGTAATTTTTTTGTACAAATGGAATTGATTTATATATAATATTGCCTTTGGGAAGAGATATGGATATGTGTTAAGCTTTGATTAAAAATTATTTAACAAAGAAATTGAACTTAAAAAGTATTTCTTGTTTTGGATGGCATACTATTTTCATACATTATTTCTTTGGCTAAAATCATATTCAAAAACATTGTTTGCTAGCAACAAAAGATGTTAACCTTGGTGCACCTTGAAATCTCAGCTAGCAGGGGTGTTGCTATTCTCGTGTGACGTCCATTACACGGGATGTGTTATTATAAAGGAGTGGTGGAATGCCTCCTATTATCGTTAGGTAAAATGCCAACTAACTATCTAACTTGTGATTGCTTTCCCTTACTTTGTGCTTGGGATTAAAAAATGGTTCTAATTAGAAATCCTCCTAAACACTAAAGTATATATTGAGGTATATATGAGATTTTTTTTATTGCATAAGTAAACATTTTTTTAATATCATGTTGCCCCGCTTCTTTTTTGAACTTCATATTATTTTCTAATTTGAATATATTAATAAGAACGATCATTTATGGATGTACTTATGTTTTTTATTTTACCTTGCAAATGTTGTTTACATAAAAGTATATACATATGCTAGCCTTGTATGATTATAGTGAGATTTATCTATTCATTGGGTTGTCATCTCACTAATCAATATTTCAATGTTTTTTAGATAAGGATATAGAGTTCGGTTGATGATTTTCTTGAGCTAAGAAACAGAGTGTTTGGTGAAAGCAATGATCGTCTTGAAAATTCAATAGATGTTTTGATTGCCACAAGTTACCTCGATAAGATCGGATTCAGTTCTTTGTCCAAGAACCAAGGGAAGCTCTCACGTTGGGAGAAAAATCAATTCTTATTAATCATAAAATCTGAATTACATAAGCATAAGAGAACTCTTATATAGTCATTCTATCGAAACCCTAAAAATCATAATTGACTTATATGGAATACGCCCTATATGGCCCAAACAACATTAGTTATTCAACATAACTAAACGAATAAAAAAATAAACCCATAATTAAACTAATATTATTCCAGCATAAAGAATGGGTACAAAGTACATTAAATACTAATAACATCCTAGAAGAAATAATGTAACATAAAATCCATAATACATCTTTAACCTATGCAAATTTGGGCTGGTTATATTCAAGATTTAACAAGTTGTATTCGACCTTCAATAATACCCATATATTCGGCCTTAAGCCTATGCTCCAAGCTGCCTTCTTTAATGCCATTCTCAAGGCTGCAAAGCATGATCCATTTGATGTATTTGCTTAGCTCAACAGCTTTTTCTTTAACCTGCACGTCTAAGATCAAGCCCAATAAACCTTCTTTGGTTTGCTTTACCCTACTCCTAGTCATTGGACTGCCTATCCCTCACAAAGGATCTTGGGAATAGTTTAGAATAAATTTGGTAGCACCTTGATCTATATCATTCCCTCCCTCCTCGAAAGAATTCATCCTCAAATCAAAGATATCACCTACATTAAGCAAAGACATGTCAACAACATTAAATGTAAAACTAATATTGCCATACTCACTAGGTAAATCAATCTTATAGGCATTGTCATTGATCCGCTTCAATACTTGAAAATGTTCATCTCCCTTAGAATGCAACTTAGACTTTCTCTGAGCCAGGAACTTCTCTTTGCGCATATATGTACCTAAACCCAATCACCTAGTTCAAATACAACTTTAGTTTGACTCTTGTTGTCTTGCTTTGCATATTGTTCATTCTTCCTTTCAATGTTAGCTTGAACCTTAGCGTGCAAATCCTTTACATATCTGACCTTTTACTTACCATCCAAGTTAATAAACTCATTAGTAGACAAAGGTAAAATATCAAAAGTGTTAGATGATTAAAGCTATAGACAATCTCAAAAAGACTACAAGCAGTAGTAGAATGTACAGATCTATTGTAAGCAAACTTCACTTGTGGTAAAGTTGTCTTCCTTACAAATCACTTTTGAACTAGTTCATCTACTTGCCTCTGAATTTCCTTCATCTCCTTAGGATTAGTTTAGTAGGCAAGTCGGTTAGGGATGGATGATTTAGGAGAAAAGTCTATCTGGTGCTCAATACCTTTCAAAGGTGGTAGTCCATATGGAATATCCTCAAGAAAAATATTAGTGAACTCCTGTATCAAAAACACAACCATACTAGACAAAGAAAGTTTAGGAGTGTTAGTCAAATAAATATCCTTGTACATAAGCACAAGGAGGTTCGGTTTGCACACCACAACATTCTTCACCTCACTTTTTAGTGTAAAAGCACTCACTTTCTTATTTTTCTCTTTCTCTTGATCATAACTCGCTTTCTTTTTCTACTCACATGTCTTAGACTCTATCTTTTTTCTTTCACTCTTAATTTTGACCTTACTCTCTATTTTTTTTACTTTTCTCAACTTACACTCTTTTGTAATCATCACTTAATCAACAAAAGTCTCAACTGGCTTTAGGGATATTAGAATAAAGGTTCGATTATGCATGGTCAATGTATATCGATTCTTGTAGCCATCATAATTTACCCTTCTATCAAATTTTTATGGACGTCCCAACAACAAGTGTCTAGTATGCATTGGCACTATATCATAAAGTACCTCATCTTTATAGTTACCAATAGAGAAAGATACCAAAACCTGATTGATCAACCGTATATATTCCCTATCATTCGATCATCTTATCCTATATGGCTTAGGATGTTTCAATATGGTTAGACTCAATTTATCAACCATCAAGGTACTAGCTACATTAGTGCAACTTCCACTATTAATAATCAAGCTATATACCTTATTATTCATGTGGCACCTGGTTTGAAAGATTTTCTCACATTGTTTATCATCAACATCATGATTAAGCTGCATATTAAAAAAACATGTCGAGTAACAACTACTTCTCTATGCACTGGTTCATTAATCTTCACATCATTGTAATCTTCCAATGGTGGCATCACATGATCACTAGAATGCTCACTCTCCATACCTCTCCTTTCTTCCTTATCATAGCCAAGTTGTTTGGTAGTCTTAGGCTTGGATGGTGACTTGAGGGTATCCAACCTCATATTCAACAACTTAAGCAACTCTTGAACCATATTCATGAAGAGTTTAAGGTCAATTTTAGGTTAATCTCTTTCACTGCTCATGTTTATCTCACAAATCCCATGTGTTTGTACTCGATTTTACTTTATTTTCCTTAAAGTTTTTAAATAAGAACCTGATCAACAATCTTATCAAAGGAAACAAGTGAGTTAAGAATGATAAGAATAAAATTTTAGACTATGACAACCCTAGGAACTTAATTTGAGAAAATAAGGTATAATAGAACCAGTATGTAGCTTCCTTTTTTTCTTTTTTCTTTTTTGAATGAATCTCTGCTTTTCTTTTTTTATGAACTTTTTTTTAATGAACTTCTACTCACTTTTTTTTGAATAATTTCTTTTTTTTTTAGTATTCAAGAAATCAAATTGGACTAGGACTTTTTTTGTGTTTTTGAGGAATTAGACTATAACTAGATAAAGAAAGTTGACTAAAACTAGAACTTTCTATTTTTGAAAAGAATTAGACTAAAAATAGGAAAAGAAATTTGAATAAAACTAGGACTCTTTATTTTTGAATGAATTAGACTATAACTAAAAAAAGAAAATTGACTAGAATTAGGACTCTGTTTTTAGAAGAAATTAGACTATAACTATAAAAAGAAATTTGATTAAAACTAAGACTCTCTATTTTTGAATGAATTAGACTATAATTAAGAAAAGAAAACTTATAAGAACTGAAACTCTAATTTGACCTAAAGAAAGTTAGAAGATTAAGAATGACTCTAGAACACAAATAGAAAAAGAAAAGATAGGACACCAATCGAATTTCAAGGAGTCAAACCTCTTAACACTAAATGATGTGTTTCTTAAGCTAAGAAACTGAGTGTTTAACCAAAGCAATGATCATTTTGAAAATTCAATAGAAGTTTTGATCACCATAAATTATCTCGATAAGATTAGATTCAATTCTTTGCCCAAGAACCAAGGGAAACTCTCACATTGGGAGAAAACTCAATTCTTATTAATAATAAAATCTGAATTTCATAAGCATAAGAGAAATTTTATATAGTCATTCTATAGAAACCCTAAAAACCTAATTGGACTTCTATGGAATACGCCATATATAGCCCAAACAACATTAGTTATTCGACTAAACTAAACTATTAAAACATAAACCCATAATTAAACTAATATTTAGTTAGCATAAAGAATATGCCTAAAGTATATTAAATACTAATAATATCATAAAAGAAAGCATGTAACATAAACCCATGATACATCTTTAACCTATGTAAATTTGAGCTGGTTGTCTTTAAGATCCAACAAGATGTATTTGGCCTTCAAGAATGCTTATTTATTTAACCTCAAGCTTATGCTCTAAGTTGCACTCTTTAAAGCCATCCTCAAGGCTGCAAAGCATGATCCACTTGATGTCTTTACTTGGCCTAACAGCTTCCTCTTCATCCTGCATGCCTAAGATCAAGTCTAATGAACTTTCTTTGGCCTGTTTTACCTTACTCCTAGTAATTGGACTGTCTATCCCTTGCAAAGGATCTTAGGATTGGTTTGAAATAGGTTTGGCAGCACCTTGATCTCCATCATTGGTCCTTCCTCTACGGTTAGTAAACAGTTAGGTGACATATTCTTTAAGTAAGCCCACTTTACTTCAAGAGCTCATAGTTTCTGGTTTGTACTATATATTGTACTCTAAAGTTTGCTCCGATTGCCATTGGCAGGGTTTATACTTCTGCTGTGAAATTGGTATAAGATCTAGGTATACTTTTTTTATATTTTTTTGAACAGATGTGAAAGCAGAGCTCTCCAACATATATATGCATATGTTTACCTACTAGTATATCTGGTACATATAAATTATAATGTTGTACGGAACATATTTGGTTATGATCTTATTTGCCAAAGGCTTACGAGCTAAAATTAGTACAAAATCCTATGTCAGTCATGTTCTCTTAAAACCAGGGTCATGACATTTGGTATACATTCACAACAGCTAAGAAACAAGAAGGGGACACATAGTGCTTGAAAATTGTGTAGACTAAAAAACTCTATACAATTGTTCAAACTATTCCTTACTAAAAGTTGGTGTTACTTCATTGAATTGGTGAACAGTTGAATGGATAGGGCTATTATCGATGCTACCAAGTTGTACAGACCTAGAAAACATTCACTTTTTGTACTGACACTAAATGATGACGATATTACCTCCTCCACTGCCTCGGTCATGGCCGACTAAGCCATGACTTTTATATTGGATTGTCAAGCCTACTGCTATTATGATGCCATGCATGCAGTACCAAAGTAGAGAGAGAAAAATTGATATATTTGATTGGTGAATTAGTAGGTACAAGAGTCGAGATATATATATATATATATATATATATATATATATATATATATATATATATATACACATACAAGATTCTAAGATTAATCTCCCTAATTGTAGGAAATATTATCTCCTTAATCTTAGGAAATAATAACTTCCTAATCGATTACAATAAAATAAGAAATAAATCAGTAGTAAATGAATAACTAAATCTTCATACATTCAACAAATATTATACACTTTTAAACTATTTTTTGTGAGAAAAAATGGTAAGGTGGCTATCGTAGCCCAAAAGGAATCCTAAGTGAGTTTAGTTGGTATTATTTGAAAAACCATTACCACTATGTGTCTTATCTTTAATTTTTCGTTTTTCTTTATTTTTTTGGATTTTTTGAAAAAAAATTTTTCTAATTTTTGTTGTAAATATTTTTGAATCCTGAAAGGAGAGAAGGAAACAAATTGATTATTAGTACTCAATTTTTTATTACATGTGACCTAACCAAAGTTGAAACCTATAATAGACTTAGCTCGCACATGGCCCACCAATTGACATCCTATGTGCTTATAGTAAGCTTACAACCTACAAATGGAAATTCTAAAAAAAAGAGGAAAAGAAAGAAAATAAAATGAGAGCTTGCATTCATTGTGGTGTGTGTGTGCTTTGTGCTCAACAGTATTAATTCACAAATTATATCATATAATCAAACAAAAAGAGAAGAAAGAATAAACTGATTAGAATATGAATTCTTCTCTTCTTCTAATGGTCCAAGAGCTCTCAATTTCTTGCTCGAATTTCTTTTATCAACTTCCAAATTGTGTATCATTTCATGAAGGCCAAAAGAATTAAAGTAAGTAAATATCCAATCCCCAAGATAGATATTTACAAACTAAAAATTCATTTTAGGCCTATGATGAGATAAGTATGTATGGACATGACATATGGCATATTAGTTAAAAAGGGCAGAAAAAAAATATGCATGCCATTTAGGTAAAAATAAAATCTAAAACCTATGATTTCAAACCTAAGACTTGAGCCTAAATGAAACTAGATTATGTACACAAAAGGCCCGTCATGATTGAATTGAAATAGTTGTTTTTTGAATAGATATGTATTTTTGTTCCAAATCACACACAAATGAAGTTTATAAATCACAAAATCAAATTCATGTAAAACTATGCATGCAAGAGATTATTTTAGTATAAATAACTTATTTTTTCAACAACGATATCAATACATAATCATTAAAGGAGAAAACCTCACTTAATGTGTCCATTTTCAAGGAAGTCAATAGGATTTTGTATTTAGAAAGTATCGAAATGAAGTCTAAAAAATCATGAAATCAAATTCAAATGAAACTAGACATGCAAGAAATTATTTTGGTAGAAAGAAATGAATTTTCAACAAAGGAATCAATATAAAATGATTAAAGAAAAAGACCCTACCTTATGAGTTCTATTTTAGAGTAGTCATACTATTTAATCTTCAAAATATATTGAAATGGAAACCAAAATTTATGAAATCAAATTCATATGAAACTAGAAACACAAGGTAGTATTTTGGTAGAAAGAAAAATATTATTTAAACAACAGGGCCAATACATATTTGTTAAATAAAAAGACCTTACTTGATGAATCTAGTACAAGAGTAGTCATGATATTTAATGTTCAAAACATACCCAAATGGCATCCAAAAATCACTATTGAAGTACACCCTACCCTACAAGTCTAGCTTCAGAACATACTTTAGCTTTTATGCTCAAAACATATCCAAATAGGATCAAAAAATCATGAAATTAGCCTTATATGGAACTAGAAATGTCATATGAACTTAGGCTTCTAAAATAAAAGAATTTCATGCATTTTTTATTTTTAATTATTTTTATTTTTGGCCTTTTATTTTATTTTTTACTTTAAGAATTATTAAAAGAACCATAAACAAAATACAATGTTTATAATTGTCCCTCTTTACTTTTTTCTGAGGTGAGAAAAACAATGAACAAAGTTGTTAATGTTTTCATTTATGGAACAAGTAAAGATAAAAAAAAAAATTTGTTAGGCAAGATAACCAACACCCAAGAGGGAAGTGAATTGGGTGTTTCAATAAAATATAAAAGTTTTTCAAAACACTCAAATAAAAATCCTTTGAATCTGTAGTTAACTAAAAGGATGGATGCAAATTTTAAACATCTAAGGAAACATGAAAAAATTAGTGCAGTATTCAAGAAATATAGCACACACAAAAAGTAATGCTTATAGAAAAATATAAAGACTAATGCAAAACTATATCATAAATGCTTATGCACAATATACTAGAAATAATAACTTATATCAAAAAAATTGTCTTAGAAATTTACAGTAGAATGTTGCATCTAAACTAAGAAGACAATAATAATGTAAGAATATTGTTAAAGCCAAGGTGAAGCTATTTTTAAAAAACCCACAAGTCAAAACAAAATATCTTAAAGAAAAATATATATCATAATGATATTACAATAAATGAAAGAGCAAAGGATAAAAAAAGAATCAAACACGATAATTTATCTTGGTTCAGCTCAACCACCTAGCCTACATCCTATACCCAAGTCACAACTTAAGATTTTTAACATTCTCCAAAGTTTAAAATGGCAACTTGTGAGCCACTTCAACCACACAACTCCATAGAGTTGGTAATCAAGTTCTCTCCTCGTACAACTACTTACAATAATTCTCTATAACAATATTTTACACCCAACACATCAAGGGACCTTTTTCGTTACTTACACCTTATGAAAGAGTAAGATAAAAGACATCAAAATTCTATCACAAAGTGTATATAATACAATTTCATCCATATATTAGAAAAATAGAGAAATACAAGAGCTCAAAGATGAAATAAGGATTAAGCACAGTTTTTCCTTACATTCCAATGTTCAATAGATGGTACTTTACAAGCAAAAGAAGAATATAATCGTTGGGGGTCAATTAGAACCATAATCAATGAAATCTAATCATTTTAGGGCTATAACTTTCTTTCTCAGTTGAGTAATAGGCGGCTATTACAAGTTATAGGCACCTGTTGTCGTGAAAAATCTTTATTTCCAAGTTTTAGAACGTTTATAGGTGCATGTTTGTCCTTGAAACCATTTTTTTCAAAATCTAGAAGCTAATAGGCATGTGTAGCTATCAATAGGCCTTTTTTGGTTATTGATTTGTAAATTTTGCTTCATTTCTAGCTATTAGGTGCCTATTAAACTTAACAAGATTCTGTTACACTTTGAAAAACATTGTTACAAACTAAACAAGAAACAAACTCAAAAAACCAAACTTAAATATTTTTTAAAACATTTTCATGAGCTCAAGGGTCCTTTAAGTTTTCTATTACATATAAACTAAAACTAGGGAAACCTAAGAGTTAAAAGCAACCTTCATCCTTTTTTCTTTTGCCTTAAATCCATGCAAGTTAGATGTAAACCAAGTTTCCAAGACTTCAAACCTTTTTCTTCATTACTTGGAGCATCGTTCTTCAAGCTTCTTGCTTTAGAGCAACCTAAACAAAAAAAGAGTTTAACTTGCTAACTAAGTAGTTAATCCAAAAAGCAATATACATTATTCAATTATAAAAATGATTTCATTATGCATACGAAAGGAATATTTCTTATTTGTAAGATATTCATAATCATATTGCAAAAATTATTCGATATATACTATATAAGCAAGCATATTTCACTAATGGTGCATAAAGCATGATTAAATATGAGATACTGTATACTGAACATCAAAGTCATTTCTATCACATAGTAATTAAATAAATACACATACTTGCAATATATATGAAAATACATTCACATTTGTCATCATCAAAACCTATGGCATAAAATTGTAGGGATAACACGTATTTCATCCAAGAGAAAAGAAACATTTACCAAATAGAACTTGTGCCTCAGAGGTTAAAAGAATGTGCATTAAGGCAAAATAGGATTTTAAGCATACTAAATACGAGCTCAGGGAAAGAATAAAGAATAAATAAGAGACTAATAATAAATATAGAATTGAAAAGTCTACCCGCAAGGCAAGATCGAGTATGTAAAAGAATAAAATGTACCTATAAGGTACGAAACTAGGTACATAAAAGTTGAGCTTGATGAGTTAAGTCTAAAAAATATAGCCACAAGCCAGGATCAAATATTTTAAAAAATAAAATGTACATGTGAGGCAAGATAAGGTACATAAGGGTTTATTCTAACAAGACAAGACACAAAATTATACCTGTAAGGTAGGATCAGATACGTAGAAGAATAAGATGTGCCTATGATGTAGGATCGGGTTCATAAAAAGTCAGCCTGATGAGACAAGACTCAAAGATATACTTGCGAGTCAAGATTAGGTATTAGGTACATAAAATTAAGCTTGACGAGATATGACTCAAAGATATACCCACAAGGTGGGATCAAATATGTAAAAAAATAAAATGTACCTACAAGGCAGGATCAGGTATATAAAAGGTGAGCTTAATGAGACAAGATTCAAAGATGTACTCATAAGTTATTATTGGGTTTGTAAAAGAATAATGTGTACCTACGAGGCAGGATTGGGTACATAAAAGTTAATCTTATCAAGACAAGACTCAAAGATATACCTACGAGACAAGATGGAACATGTAAAATAATATGATATATCTACGAAGCAAGATTAGGTACATAAAAGGTGATCTTGATGAAATAAAACTCGAAGATACACCCACAAGGGAGGATCATGTATGTAAAAGAATATATGTACTTGCAAGGGAGGATGAGGTGCATAAAAGGTAAGCTTAATGAGATATGACTCAAAAATATACCCGCAAGGCAAGATTGGGTATGTAAACAATATATACTTAAGAGGTTGAGAGTAGGAATTGAAAGGAAAGCCTAATGAAGCAAAAGTTAAAAGACACCCAAAAGGCTAAGATTGGATATGTGAAAAAATATATACCTGAAACGATAATGTCAGGTATTGAAAGATGACCTAAACAAGATCAGGTTAAAGAATAATAGAATGTAAGCGCTTGAGATAAGATTAAGAAAAATAATGATGTTGCATGAGGTAAGATCAAGATTGATGATTTGATTTATCTAAGATAAGATCAAAATAAATGTCCTTTATACAATATTAGAATTTTGGTAGTTGTTCAAGATTAGTTTGATTCATCCTTTGCCTTTAAAAAGACCTAAACAAACATAAGAGAAAGGTATTACCTTTGGAAAGCATGATTTATTGGCGCTTTGCACAGGGAAAGATATCACGATGACTAAATACTTGTCTTAGTACTTGATTGAAAGCCTTAGCACTTAATATGTTTAGAGCAAGTTACTTTAAGGATGATCTCAACAGATAGGTCATTAAGGATGCTTAAAATTTTATTTAAAGTATCGAAAATCACTTTTTTACTTAAGTAAATTCATATCAAATTTTCTTTGATTGTTCTTACAATGCCAATAAGTAAGAGTTACTCTTAGTTTATCTGACATAAATACATATCACACATCATTGAATATGAATTCATGATTTTCTAAAAGCAATGGATTCTCTAAGATTAGAAGAATTTTGGAAAACAAGTAAACCAATGCACATTCTGGGAGAAAAATATGGATGAGACATATTTGATTATTTGGAAGTTGCTTCAAATATTGAAGGCTCAGAAAGGAAAGGTTATGAAGGCTCAAATATTGATGTCGAGTCACAATGATAATTTTATTTTTGACTTATGATGACTCTTTGATACCAATTGACAATGACTTTCATGGGTGCTTTCTTTTCAAATACTATTTTGCACATTGATAAAGATTAAATGGATTTTTTCATCCCCTTTTTTCTATACTTGATCTTTCTTTTCTTTTTCTTTTTCTACACTAGGATAAGTTCTTAATTCCAAAGCTTGTTCTTTTTGTATTGCTGTCTCATTGTTTCCTAAGGTTGATTCTTTTTGGGTATGAAAGGAATATGAAAGCTCAAGGTGGCTAGCAATGATCAAGTAATATTTGGATATATGAAAGAATCATGATTCTCTCTTGGTGTTTGAATCTTTGGCATAAAAACCATTTAGCAAATACCTACCCTTGGTTTCATTTATTATAGGTGTTAAAATTGAACCTTGGTTCTATCTCAAATGAGGTGACTAGAGATAAAAACTCCTTTATGTCTAGGATAACAACAAATGCCTTATCTCATTGGCATAACTTGCTTGTGAGATACGTATTTTTTTTTTCTATAAGAAGACAAATTTATATTATCCTTACTTTTACCCTTATTCATATCAATCCAATATTTTCAAAAAGGAACACCACATGATTTGAGGCAAAATTTATGATAAATAAAATTGGCATTATGAAGGAATGAATGTGAGATGAAAACATTATCATGATGATGAGTGGGTTTCGTACACATAAAATAGGTATCTTTAACCTAGAATTTTGTTAATTTTAAGTAAATTAATTTATAAAAATGATTTATTGTGTTTTTGTTTTTTTAGGTGAAAATAAATTGGGGAATGGAGAAAATTTAGAGAAAATAAAGAAAAAGAAGCAAGAATAGAATATTTTAGATAACTTTGATGTTGCTTCACTAATTTGGGCACAAATCACTCATTTGAACTCTGATTGAGATGATTCAAGAAGTTATGGGAAGATTTAAAAAAATCTACAACTTTTGGATTTAGAATTTTGCGAGATTAGGCATCATGGAATTGGATTGACAGTGTCGCGACGCTAAGGCAATAAATCGTTTTTAAAATAGAGTTTGAGTAGGATTACAAGACCAAATTCATCTTTAAAAGAGGATCGTGGGTGGCAAAATTAATGACTTAGGGGAGGCTAAATGAAGTAAGGAAGATCCTTAACGTGGAAAAGGAAGATTAGAGCTCTAACTCCATCACCAATTCCCTTTTTCATCTATGTTTATTGACTTTGGATGTTTAATTTTTATTTTGAGCTTATTTTATTTTTAGTTATGAACTAATTTTAGTTCCTTGTGCTACTGTATAACCTAATTATGAAACTTTGGATTTTCCAATCAGTTTAATGGATGAGCCACTTTTCTTAATTAAGTTACTACACTATGTATAGTGCTTCTAGTTAACTAGCATTAATTAGATGATATGTTAATCATAATGAGATCGAGAGATGATTTGTGTGTCTCAAGCAGTGTGTAGAAACCATAGATTGCATGCAGGATAGAGACACACTTGCATGGTCTATGCAGTCATAATTGAGTGCCATAAACTTAATGAATCATTAGGTATTTTAATTCATATAGAGACATAAAAGGTTAGTATCTAAATATATTTCTATTAGACCAAGAGAAAGGCTAGTGGATAAATTAGGTTAATTTGATTCTCAATTAGATTATGGCTAAATCAGAAATCCTAAATATTCGAATAATTGAGTTTTCTTGAGTAAATTTACTTTCTACTTGCTTTTGCATTTACTTAATTTTCATATTCTCTATCACTCACTTTTCAAAGTATTCAATGGGAATTAGAATTAATAAAGGTGGTAATTAATAGCAACAATTCTCAGAGGAACAATACTCTTACTCATATAGAATGTTATTAATTGATAGTAGTAGTGTACTCTTGCACTTAAAATGAATATCTAATTTTTACGTATCAAGTTTTTTGCACCCTTGTCGGGGATTGTTTTGATTACTTTTATTGTCACAATTTATCCTAATTTTAATTTGAAATTTTATATTTTTCTGCTACTTACAGTTATCTCCTTTGAATTTTCAGGTATCATTATTGGTGCATGAGAAAATTTGGAAGCAACAATTTAATCGCACTTAATACTGAGGTTGAACGGACTTGTCGTAAGACTAGAAAAGGGACAAGAAAAGCTTCTAAAAATAATCAAGAAGGCGTGGCCAATGCTGGATATATCCCTAAGGTTATGAACAACCTTGTGAACAACCAAAATAATTTAGCACTACGAGATTATGCTATGCCATCAATTAATTTAGTGAATTATTCCATTCAACGCCTCACAATAGCTTGCCTAGTGATGGTGCAAGACAATTAATTTAGTAGCTTACCTAGTGATGACCTGGATGCCCACATAGTTAATTTTCTAAAGATCTGCAAGACTTTCAGATATAATAATATCTCCATATATGATATTAGATTAAGGCTTTTCTTATTCTCACTGAAGGATAAAGCCAAGAGCTAGTTGAAGTCCTTACCAGTTGGTTTTACTACTACATGTGATGGCCTTACTGAAAAAATTATGGCCAAATTTTTTCCACCAGCAAAGACTACAAAAACAAGGAATGAAATCACTACCTTTGGCTAGTTTAAAAATGAATCACTATATGAGGCATGGGAAAGATTTAAAGAATTAATAAGAAGATGACTACATCATAGACTTCTTGAGTGGCTATAAGTGTAGATATTTTATAATGATTTGGGTAACTCTACCAGAACCTTAGTGGATGTAATTGCTGGAGGAGTTTTGATAAGCAAAACACAAGAAAAGGCTTATGCACTACTAGAGGAAATGGATGTTAATGCATACTAGTGGCAACTAAGAGGAATACACCTAGAAAGACTTATAGAGTTCATAAGGTAGATGCCATTATTGCTCTCACAGCTCAAGAAGCTAATATAGCCAAGAAAATTGATTCTTTGAGTGCTAATTCTAGTGTTATTCATCTCTCAACTAAGGCATATGATTTATGTAATGGAACCCACTCCATTTTAAGTGTCAAACTAGTAACCGTTTTACTCTATCTCTATTAGAGCAAACTCAATATGTTGAAAATTTTAATAGGAAAAATAATCCTTACTCCAACACATACAATCAAGGATGGCAAAATCTCCCTAATTTTTCATGGAAAAATAACAAAATGTGATGCGATCCCCCAATGCTCTTCAGCTTTAGTATCAACCTCATCTATCTAAATCTTCTTTAAAAGAGGCAATTCCCTAGCTTGCAAGAATACAAAAGGACTCCAAGAGAATACTAAGTAACTCTAAGATACTATTAAGCAAATCATTGTAAGAACAGAAGCTACTCTTCAAAGCTATAGGGCCTCAATTATAAATTTAGAGGTCCAAATAGGCCATTTCTCAAAGGTTTTTACTCAAAGACCTCAAGATTCCCTACCTGGTAATATAGAGACAAATTGAAGAGAGAAAGTAAAAGTTGCTACCCTTCACAGTGGCAAAGAGTTACCAGAGCTTGAGCTACCTCCACTTAATGCCACTTAATCAGATGAACCATAAGAAAAAGCTACAGATGTCATGCTTAGCATATAGAAAGTCATGGAGAAGCCTAAATCTAGGCTATCTTCTAATGATCATCTATCCTATATCCCTCCACTACCATATCCTTAGAGATTCCATAAGCAAAAATTCGATAAAAATTTGCTAAATTTTTAGATATTTTTAAGAAATTTCATATAAATATTCCTTTTGCAAATGTCATAGAAAAAATGCCTAGCTTTGTAAAGTTTATGAAGGAGATCCTACCTCATAAAAGAAAACTAGTGAATTATAAGATAATTTCATATACTGAGGAGTACAGTACCATTTGCAAAAAACAAAATTGCCCACAAAGTTGAATGATCTAGGGAATTTTGCTATTCCTTGCACTATTGGAAATCTTTATTTTGCTAAAGCTTTATGTGACTTTGGTGCAAGGAATAATTTAATGCCCTTATCTATGTTCAAAAAATTGAGAATTGGTGAAGTAAAGCTAACCACAATCTCCCTACAGATGAAAAACAGACCCATTAGACACGCACTTGGAATTGTTGAAGATATTCTAGTAAAGGTTAAGAAATTTATATTCCTTAAAGATTTTATTGTTCTTGATAATAAGGAAGACAAAGTAATTCCTATTATTCTTGGTCGACCATTTTTAGCTACAGAAAAATCAATAATTAATGTACAAAAGGATAGTTTAGTTTAAGAGTGCAAGGAGAGGAAGTAACATTTAAGTTTTTTAAAGCTACAGATTATCCAACTAATGTGAAAAATTGCTTGCTAATGTAGAAATAAGCGTAGCAAAAAGGCCCTTTGAAAAACCAAAAAAAGTAATGCCAAAACCGTGGCCACCCATACCATATATAAATCACCCATCCACATGCCAAATATTCAGGGAAGCCCTCTATACTTGTTTTTTTTCCTTTTATTTTTATATTGAGGACAGTGTAAACTCTTAAGTTAGGGGTGGGAACAAAATTTTCAATTGCTGTAGTGAATGCGAATAAGTTAATGAGCCATATTCTAAAATTAAAATTCTGATTTTTTTTCTCAATGAATGTACCTTTATTGCATCAACAAGTTGTATGATCTGTGTGTATTTGTTCAAATTTATATTTTGAGTAACTTGTTGGATTAGACAATACTAACAGCCACTGATTTGAGGGGTTTTAAAATTTTTATAGCTTTTGAAAAATGGAAGAAACTCTAATGTTAGAAATTAACTCTTAATGAAATTTATACTTTACTTGAAAATCTTGAAACCTTTAAGCACCTAACCTTGGCATTTGACTTATTTAACATTTAGAAAATGTTTATATGACTCAAATATATGACCTCATAAGACTCTAGAATTTATTTGATTATTACTTGAGGTGAAATCCTAGGTTAACACCACAGTTAGGAGATAATTTAGGCATTATTAGATAAATTGAGGCTTTTAAGCCTACCTAAAAGGTAATATCATTAGTTCCCCTATTTTGACATAATTGAGCTTTTTCTTTTGTACCTAAGCTAAATTGAAATTATATCCTTATACTTTTACCCTATTAACTCCCATGCATGATTATTATGATTGAAAATCATTTTGAGAGCTTCATTGTAAAAGGGTGGAAGGGTAGAGAATGAAAAGAAATTCAAAAAGAAATAAGGAAGCTAAAATTCAATAACTATCAAAAGAAAAGAAAAATAATTATGTGAATGAGGACAAAAAGGGAAGAATTGAGAAAAGGAAAAAATTGAAAAAGAAAAAGATGAAGGAAATTGTGATAGAAAAAGAGAGAAGAAAATAAGTTTGGGAGAAAAATCCCTTGAATATTAGAGAAGCTCAAAGGAAATGACTCAAAATAATCATGTGTAATTAGGTGAATTGAGCCAAAAATAATATCATTTATCCTACCCTAAACCCAAACCACATTACAAGCTTAAAGAAGCCTTATTGATCCTAGGTATAGTGTTTATCCTACATTAGTGGAGAGTGAGATGTAAAATATACCTTAAAATGTTGGGTTGCATAAACTCATCCAAGTGTAAAAGTCAAGTGTCACAAGGTTATTCACATACGCAATCAGAATTCAAAAATGTGAAATATAAATTATTTTTGAGTTAAGTTTTTACATGACTATGATGTTTGAAATTTTTCTTAAGTTACAGAGTATTTGAAATCTCTGAGGCAAAAAGTTAGTAATTCAAAAGAACTTAGCATTCAATGCATAATTTTGAACTTTTAGTTTATCATTTTCTTGAAGACAAGCAAAAAGTAAAGTTTGAAGGTATTTAATGAGTAGGTTTTGTACTCATAAATTAGGTATTTTTAACTTAGAATGTTATGAGTTTTTAAGTAAATTAGTTTATAAATACAATTGATTGTGTTTTTATTTCTGTAGGTGAAAAGAAATTGGAGAATGGAGAAAATTTAGAGAAAATAAAGAAAAAGAGCAAGAATAGCATATTTTGGGTAAATTTGATGTTGCTTCACTAATTTGGGAATAACTCTCTCATCTAAACATGAATTGAGAATATTCAAGAGACTATGGAAAGTTAAGAAAAAGATCTACAAGCTTTGTGTTTTAGCTGTGCAAGATAAGGCATTGCGATGGTGGATTTGTAGCACTACAATGCCAAGATGATAAAATAGTTTTTAAAAATAGAGTTTGAGTAGGATTACAAGATCTATTTCATCTTTAAAAGAGGACCTTGGGTTGAGAAATTAATCACCTTGGGGCGGCAGAACAAAGTGAGAAGATCCTTGGTTTGAATAAGGAATATCAAAGCTCCAACTTTATCACCAGTTCCCTTTCTCATATCTTTTTGTTGAATTTGGATGTTTTCTTTTTATTTTGAGTTTTTTTAGTTATAAAATAATTTTTTTTTCTAGGGTTACAATGTAGCCTAATTATGTATCGTTAGATTTTTCAATCAATTTAATGGAAGATTTATTTTTCTCAATTAAGTTACTACACTGTGTATAATACTTTTATTTAACTAGCTGTTAATTAGATAATTTGTTAATCATAATGAGATTGAGAGGTAATTTGTGTGTCTCGAGCAATGTGTAGGAACCATAAACTACATGAAGGGTAAAGATAAATTTTTATTGTCTGTGTAGTCATAATTGAGTACCATAAATCTTAATGAATCATTAGATATTTTGATTCACAGGGAGACATAGTGGGTTAGTATCTAAAGATATTTTTGTTAAAACTTGGGAAAAGTTAGTGGATAAATTAAAGTAACTTGACAATTAACTATATTATAATTTCTAGGTTAAAAATTTGGTAATTTAAGGAAGATTAATTATGGTGAAATCGAAAACCCTAGAGCTTTGATTAATTGAGTTTTCTTGAGTAAATTAACTTTTTTCTAGCTTTTACATTTACTTAATTTTCATATTCTTAATCACTCATTTTTTGAAGTATTCAATTGGAATTGGAATTTATAAAGGTAACCATTAATAACAGAAATCCTTGTGGGATTGATACTCTTATACATATAGAATTTCATTACTTGACAACAATAGTGTACACTTGCACTTAAAATGAATATCTAATTTGTGCGTATGGCATGGCATTGACTGTGTTAAATAAAGTAGGTTCAATAGATTCTATTAGCTTTGGAGTGTAACATCCCGTAATTTTTAAATATTTTCCTTATAAATTCTTCACCTTACATATATGCATAGAAATGTTCTAAAATTAATGGAATAGGTAAAGAAAGAAAATCTAAGAGAAAATATTAGAAATAAACATGCTAAAGAAAGGTGAAATTCTTAGGTAAGGAAGATAAATTTTTGTGAATTAAATGTCTTAAAATTTCAAGAAGATTTGGATTAGGGTAATTTTTTCCTGATTTAAGAGTAAAAGTTACTAAATTTAGTATCTCCACCCATAAATTGAGTTTTTACCTATGGACACTTCATATAGAGTTTTTCCACTTCAAATAAGTTTCTAGCAAGGCCATTGGATAACCTAAGCAAGAAATAAAACATAGACTTGGACTAGGATATAGTAATTGGACCAATAGTCCACAAATTATGAAAATATGACTAAGCCCTCCAAGAAAGGTAGAATTTTATCCAAAGCAAAGAAAATGGGTAGGAATAAGCCCAAATCCAAGAGGAAAAATAAAATAAAATAAATTAGGTGATGATATAATAATGTAATAATAATAAAGATTAGGTTACATGGCATTAAGACAAAAATTTAGCAAGTGGTGTGATTCTACATTCATAATTTTGGCAAGTGGCACGATAATACAAGGCTTTAGGACAAAAACATCTATATCCTACACTCATAATTCTAGCAAGTGGTATGATAATATATGGCATTAGGACAAAACATTCCTATCCCACACAAATAATATCAACCAAATAATGGAGATTCAAAGGCTAGAAATTTGCCACCTAAAAAGGCAAACCTATCATATTTGTTTAAGACAAAAGAAAATGGAAATGAATCCCTAAATCAAAGGGACCTTGTCCCTTATCTTAAGAACATATCATCATAATTTTCAAAATACAAATCTCCTTTTCCTATGCATATCTTGACTAAGGAAGAGGAAGACAAGAACATAAGTTGTTTGTTTTCCAAAAATTCAACAAAGTGTATCCTAATTGTGATAAGGTAGACCCATGATCATGAAAGGTGAATTATATGGTGGTCTATATAAGAAAACCCACCCTTACAACATTAGAATTTCGTCCAAGTGAGGGAGAGGAAAAATAGAAGCAAGGTAGAGTGAGGAAAGGAGAGGAAGAAAGGAAGAAAGATGAAGGAGAAGTCTAGGGGACTAAGTGTTCCAGGTAAGTTTAACAATATTTCTTTTTGAAGAAAACTTTTGAAACTTATAATATTTATATGATATTTGGATCTTAGAACTTTGATGATTGGTCATGGATGTTGCTATATCATGTTACATATTGATCTTGCATGTGATGTATGTTTGAATACTTAGGTTGGTGTAGATAGTTCTGCATGGGTATGGCTATGGTTGGCAGAATTTTAAGCTTCGGTGTTTTAATTTCTGGAAACAATCTATAAGGAATTAAAATAAATGGTTAACATATGAATTATAGATATATGTGTCATGGATTGTTAGCCACTGGAATCATTCAATTTAGAGTTCATATGAGGTAGATATGTTCTGATTAGTAAACAAAGGTCAGAAAATGGTTAATTAGGGAAGAATATGTTGGGATAGCTTCGGTCTTTTAATTTCTGGGAACAATATATAAGGAATTAAAATAAATGGTTAACATATGAATTATAGATATATGTGTCACAGATTTTTATCCACTGGAATCATTCAATTTAGAGTTCATATGAGGTAGATATGTTCCGATTAGTAAACAATGGTCAGAAAATGGTTAATCAGGGAAGAATATGTTAGGATAGCTTCGGTCTTTTAATTTCTGGGAACAATATATAAGGAATTAAAATAAATGGTTAACATATGAATTATAGATATATGTGTCTTGGATTTTTACCACTGGAATCATTCAATTTAGAGTTCATATGAGGTAGATATGTTCCGATTAGTAAAAAATGGTCAGAAAATGGTTAATCACGGAAGAATATGTTAGGATAGTTTTGGTGTTTTAATTTATGAGAAAAGTCTATAAGGAATTAAAATAAATGGTTAACATATGAATTATATATTTATGTGTCATGGATGTTTAGCCACTGGAATCACTTAATTTGAAATTCTTATGTGGGTGATATAGTCAGATTAGTAAGTAAAGGTTAAAACCTACCCGAGAAGAAATAGTATTGAATTTAAGGGAGTAATAACACCAAGAGTTATTACTATTTGGCTGATATGATTAACATAATAGTTTTATATAATTGTCTTAGCTTTCCATAGACACCAAGATCACCACAATCGGAGTTAAAATGAGGGAGTTAGGCTCTAATTAGTGAGCCAAGGTCACAGAACACAGCCAGGCCGTGTTCTGGGTGCTTCAAGCACGAGTTAGCCGTGTTCGGGGTGTTTATGAGTACATTTGAAGTATTTTTAAAGCATGGCCGTGTCCTGGAATATGGACAGACCGTGTTGGAAGCTGGTGAAGCCTATTTTCGACATTTTTCTACCCTAGATGAACCTCTTTAACTATAGGATAATAGTAGAAATCAAATTGGAGAAAAATACTGTATAAATTTGTAAGAACATGTGTTAGAAATGATATAAATAAGAAGAAATTGACTAAATGTCAAGCATAAAGAAAATGAAGAGATGAAATTAATATTTAAAAAAAGAAGACGAATCTTATAAATGAAAATAATAAATTACTAGTATATGCCATAGCCATTGCTATTGTATGAACTTCTTACCATCTTAAGTGTGAAATTCTGACATGGAAATATTTTATAAAGTGATATTTGAAATGGTTATGTTCATGGCATGATTACCAATGATTTATGGTAATAGTTATATTTTGATGAACATACTTGTTATTGAAAGCATATTTTTGGCTATCATTGTGAAAAGAAAAGAAATGAGCACGGTCACATGGCAATCCGTGTGGTGCACCAGTAGGGGACGCCCTACCAACGGTTATGATCATGTTAATGAGAAAAGAAAGAGAAAGTGAGCCATGTTAGACGGAGTGAGAAAAGCCCGTACCAGAGAGTAGAGGATACTCAACCTGACCGGAGTAGCTTAAAATGAGAATAAGTTAATGGCCATCATATGATATTCTGAAAATAGTTAATCCTGTCATACATATCATTACTGTATGATTCTTATGTGCATAGATTTAATGCATTCATGTGACCAAAGATATTTTCTGTATTTTATATAGCTAAACATGATGTGATGAGCTCTATTGATGATGATTTATTGTTGAACTTACTGGGATTTAATTCTCACTATATTTTCATATCATGTTCAGAAAATTAGTTATGCAGATTTTCTATAGCTCTAACTTTTAGTGCACGTTGGATCGAGTTACTTTATGTTGGGCAGATCTCAGAATCAAATAAGATGTTTATGGTCGAGTTGGCTCAGATTCCGGTGAAGGTGCAACCATCCGCACCTATATCTCCAGTATTGGTCAACCAAAATAAACAAGATGTAAATATCTATGTGTTTGATATGTTGCATGTACGTTTTGATTAATGACGTGTATGTGAACTCAATATTGTATAATAATAATAAAAAATGGTTGTTACATGGAGCTTAGCTAAATAAAAAAAATTGGAAATTCAAGCATAATTTAATTAAAAGATTATATGAAAAGTCTTAAAAGAGTTCATTATTTTAAAAGAAATTATTCTCAAAAGTGAGAACCCAAAGATTGACCTTGACACTTGGAATCATGATATTTTCCTCCCTTATTCCTTTTCATACCCATCTTGAGCTTAACAATTGACCTTGACACTTAGAATCATGATCTTTTCCTTTCTTATTCCTTTTCATACCCATCTTGAGCTTAGCAATTGAAAATGCCTAACTATTATAAGGGAAATTTGACTTATGTTGCAAACCAACTTAAACAAGTCCAAAATGATTATCACCAAATATGGTAAACATTATGTAATAACCCTCTGCTAATAAAACCTTTGAAGGTTAAGTACAAATCATTTGAAACAAGGAAGTTGAGAACAACGTAGAATTTTAGAGCGTTTCTGACCTTTCTTCTGATCTTTCTTCACTCATATAAGCATAACTCTCTCATATGAAATCAAAATTAAGTTCTTCCAATTTTTGTTGAACGATAAGACATATATCTACAACTTTGATGTTGGGAACTTTTGCTAATTCCATGAATATTATAGTGATAAGAGGCAAAAACCGCAGCGTAGTGTGATTTAGACCTTTTCTCACTATTTTATGCATAACTCCTTCATATGAACTCCAAATTAGGTGATTCAAGTGGCTAATGAAAGCTAACAGAAAGGGATACAAATTTTATGTTGGACGTTTTGTCAAATTCGGCTAGAGGAGTTCGCCGACGGCGCAAATGTTGCTCGCCGCGGCGAGAATGCTGCAGCATTTTCCCGAGAGCGTGATTTTCTAGTTTCGAATCTGGCCGTCGGCGAAATAAGGTTCGCCGCCGGCTAAAATCGCAGACTAGAAATCTCGCCGCAGCGAGAATTAGTTCGCCAGCGGCGAGATTCGTCAGATAACTTTTTTTTAAGCGGTTAGACTTGTGGGAATTTTCTCCATAGCTGAACCCTCCCTCTCTCTCTCTAGAATTTTCTCCACCTTCTCTCTAAGATATCTCACCATCCGGACACCTGATTTGAGCTACCAAGGTACCGTTGGACTCGTGGGAAGGAGAGCTACAAACCCCACTGATCATTTTCGCCGGACAACAGTCGGAAAGTCACCAAAAAATCACATGAACAGTAACCTCCAAGGTAAAATTCCGTCCAATCGTGTTTTAAGCTTCGTTCTTCCGAAATTCTTTCCATAGATAGTCTTAGAATTGGTTTCTATGCTAGAATATAAGGTTTTTAGGTTTAGGGTTAGTTTTCCGGGCGACGTGAATAGTGTTTTCGGCTGGCATGAATAGTGACGTTTAGAGTTTATCAAATTCTCATGTTATGTCTATGTTTTCTAGGTTGTTGAGCCACCACGAGGTGAAATTCTCGTTGTTGTACTCCTAGTAAGGTGAGTGGATTTTTCTTACTATAGCGCATGTTTTATGAATTTGGTTTATAACTCTCTCATATGATTTTAACTAGTTGGAATGTATGCTAAATTGTTTTACCGCTTTGAAAACCAATATGTTACAACCATGTTAGAAATTATAAATTTCAATCCTAGTTGAACCCTAGGTATGCAGGGCAAGCATCTAGACTGATAATTTTCCATTGAGCTAGATTTATAGAAATGCGAACTTAGTCATAGAAATGAACTAAGTTAGCCATGAAATGATTTGATGCATGCGAACATCTATTCGACGTCTACGGACGGTATGTTTAAAGGGAAAGTTTATGATGATAAAGGTCTCCATGGGAATCCATGGATGAGGCATATGTTAGAACAGAATTTTATGCATGAAAAGAGCTAGATGGAGAATTATAACTTTATTATAATGTTATTGAAATGTTTTACTTTAAACTCTTTGAATAACATATTTTCAAATGTTTTCTATTGGAGGAACCCTTTTAGATCACTGTTAGCTAGCCGCAGGTAGTGCTAGCCTTGGTGCACCATGGTCATGCGGAGGCTTCGGCCTAGGATATTGTGACGGGCTTATGACTGCCTAAGTCACAGAATTTAGGGTGGACTTATGTCTACGCCTACAGTGATTGCCATACCCTTGCTATGTGCTTGGGGAATTTAGGGTGGACTTATGTCTACGCCTACAGTGATTACCCTCCCATTGCTATGTGCTTGGGAAAGATGATGGATCTGTTAAGAAAGACCTCTAATAGACTAGTGCATTTCTTCTTAAAGATTAAATATTTCTAAAAAATCACATTCATCATTGTGATTGCATAAATAACTTCATTTATTACTTACCATGCATAATTGATTTGCTTTACAGTTACTGAATTAAATCCTGTTTTATCTTTTGAACATACATTTGAACTGTTTAGCTTTTCTTTCAATAAATTATGGTTAAATGCTTAATGTTTCTATTATTATCTTTATACTTTGATTTCAATTATTAAACCCATTGCGAAACACTCGTGCTTTGTTTGCCCTGTTTCTGTTATAGTGTGATTTACCCATTCACTGAGATATGGTCTCACCCCTCTTCTGTTTCCTCCCCACAGATAGTCAAAGAGACTTTGATCCAACTACAGCTCCATAGGAGGCTGAATATAGCATTGGTGAGCCCCAGTTTTTGGGCAAGGCTCTTTTGTACTGTTTGTCTAGTTTAGTTTATGTCTAGTGTACCTCCATGAATTTACAGGCAGGATCCTCGCTTCTTGCGTATTTTGATGTGTTGTTCGGAAAAAGGTTTTATGTTTTACAACGATGTTTGTATTATGAGGTCATGGGCCAAGTTGAATCACGAATGTTGGTGAGCCCCAGTTTGGGCAAGGCTCTTTGTGTGCTGGATGTTTGTATGTGCTATGCGTTAGGCTTGCGGCTAGGGGGAAACCCTTATGCTGTGCCGATCATGTGTTCCATCATTTGGGGCCGTGACACATTAGCTTATGGTAAGAATACTAATTTAGCCAATGATTCCCTTGATTTGAATCATTTAATTATGCTCAAAAGATAAAATTTTGAGCTAGAAATGATGGAGAAACTAGTGAGAACCATTTTGTGCTAGTAAGCAATAGGGTGGTACAAATTGTGGCACATGTAAGAAAGCAAATTAACCGAGTACAAGAAATTTTTCTACTAAAAAAAATTAAGTGAACCCAACTCATACATCTCAAGATATTTGAAAATCCTTGATAACGAATGTATGGATAGGATTCCACTCTTTTTGAAAGGGTTGACTAAGTGCAATTTAAATTTCAATAAGTGCATTATTGGACTCGGTCAATTTTGACATTAGAGTTTAAATAATTTTCTCCCATCCTCCAGGTGCTTATCGCTCTATAGGAAAGGGAGACCATTAACTTGAGAGAGACTTTAATCTCTACTTGGTTAAGGTAAAAAAAACTACATGTAGCTTTTCCATTTTTTATATGTCAAAATAAACACTTTTTCTAACAATGTACTTATTGATGTTGGCTTCAATAGAAAATGCACATTTTCACTCTTATCCCATAGCTAGTGACCTATTTGGTATGGCCAATTTTGGCATACGGGTCAAGACTAGTTCTTCTTTGTTTTTTGGGCACTTATTATTTGTAATATCCCGTAATTTATATTTTTAAATGATAGTATTTTTCTATAAACAAATATATTTTTATTTATTTAAAAATGATTATGTTTTGCTAAAAGCAAGTATACTTTTAATTAAAATAATTATTATTTTGCTTAAAATAATTATATTGGCCTCTAATAAATTTTTGTTTTATTTTTAGAAATATTCTTTCTTTTATTATACATAAAAATATTTATTTTTTTATTTTTTTTATTAAATTTTATCAAGAAAAATCATAATTTGATATTGCAACTAAAGTTTTGCAATAATGTAAAGTTTTAGAAATTTTTGGAATGTTTTATGATGAAAAACAGAATTTATATGAATATATATAAAATAAAATCCTATTATTCAATTATTAAATAATAATAATTATTAAAATAATAATAATAAAAGAGAAAAGGGGAAGGGAGAGATAGAACAAAAACGAAAACCTAATACGAAATTGATGAATAGTGTGAATAGTAACCTTCATTTTTTTCTCTAGATCTAGAGTGCCTATTGGCTTCTAATTTCAAAATTACGGGTACCACTAGATTCAGGACAGAGAATACTACGATTTTGACCGAACAATTTTTCAAATCAGCTGTTGAATTGCTGCTGATCGAAAATAGAAAATCTTAGAAAAATGTAACTTCTAAAACTCTTTCTTAGAGACCTTAAATTGGAAATCTGACACCATAGATGGATTTAAGAGTTAGATGAACTTTAAGATATGAAATTTTTCAGCTATCTAACAATTTTTTGGTCTTGGTGAATAGCATTTTTCGATAATAAATAGTGATTTCGCCGGCGTGAACAGTATTTTTTAGCCATGAACAGTGATCAAGTTTTCGGAGTCATTTCCTTAATTTTTGAACCCTCCAAACACGTTTTTGAAGTATGTTTAGTCAAATATGGATTGGAAAAGTGTATTTTTGGGATGTCCAATCTGGAGCCCTTACCCTATGGGTAAATGATTCTTCCTATGACTTGCCCTATACACTTCTTGATCTTTAAGCATGTATTTGATTATATTTATGAGATATTTACACTTTTATATGTTACTGAAATGCATTAAAATTATCTGAATTGTTTACAATTTGGAATATAGTTCAAAAAGAGTATAGTTTTGAAAATGAATTTCTGAACTCATGGTGTATCTGATTTCACATGTATTTTTCATTAAATGATAAAGTGAATATTTATGCACGTGGCATTGATTTATAAAGCTATATGATTGCCTCAAGAAAGGGCATGTACATGTGATAAACCCTGATTGAGAAATTTATGACAGATGAATCTATACTGAGACTGAAAGTTTGCATTATATTGAGAATTTTAAACTGAATTATATGGCATATGTGCATATGGTATTTTCTGTGGAGGAATCATATTAGTAACATTGTCTGCTAACAACAGGTGATATTAGCCCTGGTGCACCTTGATAACCCAGCTAGCAGGGGGTGGTGCTGGCCTCGTGTGTCGGCTAACACACGGATATGATATATGAAGGAGAACGGGATGCCTCCTATATGGGCGAGATGCCAACTATATGAGATGTGATTTATCTTCCCTTGCTGTGTGCTTAGAAAATACCTATATTATCGCATGTTCTCTTCAATGGTGGTAGGGTAAATCTCAGTGGGATACTGAGTTTAGGCAAATCATACACCAACAAAGTATGGAAGGGCTTGAACTCTGATATGGTGGTTCTGATATGGGATCCTCCTAGTGTTTTCATGTGAAAGGTTTTGATGCATTACAATATTTAAATAATGATCATACCATATTGCATATGATTTTGAATATCTGAATGTGATATGAACTGAGAATATTTGAAATACGGGTCCCATATGAGTGTACTTTTGAACTGTATTTTTTATGAAAAATTTTAAAATATGAGTACATCCATATGTTGACCTAAGAGGTCATAGGAGGTATTATCTGCTCACTGAGTTGTTAAACTCACTACACGATATTTATATATTTTTCAGATAAGGTTATAGAGTTTGGTCATTTTCCTTTAGATAGTTGACCAACTAGACGACATGATCTCTGGGTGAACCTACTTTGTTTCCATGGTTTATAGATTTTGATTTATATTGTATTTATACTTTAGAGTATGCTCTAAACGCCACAGGCAGGATCTTTGCTTCTACTGTATTTTGATGTTTATAGATTTGGTATATATATATGAAAATACATATTTGTAAAAGAGTGTATTATATATGTTATGGAAAATATATGATTATAAAGTATGTGTTTCACGTACTCTAAAATTAGGGGCGTGACATTATTCCATAGAGAGAAAGAGATCATTATCAATTTGTGAGAGATTTAAATCTTACACAATCAATATTTATGGAAAACTGGGGCAATACGTCATCCTTTGACTTATACCAAAATGACTTACTATTAACTCACTTATTAATAGATGCCCTTAGCAAATATTCATGGCCCTAAAGATATCCTCTTTTAGGGATCTTTGCCTAACATGATGTACGATGATAGAGCATAAAATTGCATGGTCATTTAAGGTTGGGAGCCCACTAGACAGATGTAATACCCCCATAGTTTTCATACATTTAGTTTCAAATGATCATGTTTTGCCTTAAATGATTTTTGTTCTACGTTAGTAAGTTTGTTTTCTCTTCACTAATTATATTTTTTTTAATATGTATATGAAGTTTTTTTATGTTGTGTTAAAGAAATTTATGGAAAAAGAGAACAATTAGGGCTTTTACACATATAACCCTAAGTTGGATTTATTTATATTTTTTTAGAGGAATTTTATTAAATTCAAAGGATTTTATTTTATTTATTAAATTCAGATAAGTTTTTTTTATATGTTATACAATTTTTATGGGAAATTATGTTGTGAAAAAGGATGGTTTAGATTTAAGGGTAAAATTGTAGTTTTAAAAGGTTTAGGGGAAAAAATAGAATTTTTGAAAGTTTTATGGATGAAATAGTAAATGACCAAGTAAACCCTCTAGAAAAATCATAATGCATAAGATTTTGAGGCTAATTTGCTGCAACAACTATAATATCTCGTAACTTTTAAATAATAAAATTTTATGATAAAAAATATATATTTTTATTTTAAATGATTATGTTTTGCTGAAAGCAATATATTTTTAATTAAAATGATTTTTATTTTGCTTAAATAATTATATTGGCCTCTAATAAATTTTTGTTTTATTTTTAGAAATATTGTTTCTTTTATTATGTATAAAGATATTTATTTTGTGATTTGTTTTGTTAGAATTTTATCAAGAAAGGTCATGATTTAGGAGTTCAACTAAAGTTTTATAAGAATGTAAATTTTTAGAAATTTTTGAGATATTTTAGGATGAAAATAGTACTTATATGTATATAATAAAAATAATAATACTACATTTTAAATATTTAATTATTAAATAATAATAATAAAAAGGAGGAGGGGGAGACGGATGCGTGAAGAGGAATGCGAGGATTTCCATAACCAATGAATAGTATGAATAGTAACTTTCATTTTTCTCTCTAGATCTGGAGTGCCTATTGGCTTCCGATCTCAAAACTACGGGTACCATTGAATTCAAGACGAAGAATACTATGATTTTTTCCAAACAATTTTTTAAATCAGCCGTAGAATCGTCGCAGATCGAAAGTAGAAAATCATATAAAAAGGTAAGTTCTGAAACTTCTACTTAGAGACCTCAAATTGACAACTTTTGGGATCTATTTGACTAGATTTGGACTAAAAACATGGATTTTAGAGTTGTCCAACTTGGAATCCTAACTTTGTGAGTAGATGATTCTTTCTATGACTTGCCCTATACTTTTCTTGAACTTTAATTGTGTAATTGAATATGTTTATAAGTTATTTATACTTTTATATGTTTCTGAAAATGGATTAAATTATTTGAATTGTTTACAATCTGGAATATAGTTCAAGAAGAGTATGGTTTTGAAAATGGATTTTTGAACCTATTGTGTATCTGATATTAAATGTATTTCTCATCATATGGTAAAGTGAACATTTATGCACGTGGCATTGATTTATAAATCTATATGATTGCCTCGAGATTGGGCATGTATATGTGATAAACCCTGATTGGGAAATTTATGACAGATGAGTTGTATTGAAACTAAAATTCTGTATTGAGACTGAAAGCTCTGTTTGAAAGATATAGGATATGTGCATATGATAATTTTTGTGGAGGAATCATATTAGAAAAACTATTTGCTAATAGTAGGTGATGTTAGCCCTGGTGCACTTTGATACCTCAGCTAGGAGGGGAGGTGCTAGCCTCATGTTAGGGCCAACACACGAAATATGATATGTGATGGAGAGCGAGATGCCTCCTATGTAGCCGAAATGCCAATTATATGATATGTGATTTTCCTTCCCTCGCTTTGTGCTTGGAAAATTACCTATATTAGAGTCCCTTCGCATGTCCTCTTGAATGGTGGTAGGGTAAACCTTAACTGGGATACTAAGTATAGGCAAATCCTACACCACCAAAGTACGGAAGGGGTTAAACTCTGATATGGTGGTTCTGGTATGGGATCCTCATAATATTTTTATAAAAAATGTTTTTGATGCATATTAATGTTTGATTAACGATCATATTGTATCATATATGGTAACAGATATCTGAATATGATTTGAACTGAGAATATTTGAAAATGCGAGTCCCATATGGATGTACTTCTAAACTATAATTTGTGATGTGATAAATTTTAATATATGAGTACATCCATATATTGATTTGAGAGGTCATAGAAGGTATTATCTGCTCACTGAGTTGTTAAACTCACTACACAATATTTACATTTTTTTTAGATAAGGATATAGACTCTGGTCCTGCAGATAGGTGATCAACTAGGCTGCTTAATCCTTGGGTGAGCATACATTGCTTCCAAGGCTCACGTTTTTTAGACTGTATTGTATTTGTATTCTAGAGTATGCTCTATATGCCACAGGCAGGATCTCTGTTTCTACTGTTACACTAATGTTTATGGACTTGGTCTGTATATGGTATATGTATAAGAGAAGCTATATGTATCTGTTTCCATGATAAAGGATTGGAATATTCATGTTTATGGAAAATATATATTCATGGCATACGTGTTTCATGTGCCCTAAAATTAGGGGCATGACAAGTTAATATCAGAGCATTAGGTTTCTCTATGGCTATTAGAGCAAAGGATTCTTTAGTAAGACCTTTAGTATGGATATGAGCCAAACATATTTATACTTCAGGTGCTACTAAGGGATTCTATAGGATATCAATTTCCTTTTTATTCCAAGTTTATTAAATTTCCTAGTATAAGATTGATTGAATATTGTGGCATCTTAAGAAATATCTATAGGTCAATTACTGCTTGAAAGTGAAAGGGATAGGGTACCAGAGAATTTAAAGAATTGAGACAAATGTCAATTATGATTGTTTCTGAATATGATATCTGTTTTACCCAATTGTCTAGATATGGTAGACTTTGATGTGATATCAGAAATAGATTAGTTGGCAACATGTCAGGCTATTTTAGAATATCATCCTAAGATGATTAAATTCCAGATTCCTGGATAATCTTCTTTCTTGATACAAAGAGACCGTAGTGAGGTACCTAAAACTCTAATCTCTCTTTAGCAGCCCAAAAGTGATTACAAAAAAATGCCAAGAATATTTGACAGTGGTGAGAGATGTTGATATAAAGTATGCCAGTGTAAATTAAGTTCCATTGGTTAAAGAATTTTCTGATGTAATTCTCGAGGAATTACTAGGATTACCTTGAAACGCAAAATAGAATATGGTATTGATTTACTTCTTAGAACCCAACCAATGTCTATACCCCCATATAGAATGGCAACGACTAAACTCAAGAAATTGAAGAATTAGTTGTAAGACTTGTTAAATAAGGGATTTATACGCCCTAGTACTCTCCTTAAGGTGTTCTAAACCTATTTGTGAAAAAGAAGGATGGATCACTATGACTATGCATAGATTATAGACCATTGAATAAGGCAACAATGTGGAATAAAAACCCATTACCTCGTATAGATGATTTGTTTGACTAGTTACAAGGTGCTTAATATTTTCTAAAAAATTGATTTGAGATATGAGTATCATTAATTAAGAAAAAGGAAAGAGGATATTTGCGGGTATTATGAGTTCTTGGTGATGTCATTTGGTTTGACAAATGCCCCAGTTGCATTCATAAACTTAATGAATAGAGTATTTAAACTATTCTTGGATAAATTTATTATCGTCTTTATTCACGAAATAATAATATGTTTTGAGAGTACAGAGGATCATAAGCAACGTTTAAAGATACTTTTACCAACTCTACGGGAGTATGGTTGGTAAGGATGGTATCCAAGTGGACCTTAAGAAAGTAGAAGTGGACAACAATGGCATGTTTTACTACAGTTACAGATGAAGATCTAAATCTAACTTGTGCTTTTCACAGTTGTCTGTCTTTCAATCTATTCGAGCCATAGCTGGATCAGGTATATGAACATATGCTTGTAAAGCATCAATTAACTCCTCAGAATTTGAAGCCGAGATGAGAATTCGTCGTACTGAGTGTGAGATGAACCTTTGTTCCACAGCTTGATTAAGAAAAGACAATAGACCATTAAAGAAATGATTAACATTTAACAAACCTATTGATTTGTGATAGATATTCAATTATGCCCAAGAGACTACCTAAAAAATATGTTCTAAAGTACTAAAACCCCCTAGTAAGGTAATGAAGGCATCAACATTGCTCATCATTCTAGCCATGCGCTCATGCATGGAAGTTACCCTAAATTTTTTCCCAATTGTCTTCCCTATGATGTTGGATTCAGTTAGAGTTGTAGGAATAATACCTAAAACTTGACATTCTCCTACATGTGCAGCTGTAGACATATAACCCATTAATCCACGGTCACCTCTACCACAGACTAAATGAATCATTCTCCTAGCCAGCACCATACCCAGATTTTGTGCTGCTTTCACATACTCTCTATCTTTTCTAGGACTAGAACCACAAAAGACACAAATATTTTGAAACTGACGGAATGCGGTTCCATCTATAGCTGCACACACCCTAACTTTGAATATGAAAGTAAAATTACTAACATGTGCACTTATAGAACTCAGAGAAGGACATACTTACAATAAGTATGCGAATAGGCCAGACATAATTAGAATAGCTATGTGAGTGATTGGTGGATATAAGCTAAATTGTAGGTGAAAATTTCAAAAATGACGGCAACCATGTATATGTATAGTAATTGTGATAGAGGTTCATATTAAGCACATAAAGAGAATAAGGTTAAGATATCACTAAAAATTTGTCTTTTCCTTGTTGCCCTTGACGAAGCATTGATGTCTTGATTCTTGTAGGAAAGTTGTAGGTGATAGGCGTAATTGTAAAAAAGGACTGAAAATGCAAACAAGTTAATTGTTGAAGAGGGACAATCAAATGGTTTATTTTGTTTTCTCAATGTTCTTGCCAGTCGATTATCGGTATTATTAAGTCGACTAGCTATTTTGAGAATTTTTAATTTAGATTTATTTATTTTA